>OU426979.1:100538047-101002913 GCA_911387785.2 Aelia acuminata
TGAGCTACCAGTATCACCTAGGCAAAATACAATGGCAGAGATAGTTAAATCTTTACAAATGAAGCCTAGTCAGTCTTCTAAGCCGACTTCCGTCACGATTGGCGGGGAGGGACAGAGCCCTGTTGATATAATCAATAAGCTGCCATCCCCGACTGATATTGGTGTAAAAGCTGAAATCGTTCGAACGACCAAGGGTGGTTCTGTCTTAGTCCGTTTGGAAGACAGTTCTCATGTCGCGAAAGTCATTGGGTGGCAGGAACTCCTTGCCAAAGGATCACAAGCCAAGCTAGCACTGAGGTAGAAACCCCGACTGGAGGTCAGGGGTGTGCCTCATGGATGGGATTCAGCCGAGCTAGTAAGGTTCCTATGGGGCAAAATTACTGAGAAGCCGGTATCTACTCCGCTTATCAAGGATGACCTTAGGCCCATTTTTTCACAAACGGCTAGAAACGGGTTCACGAAACATTGGGCGATGGAGGTGTACCCCATGGTGAGGTTCCAACTTCTGGAAATGGGAAGTTTAGATGGAGGATGGTGGTCTATGACTTTTAGGGACTACCTGGACGCCCCTCGCTGCAACAAGTGCCAGGGTTATGGTCACACGAAGGCTACCTTTGAAGCTGAAGTCCTTGTGTGCATATGGTGCGGAGCTAGTGGGCACATTTTAAAAGAGTGTCCCAAGAAGAAGGTTATGGCCAGCCCAAACTGCATTAATTGTGAGCGAGCTAATGCTCCTTCAGGTCAAAGGAAGCACAAATCAGGGAGCCGGGAGTGCCCTGTGCACTTACAGTCGGCAAAAGAAGTAGCGAAATCCACCTTCTATGAGTAAAATCACCATCCTCCAGATTAACATGGGACGTCGGCGACTTGTGGCGGATGAGCTTAGAGCTCTCGCCCAACGATACGACATCCTGGTTGTCCAGAAACCGAGCTGTCGTGGGAACGTAGTCACGGGGTTTGGCCTCACGTCAAGAGTTATAGCCCTGAGCAGTGGAGAGAGGAGGCCCAGGGTAGCTATAGTGGTTAATAACCCTAACCTTGACGTGATGGATCTGAGACAGTACACCATGGCGGATTGCGCTGCATGCTATGTAAAGTGGGGAAACCTCTCTTTTACATTGGCTTCAGTATACCTGTCTGATGGAAACGGTTTTGAAGAAAGCATATCCGCCATGGAGGTGATCACTGCTAGCAATAGAAACGTAATCATCTGCTCATATACCAACTCCTGGAACACGGTCTGGGTATCCAATTGAACTAGTTCTACAATAGTAGAAGAGGTGCTGAACTTGCAGAGTTTATTGCTAGAAGGCAGATGGTCCTAGTCAACGATCCCCGTTCAGCTCCTACCTTTTCCGGAGCAAGAGGGGAGAGTTGGATCGATGTCACTCTGGCCTCGCCAACGATCGTGAGGCGTATTATCGATTGGACCGTCAGATCTGAAACGAGTTACTACTACAGAGGGCTGTCGTTTACGCTGGTAAAGGAGAAAGCTTGTTCTCGCGACATAGACAAAGGACATACATAACCCGCAGAAAAGATTGGACTGCTTTTAAAAGTATGATGGAGTGGGAAATGGCCGAAGAAGATTGGGCCGAGGCGGAAGCGGCGAACACCGATGATTTAGACTACAGAGTGGGAAGGTTAACCGACGCCATTCGGGATGCGGCAGAGAACTCTGTCGAACACCGAAAGGCGAGGGTAAGACCTGGACGCCGGCATTAACATCAATGAAAAGAGACCTCTATAAATCCCGGCGGTCGTATCAGAAGTGCAGCTGCGACGAGAGGCGCGCTGCACTTCGTGATGTGTACAAGTCCAAAGCAAGGGCATACCGAAACGAGGTGCGATCACAGAAACGGAATTCTTTGGATGAGTTTATTGAGGAAGAATCCCGGGAAAATC
This sequence comes from Aelia acuminata, assembly GCA_911387785.2. NCBI lineage: Eukaryota > Metazoa > Arthropoda > Insecta > Hemiptera > Pentatomidae > Aelia > Aelia acuminata. Next base: position 100,539,953 of record OU426979.1, read on the forward strand.
CCGCAGCTAAAACCCAGGCCATCTTGCTAAGAGGGACTACAGATACAGCACATCCTATTAACATGACCATCCAAGGTGAAAGAATAAGAAGGTGAATATGAATAATCCAAGTGAAGAGGTCACTTACCTTGGTATAAGATTTAGCAGAGGCTTTAACATGACCCCTCAGTGCTTGAGAAACAGGGTGGTTCTGACTTTGAACTGCCTCAATCGAATAGGGGGCGCTTTCCGGGGCCTCAGATACCCAGCTACATTGACCATATATAAGGGAGTGATTTTGGGTATTCTGAGGTATGCGTACCCCGCCTGGTACCCTAACCTTTCACGCCGGCAGAAAAGCAGGTTGGCAACCATCAAGCGAACGGCGCTGTTGCGAGTTACGCGAGCGTATCGGAGTGTGTCTCACGAGGCGGTGCAGATTTTAGCAGGAGCAGTACCTCTCGACCTCCTCCTGCGAAAAGACCTTTTGAAACACACTTACAAGCTCTGCAGGCTTTGAGATTCCGCCGTCGGGTATCGATTTATTACCACTTACGCTATATAATTGATCTTGGGGTCGACTATAGGGTTATCTGACGTGCTGAATATGAAAATGATATCGATTTTGAGATTCCTCCGTCAGGCATGGATTAATTATAACTTACGCTATATACACGGGTTACGGGTCGCTTTTAGGGTTATATGAGGAGCTAAATGTGAAAATGGTATCGATTTTGAGATTACGCTGTCAGGTAGCGATTTATTACAACATACGAGATATGATTGATCGTGGGGTCCACTGTAGGGTTATCTGACGTGCTGAATATGAAAATTATATCGATTTTGAGATTTCGCTGTTAGGTATCGATTTCTAAGAACGTACTTGACACATTCGATATAAGGGTAGTCTTTCAGCTTAATGTAAGTGCAAAATACGAAAATGGTATCAATTGTCAGATGAAGTATTCAGTAATTGCTTTGTGACAACTTACCTGATAAAAATGAAAAATGTTTAAAAAATCCTGATTATCAAAATAATATTGTTTGAAAGTATGCGCTTAGAAATCGATTTATTGCATTATTGTTAGCGCTATCAAAAAGCAAAAAGCTACCCCAATAGCATTGATATTAGATAAGCTGTGATAAATCGATAACAGAGAAAGTTATCTCAAAATTTATATCATTTTCATATTCAGCACCTCAGAAAACTCTAAAGTCGACCCCAATATGCATTATATCGTGTAAGTTGTAATAAATCGATACCTGACGTTGGAATCTCAAAATCGATATCATTTTCATAATTAGCGACCCAAATAACCTAGTAATCGAGCTTAATCGATATCAGGTAACTTATTATGTGCTGATGTGATTTCCGTAAATAGGGTTAACCCTGTTATTTATACCAATATGGAGAAATCCGAAAAGAAATATAAAAATTTATTCGGAAATAATGAATTTCGTAGAAATTCACTTCTTAATTTGTGAATTTTTCCATATTCATATCTTTATTTGTAAATACGGCCGAATTCACAGACTTAGATATAAATATTCACATTTTTTGTGAATATTCACGATTTTTCCTGTGAATTTATTTTTATTTACAGAAAAATCTAATAAATTCGTATTCACACTTGTAAATACGAATTTATTTGTATTCGTATTTACAAATATTGTGATATAAATAAATTTATATTCATATTCACATTAAAATTAAGATAAAAATAAATTCGTATTCGTATTTATAAATATAAATATACCCAACTCTGATTTGGAAAATGACTTCTAAATTTTAACCAAAAATAATCAACCCGGAATCTTATTATTCACAATTTTTGTACGAAATGTCAGATATCGGTCAACTTATGGTAAAGTTACCCTACTTTTTTCTAAAAGAGTGATTTATCTTAATATTAAATTATTACTATTGAAGAACATATGATTAAAGTAATGTATTTAACAAGCTTCAAATGTAAACAAAAATGATAATTTAATATATAATTCGTTGAATTATTCATTTAGGGGTCCAATATGCTTTTATTGTAAACAAACTCACATAAGGTATGTGTCTAGAAGGGATCTTCTGGTTCCACATTCAATTTTGTTCAATTAAGGAACACGAGACAGTCGTATCAGATTCATAATTAACAAAAACAACTTCAGCATTTCTTAAAATGTAGGGGTAATAGATAGTAGTCGATTGGCGGTATGGCCGAGTGGGCAAACGCCTTAGAAAATACGCGTTGCCCATGGCAATGTCTGTTTGGGATCCCGAAGATAGCAACTTCAAAACCCGGAGCTAGGGGAAAATTTAATTATACTCGGCATTAATCCCCCACCCTCTCCCCTGGCCCGGGAAACCCCTTGTAGCCTATAAGGCGAGGAAGGGGAGGAACAAGAAAAAAAAAAAAACTCTTACATGTATAATTTTTTTTCTTTTAAAATAGACATAAGTTTTTAAATAATGGTACGATAAATCACTAATAATATCAAAAAGTAACTGGTGTGGCTAAAGTAAAAAAAAAAAACTTTTTTTTTTTTGTTAGAATGCCCTCTGTACCTCAATACACATCTAATGATTAAGCTGCCCTCCCAAAGCCAAATATCACAAGATAAAAATGAATGAAAAAATGAAGAAAAATCCCATAAATCAGACAAATTCAGATTCATAGCTACGTGACAAGTAAAACAGTTCCAGAAACCCCTATAAAATAAAAAAACTCTTTCCATGTCATGATTTATTCTTATTTTCCATATTTGTAATAATAAAATAAAATATGGTTTGCTACTCTTGGGAAAATTCGGAAAGGAAAAAATATGTTGACGTACTAGCTTGCTATATAGTAGAATTATTTTTTCCATATTTTCCTTCATTTTATTTTCGCTTATACGAGAATAGCTGGGTACGTAAACATAATTGGTTACATTAGCCTGAACTAAACGATATGCTTACCCTCACGGGAGTGAATGTTTGCCGAACTACAGCTATATTTCTCCAGTTCAAAATTAACTTTGTTTGTGCAACGATGCATTCAAACAGCACAAATAAAAATCAAGCATGAACAAGTTTCGGTTACTGTTTGGAATTTTAAGAAAACAAAAAAGATCTGTTTACAAAATACCGCAAGAGGTTTTTGCAAATTTCTTATTTCATATGCTAATCCAAGGCATTCAAGATAGATTGTAATAATAATAATAATAATAATAATAACAATGCCTTTTTATTGATCATACAAATTACAAATTACATTCTCGACATGTACTCTTGGTCAACGACCATCAGAGGTTGAGAAAGCGGCACATATCATATTAACTAATTTAGACCTAGCGATAATATATAACAGTAACAGTGAATGTGTCATATTATGATTCATTTTTTAAATTTGATACTCAAAATATATTAATTAATCATAAAAATAAGTAAATCAAATGGTCCTAACAATACATTAGCTAAAAACAAAACACGAAAACAACAATAGTCAATAAACAATGAACCCATATATATAATACTCATATACAAATATACACATATACACAACACGCATATATATTCTATTTACCCATTATATTCCCTAATTAATCCATATCTATATTTCCAAGCCTCTTTAGTATATCTTAATAGTTTATGCCAACACTTTCCATTTAAGTATTCTATTAACTCGTCCCTACTCAAGACCGAATTGGAGATGCATTCAAACAGCACAAATAAAAATCAAGCATGAACATGTTTCGGTTACTGTTTGGAATTTTAAGAAAACAAAAAAGATCTATTTACAAAATACCGCAAGAGGTTTTTGCGAATTTCTTATTTCATATGCTAATCCAAGGCATTCAAGATAGATTGTATAAAAAAACAAAAACATAAAAGCAAGATTGGAATTAAAAATAACAATATGGGAGAGGGTTACATAGACAAACCAAATAAAATCGAAGAATGGATTCTGGTTTTTTGAAGAAAAAAAAATTGTACTAGGCAATGGAAAACGAATCAGAACATAAGTTTATGTAAGTTCTTGGTTCTTTAAATGTGGATATTGTACGGAGTACCCTCCTTTATTTTCAATAGTTGGTAAACTATTTTTTATTTTAAATAATGGGATTACTAAAATCTACCCAGATATTTTCACAGAATACAGTCCACACTATATTGAAATAAATTATTCATTATGAATTGCTAATACCAGCTAATAAAGGTATACTTTTTTTTTTTAAATGTAAATCTATCATTTTTGATAGCCTATATTTTTCATATTTGGAGGCAGTGCGGAGCTGCAAATGAAATTTATATGAACATATTGATCCTGTTTCAACAGAATACATTATGAAAATTGCCGAAGCTATAGTAAACGAAATTCGTCGGCCATAAGTACAAGAATTAAAAGCAAATGGTAAAATGTTTTCTAAAAGAGATGTTTTTACTTTATTTACCTAAATATGAAATGTATAGTAAGGGAAGGTATTGTGACCATGAAAATTTCAACGTCCGGTTTTCAACGGAAATACAATGGCGATATAATGTATATCAGGGAGTGTTTTAAATGTAGGTATTTATCCCGCATCTATAGGAAAATTAAATTTTATCACAATGACGGATCAACCAAACATAATAGAGGTAATGAAAGATGAAATCGGACTTGGAATGTATAAGTCCTGGCCTAGATGCCTTTGCACTGTAAGAAAATTAACTTCGATTGTTTACTAGACAATGATTGGCTAATCACAAAAGCCATCCATGATGGTTCAATATTACAAAAGGCAAAAGCACAGCACTGCTACATTTTTATTTTTTATTGTATAGGCCACAGAAAGCGATTACTTTGCTTTAAAATAATATCGCCGTACACAGAGCAGAAAGAAGATGAATATACGAAAAAAGTTAAAATTGGCTTAAAGATTAGGTCCATGTATCTTTTACTCTCTAACTATATATATTTTTGGGTCTATCCAACGGTAATTTTTACATATATCTCCCTCATGAGTTGAATGGTATTTTTCGGAAACATTTGAAGGTATTTTGTATACTTTGTATTATGTGAAAAAATTTAAGTTTTAATTTCATTAGCTGACGACACCGAACCATGCAATTCTATCCTTCAGATCCAATTAGGCCATATGTTGGCAACACGATCCTGTGACACGATCCACTCATCGATTTTATTTATTTTTCAATATAATTTGGAAATAAACTGCCTGAGCATTTCGAGGTTACTGTTCCAACCCCCCATTATTCTCTTAACATTTGCTTCAAGCAATTAATAATTTGTTAATGACATAGCTAGATTGTTGTTTTCATGAGACCTACATGATTTTTTTTCATTTTTTGATGTTAACTATTTCCACCTACGAGGGGTGTCCGTAAAATAAGTTTCCCTATTTTTTTAAAAGTGAAAAAAATGTTTTATTACCATTCTATATTACATCATTAGAAATCTTGAACATTAAACTATTTTTCTACGTAGCCCCCGTTGACATTGATGCACTTCTGCATCCGTGTCACCATTTTTTTGATGCCCTGGTCATAGAGGTCCGCCGCCGCGCTGTTGAAGAACTTCATGACCTCTTCTTCCAATTCCTCTCTTGTCCCAAAATTCGTTCCGCCTAGGTGTTTTTTCAGGCTTGGGAACAGATGGTAATCACTTGGGGCCAGATTGGGGCTGTAGGGTCCGATGGTCGTCCAGCCCGCTGTTGATCGTGCACATCTGTGCGACCTTCTTTGAGCTGTTTGCACTATTTGCGCACCATCTGGACACTCATGCATGTTTCACCATACACTTCCGTAAGTTGGGAATGAATTTCGGTCACCGAATTGCCTTTAGCACATAAAAAACGGATCACGGATCGTATCTCACACCTGGCGTGGGAAGCGATTGGGAGCTCCATCTTTCAAGGCTGTCAAGGCCGAACTGATGGTGGCAGCGAGTTGACCGGGGTTGGAATATGGAGGGGGGAGTCCAAGCGACACGCTGGTGCCGTCTGAGGGACCTGCCGCGACTTGCACGGCCGTGCCACAACAGGGAAACTTATTTTACGGACACCCCTCGTAGATTCTTGCCACTGTGCGCTGTGAGATTTGACCCGCGAGACATTTTGAAAAACCTAATTAAAAAAAATTAAAAGTAGTGACTCATACTCACACCGACTGATTAAGATTAATAAAGGCATCATAACTTCGGTGTGTATCGGTACAGCTTCATTTAAACAACAATAATTCACGTATGTTCAAAAAACGTGTGCGCAAAAATGGACTACTTTTGAAAGCGGCCCACGAACGTATTTTCACACTAAATTTTGGCTCACAACATGTCAAAGATTGCCCATCCCCGACTTAGATGATATCTACACTTATCTATATCTATATCTACGTCTTTCCAGTCAATTGAGGAAAATAGTAAATGCACCATACTATGTGACAAATTATAAACAAAGATTATTTATTTTATTATCTAATACCTTAAACTAAATTAAAATAAATTGGATGGAATATAGTGGAAGTGAATGTATTTAGGTACAACGAAGTATTATGTTATCTTTAAATATAGTATAGATCAATTTAATTAATCAAATAAAAGTTTAATTATAAATTTAAAATTTAATTATTTTTTTTATTTTTTTTTATTTCTCTATACACTTGCGTAGCATCAAGTGCAAATAGCGAGTAATGTGATGAATAGGAAATGAGCAAGAGTTGAAAGATATGAAAAATATGTTGATAGCAGTTCTCCTAGCAAAAAAAACTTTTCTTTAATTTAATTTAAGAGTGCATGAAAAACTCACGAGCATTCTAGAAAAGGTCCTCATTAATCTTTTTTTTTACGCAAGCACATCAGAATTTTTGACATAAATTAGCTCAAAAAATAATAATGTTTGACATTTGATCCATCAAATTTTTCCCCAAATAAAAAGACTTATACCTACAGGGTAAGTACAGAAAAAGAAATATCAGCAATTCTACATCAAGTTTTATGAGAATAAGTTCCTAAAAGCATGCAATAACAAATTCAATCGTAGATAGGATTGTTTAAAAATAATGATAACAAATTTTTTTTAAGCAAGGTTTAATGTGTAATACTTCCTCATATTATTAACTTATTTGTTCTTTAAATGGGGTATCCTTCGAGATCTAACAATATGTAACCCAACAGATTTGATTCGCGGTGTAATTTTTTGTGCTGAGGTATTCAAAGATGTTACATCCACACCAACTTCTTTTCCGATATATATTAATCGTTTTATTATTTGTTTTTGGATTTAAGGATATTCGAAATATGAGCTGTCTCCAGTGTAGCCGAACACTTGACATCCAAGTTAATTTGTTCATTAAGTCTCAATTTCTTAAGGCAATCGCATTATTATTTTTTTTTTTTAACTTTTAACAAATAGATTTTCTAATCAATTTTGGATAGTTGACTAATATAATTGAACAGTATTTGCAACAGTCTTTTGTCCCGCAATGGCTTAATGCCTGTCCAACCAACACCGCCGCCGGAAAGGATTGCCAATAAGTTATCTAATTGATTGATAACCCTGCCAATGACTCAGTTGACTAAGCATTCAACGCTCTTAATTAAAATATCCACCAAAAGGCTAGTTACAAAACTGCTGCCTTCATGGATCGGTTGTCGATAAAGAGAACACCCCCAAAAAAACAAAAAACGTTGTCATTAAAAGATAATTTCGCCCAGTGATAAGGTTCAATAAGCACTGGATTTGACTCAGAATTGGTTTTCAATTATAGCTATTCCATCGTTTCACCATTCTATGATTAAGACATGGGCACATACAGGGGAGGGTCACTAGTGGTAATGGAAAAGCTGACAAAGCAGTCCCTTGGCTAAAAAAGACAAAACAACGGAGCAGGTTAATCTTGGATGGCTGGGTGCATCATATGCAGCTAGCCAAATGGGGGCGCTTTTGGAAAACACGAGATAATAAAACACTGCTGTAAAAATCGGCTGAGTGTCGTGTGGAGCACCTACCGAGTTGTGAGCAATGTGGTAATAACTGTAAGTGAATCAGAAAATGGGGGATATAGGTCAAATATTCTAGCTTTTCAATTTTTTTGTATTTTTAAACGAAAAATAGAATTTGGTAGTAACTATGCCCTAAACATAACACCTTAAAAATATTATATCGCAGTCCGTCTTAATACAATGTAATCATCTAATAAAAAAATGGTGCTGTCAGCAATGTAATTATGAGACAGGGGGTTCATGACCTCCCCCCCCCCAAATTTCGTGCTAAATCCGCCCCTGGATTAAGATTGCATGATGATGAGTCAAGATGCAACATTATTGACTCAAAAATTTAAAAGCCTTATTTTTTTTAACTTTAGGTTTTTACAAGATTTTGTCGCAAGATTTTTTATAGAGCTCGATATATTGAATCCGTCTTTATGAAGCAAAGTAATTTTTTAATAATTTCAATGTAAATTTATGGGTAAATTAATACACAATACGGTGATTTAGTCATTTTTTTTTTTTAACGTTCCTTCATCATTAACATAAAAAATCGTATCAAGGCAATGTTTCGTAATGAACTTTCAATTACATTACTAAGAAAAATACGTAAGGCAATATTTAACCATCCCTTATTTTCCATTTCATTGGTGTGTTGAAGAATTTTTATCATTTTCCCAGAGCTAGAAGAGAACCGGATCTAATTTTATTTTGATGTTTTCATTCGTGCGTCCTTTTCTATGAGCTGTAACATAAGATAACGTGAGAGAAAGTGTGGAATGGGTCTTCAATTGGTGTAAGATCAATTCATACAACCCATCACGTTCCGCAGTCATTTAATAAATAACTACGTACGGGTTGAGCATTCTTTCTGTTCGGGGATGATTACCGTCAGATGTTGAAAACTGAAAAATCCTAATTCGGCTCGGACTAAAATTGCAGGTTCCTTTTTTCCTGCCACAGGCGGAAAGATCGAGACAAAGCTTGTTGTATAATACTCGTAAAAACCAAGATGTCGGTCATATAACACGGGCAACCAGGGGGGTCAGTATTGTTATTGTTTCGCTAAGTTTTTTCCTTTACTAATGTTTTCCACAAATTATGTTTTTATTTATATTTTTTCAGCCATCCCGATGAGGAGTTGATGCAGTCACGATTATAGCTATAGGTCAAATCATGATGTCGAATCTTGTTGGGTCCTAGAATAAACCAAACCTCAGAACATCCTATATTTTTCCAAATAATATTTTATAGGGATGGAATTATGACTATGATGAATAGTTGATCGTTTTGAATTTTATTATTATTTTAACTGTTTAAATATTAATACACCGTTTATATTTCCCATAATGATTTTCACTTATATTTTTAATAAATTAGTTTATCCTCCTTATAGAGTATGTCTGTCTGGCCTTCCAAACTATATTCCCATATTATTCTTATTTAATTTATAATGTTAAGTTCTGCCACTATGTGCAATCCTTTTAAGTTTTTTCGTCTTTTGGCTTCAGTAATTCAATAGTTATTGCATAGTTATGATAAAATGAAAATATTCATGTTAACCCCCTGACTCAGCGAAGTGTGCAGAACAATCAATTAACCTTTATACCTTTTACCAAAAATGTATGTGATATTTGAATAGGAATGCCGTAAAACATAAATATCACATCCATTCTTTGGGAAAAGCGGCTAGGTCAATCTTATTCCCAATTCTGGCTTAGTTACTTTTATGTATTAGGTTTTATAAATATTTTATATTATTTTATACTAGGGTTTTTGAGGTTTAGTTAGTAATAAACAAGTATATTATGGGGACATTTCGAGACTCATCTCGTTCTCATAACGATGCCAATGTTGCTAATGGATTCAGCTACAAACTTAGATAGATGTGGATCGGAGACTATCACTCTAATGTACAACGACAAGTTTAAGACTGAGTAATTTATGTAGCTGTATTCTTCTGCACTAAAGAGGACTCCGGGGCCGATGGAATGAGTGGCCTGGGATCTTGGGGCTAGCGCTGAGGCATCTGGAACATCTCCGGTCCAACTGATCAAGTTAGCTCCGAGGAATTGGGAGTATTTTGACTTTTCCGTCTTCATTGAATTGTAAGGTTTAGTGTATTATATTAATGTAACATAGGATAGGTTGCCAATATGGTTCTTGTCCATATCCTCCGAGGAAGCCTCGTGTCAAAAAATAAAGCTACAACTGACAGAAGGGACCTGGACGCCCGCCCCTTTTGTCTCGGGTGGCCCCAACGGCCTGTGTGCCACTCTCGTCGGTCTCTACGGGATTCGGTTCGGTGGTTTTCTCAAGGCAAATAAACATAGAAACTATTTGGTGCTGATGACTGTAGATGTTTTTCGCCCCTAAGCAACATCAAACAAACAAAAACATACCCAGTAGCAACATTGGCATGATTATAAGTACAATATAGTCCCGAAACGTCGCCATAATAAGGTTATTTATTATTGAATGGATATCAAGAATCATATAGTAATAACCTTATATCCACAGTAAAGAAAACATATCCGATATTTACATATTAGGTACATATCAGAGATGTTTTCTATAAACATGTTTCATATTATTCCATCTATATAAATAAAGATGAAATTCTGTTTGTTTGTTTGTTTATTTGTTCTTTATAGAAATCCATACCGTTTGTCCTGAATTCTCCAAATTTCGCCCAGTGGTTCTTTGATACCAGGAGCGAACACCTGTCCATATTAAAATTGGATAACTTCAGCCGATCATCAGCTGATATTCTTTATTCTCCAAATTTCGCTAAGTGGTTATTTTAGGCCAGGTGCGAATACCTGTCCATATTAAAATTGCATAACTTCAGCCGATCTTCAGCTGATATTCTTTATTCTCCAAATTTCGCTCAGGGGTTCTTTCAGACCAGGTGCGAACACCTGTTCATATTAAACTTGCATAACTGCAGCCGATCTTCAGTTGATATTCTTTATTGTTATAAAAATCATAATGATCTCACTTTACAATGTTTTTTTTTTTTTTTTACGAAATCGACCGTTGCTTTAGAAAAATGAAATTCCCCGTTATAAACCGGGATATAAAGCTATGATCTATGTATATAAAGATCATATTCTGTTTGTTATTTATAGAAATCCATACCGTTTGTCCTAAATTCTCCAAATTTCGCTCAGTGGTTCTTTCATACCAGGTGCGAACACCTGTCCATATTAAAATTGCATAACTTCAGCCAATCTCTGAGTATATTCTTTATTGTTATAAAATTCGTCATGATCTCGCTTTACAGTGGTTTTCTTTACGAAATCGACCGTTTGAGTCGAAAAACGGCCTAAAAAATCATTTTATAGATTGTGAAGAGGCCAACAAGGCCCGGTGAGACCGTCCCCGTCGAGTTCCGGGATTTTTAAACCATATGTCTTTTTTTTTTAACATTACAATAAGTTTATTTACATGGGTGTTGAATTTATTTTTTAAAAATGCCTCCTGAAAAGTGAGCTTTAGCAACTGAAACTCTTGACGAACATCAAAATAGGATTGAACAACAGAGGCTTAGACAGGCAGAATCGCGGGAAACTGAGTCTGCCCAGGAATACGAGTCCCACCCACCTTGCTCCACAGAGGCTTAGGCAAGCCGATTTGCTAGAAGCTGAAACTGCAGGGCAATATTTCTGTTTGTTTGTTTGTTCTTCATAGAAATCCATACCGTTCTCCAAATTTCGCTCAGTGGTTCTTTCATACCAGGTGCGAACAACTGTCCATATTAAAACTGCTTAACTTTAGCCGATCTTCAGCAGATATTCTTTATCCTAATAAAAATCTTAATGATCTCGCTTTACAATGGTTTTTTTTTTACGAAATCGAGCGTTTCATTAGAAAAAAGAAATTCTCCGGGTGAAACCGGGACATACAGCTAGTTTAATATATAATTTAAAGTTAATACTGCGCAATTCCACCTCAAATAATCACAAAAATATATCATTTTGAACCTCACCATTTCAGATTTTCTTAAAATTTGGTATATGTGTACTACTTGTATCTACTAGAACAATTGTGAAATATTACTGAGATATGTATACCCGGTTTTTAATTATTGGTCCCTAACGACCTTAAAAACAGGCCCAGAAACAGAAAAATCTGGTGCGTGCGCGCAACACACAACTTTCACTTACCAACTTACTTAGATTAGAAATTAATGCGTTTTGTTAATTGCCACATCTCAAATGAACAGAACGGCTTCAATTATGAACAATGGTCTGTCATTAAAGGCGTATTCCGCATGCGTGGGCTCAAGGTGTTTTATGAGTTGACGGAATATTTTTCTTTTTTTCTCCTGTATATGTTTTCTTTATTTTTATCATATCTCATATTTAGCCATTGCTTATTTTTAGACGTAACGAGAGACAGATAATTTCCCAATATAAACTAAAATAAAGGCACTTTATAGAAAAACAAAAAAAGCCCCTTCCCCATTTAAGCCCCCTCAGAACATTTTAATAATGATAAAGCTTACCTGATATTAAATAACAACTAATTTTCATTAAACTTAACGAATTTGATAAAAATCGTTAAAGCCGTTTTTGAGATAATCGATCAAAAAAGTAAAAATTGGACAAAATTTATTAAGTAAAGTCCCCCCTCCTGTTGATCAATTTTGATGAAATTTTTACAGTCATATCTGGGGCATATAAATAAATCAAATACAAAGTTTGATCAAAATCGTTAAAACCGTTATTGATTAAATAAAAAAAACACGTGAAAATGATACAAAATTTATTAAGTAAAGTCCCCCCTCCGGTTGATCAATTTTGATGAAATTTTTACAGTCATATTTCGGGCATATCAATAGATCAAATACTCAGTTTAATCAAAATCGTTAGAGCCGTTTTTGAGAAAATCGAAAAAAACTTAAAAAGTTATTAAATAAAGTACCCCCTCCCTTTGAGCAAATTTGATGAAATTTTTGCTGTCACATCGCGGGCATATACATACTCTAAATACCCAATTTCAGGTTCGCACGGTTTATAGTTTTTGAGCTAGTCTGTTCACACACACACACACACACACACACAGACACACACACACACAGACCATTTCGCGGGACTTGGTTATTTTGACTCAGGGGACCCCAAAACGTGTATTTCCGTTGAAAACCGGAAGTCGAAAATTTTCACGATCGCAATACTTCCACTTACTATATATTTCATATATAGGTAAGTGAAAGTAAAAATTTATGATTAAAAATAGCTGTAGATGTTTTCCAAATTTAACTAGGACTATGTGATTGGTGTTTTATAACAGCGCATTCCATGCCGTTTCATATGAAATATAATAATGTACAGGTTGGTACTAAACAAATTTTCTTAAATCCAAGTTTAAAATTTTGATTTCAATTTTCTCAAAAAGGCATCTTTTAAAAAATTTATATTTTTTTAAAAAAAATGGATAGTATTATATCTATTCATACAGAAAAATATAAGAGTGGGATGAAAATTTCTTTATAACTAAAAAAATTAAAAAGTAGTGATAAAATTTCATAAATCTAGCATTTTATGATTAAAAATAGTTGCAGGTGTTATCCAAATTGGGCTAGGACTATGAGATTGGTGTCTTTTAACAGCCCCTTCCATGTCATTTCATATTATATACAAAAATGTATAGGTTGGTGCTAAAGAAACTTTCTTAAAACCAAGTTCAAAATTTTAATTTCAATGTTCTCAAAAAAAAACATTTTTTTTTATTTTTTTTTTTTTTAAATATAGGTCATACTGCCTATACCGTACATACATTGTTCTATGTCATATGAAACAGCATGAAATGCGCTATTAAACGACACCAATCTCATAGTCCTAGTCAAATTTGGAAAACATCTACATCTATTTTTAATCATAAAAAACTAGATTTTTTTAATTTTGTTATTAGTTCTCAATTTTTTTAGTAATGAAGAAATTTTCATCCCATTTTTATATTTTGTTGTATGAATAGATATACTACAACCTATTTTTTACAAAAAATAAAAAAAGTTATAAGATGCCCTTTTTGAGAAAAATGAATCAAAATTTTAAACTTGGATTTAAGAAAATTTCTTTAGTACCAACCTATACACTGCTGTGTATTATACGAAATGGCATGGAATGCGCTGTTAAAGACACTAATCTCATAGTCCTAGCCCAATTTGGAAAACATCTACAGCTATTTTTAATCATAATTTTTTCTGTTTCTGGACCTATTTTTAAGGTCTTTGGTGACCAATAATTCAAAAACGGGTAGACATACCTCAGTAATATTTCACAATTGTTCTAGTAAATACAAGTAGTACACATATACCAAATTTCAAGAAAATCCAAAATTCAGAAGAAAATGGGCCAAGCCTGTGTTGAATTGACGTGGAATGGCCCTACTAATATAACTTAATAATAGTTTAAGCATTGTGTCGAATATATAAATATATAAAGGAATGTATAATGCTCATTGTGATTTTCGCTTGGTTACATAAATTCGATAAGATAAAAGCGGGCCTGAAACTCTGGCTGAAAAGATTTTTTACTCTTATTTTCCTTGGAACAACCGCCGGTGCCCGGCTGAACCATTAATGGGAAAGTATGTCTCCGTACCGGAAAAGCAATTTTTTTCTTAACACTTAATTTTCCGGGAGTATGAGTAATGAGAGTGAAATTAGCGTAAAAAGAGGGGCGTGCGTGAAGACTTTCCCCGCTGTCAATGCAGGTCCCGGCAAGGTCGGCTCATTGTCAAGGCGGCCCCTGGCCCTCGTTAGCCCCAACAGTTCTCCTCACGGCGATAAATCGATCTCATACCAGTTTAAAGGTTATTCAATAAATTTAAAATTGTGATCTTAAATTAATATAGCTGGGTCATTATCTGAAGATGCGTAGATTTAACTTTTTTCACACCTAAAATTTCATTATTTAAATGTCACAATTTCGGGCCGCAAAAATTCATACGTACTTAGTGGCATATTACCATAACCTTTTAAATAGTAGCCAGACAGGAGAACCTTAAATTGTTCTTTTAAGAAATTATGAAAACAATTTCAAAGTGAGAAAGTGAAGGGTAGTAAAAACCGTGTTGAGGTAGTAGTAAACTTTGAGAAGTGAAAGCAAAAAAGGGTATATTTTAAAGAAATACAATCAAAATTCAAGAAGGAAATTCCAAAATAGGAAATTCCAAACGCGTATAGCCAAAAGTAAGCTTGATTTTAGAGTTAGGTTAGGTTACAGTTTTATACAAATATTTTGGTCATAGTTTAGGAATCGTCTCACCTTTACATTCAAAAGGATTCCCAAATTCTTTTGAGAATACAAAGAATGTAAGTTATTCGCTCCTCATTTAAGAAACTTTTGGAAAAAATGAGGGACTTAAAATTTTAGTCTTTATTATTTTTTAATCACTGTAAGTAGGTTAAATTGGAAAAGACTTCAGAATCGAAAACTATGACCATTTTCCATCGAAAAAAAAAGTTGAGTTAACAATTTGCTTGGAAACTCACCAGTTTTTTTTTAAGTGAGGGAGTGAAGCAGCTATTGACCATAGATTTCCCTTAATAATCTAAATCTCACAGCGGAGGCAAGCCATCGCAGCCCCTGGTCGGCAGTCAAAACGATCCTAGGGTCTTCCCTGAACCAATTCTTTCCACCCCGGGCTTTGAGCCATGTTCCCCTCAACGCTTAGACCATCCAACACTTGATGTGAGGGAGTGAAGGAAAAACGTCTGGACATACCTTTCTTATTTTATTTATTGTTATTGGTAACAATAAATAAAACCGCTTATTTTTTCATTTGGCAGAAAAATATAACATTCAAATAAATATTCAATCTAATAATAAAAATAACTGGGCCTTAATACTACAGGAATTTAGAGAATCCTTAACAGAAATTCATTAATTAAAATTTATACAAAAGGCTTCCAAATCTGATAAAATGATTCTATATAAATAATTAAACTATGATTACGGAACAAATTTCCTTCATGACCCTAAAATTAATTCAGTGTCGTTAAATGGATGTGAGTTATTATATTTAAATTATAACAGATTATGTAATAAAAAGAAACTGAAAACACCTTGCACTTCCTAGCAATATGTTCTATTTTAGCGGAAATCAGAAGATGTTTTGGTAGGCATTATTTGAATAGCAAACATGTTATATACTACCTAAATGGTAAGGATTGGCTGGCTCTATATAAATATTGTAAAAGGCCATGGCAATATAGATACAATCTTATCCAAGAATTTAATTATAATTAAAACAAAAACCAAAAATTGTTTTTATTGTTGTTGTACTTTTTGTTAAAAAAAAAATTATTAGTGATAAATAAGAAGTGTCAGGGCGGTACATTAAGTTATATTGTTTATATATGTTTATTTTATTTATAATTTTTTTTTATTAGAAGATAAATGTAATATAAATAATATATTCTTAATATATAAATTTAAATTGTGTTTTGCTTTTTTTGTTTACTTTTGCTTGTAACATTAGTTATGTAGATATATCTTGGTTATGTATTAAAATGTACAAGGCCAGCTCCGGACTGACGGTCTAATAGACCACAGTTCTGTGAATGTTTTTATTTACTTAGTAGTTGGTATGTACCTGTTATGTAAATGAAACTAAATAAAAACAGTAAAAAAAAATTATCTAATTAGTTCATATTCTTTGTCCCATGTATTTATAATTCTTTGTCTATGTCTTGTCAACTTAGCCGTGAAGAAGAACTGCATTATTTGGTCGAAACGTTGGCGGCGATAAATTAGTTTAATACTATTAGTAGTTTTTTGACCACCACCCCGGACTGTTCTTATATTTATCAATAAGTTTTATGTGAGCAATTAATTAAACCATAATTAGTCACAATAACGAGATCGCTCCACCCATGGCCGGTCGTAAGAATTTTACCATACTGCCGGACGAAAATTTTACTAGCCTCCCACCCCTAGACGAAATCTTGTCGACCCCCTAGGTTCCAATTCATTTTCGGCCGTTGTTATGAATCCTATCTATATATTTTAGTTTACGATATATCGTTGGAAGAACCTATCATTCAGTCTAAAACTCAATTATTATTTCTATAATATCCTAAAAAAAAAAAATTATATGAGAAATAAATCTCTTTAATGTACGGAGTTCCCTGGGTAAATGATAACTACTTCATTCTTGGTACACACATCTCTGCATTAATCACTGACCCCACTACAAAAAAACAATTTTCATTGAGAAAGAAGCTTTGGTTCCGTCTTCGGTAGCACTTAAGTATACCATTTTCTAAAAATGATCAAAGATGTGTGATGCGCGCAGCGAATCAGATTTTTTTTCTTTTGTTTAAATAAAAATGTATTATGATATCTATAAAATTAAAGATGAAATTCGGTTTGTTTATTTGTTTGTTTGTTCTTTATAGAAATCCTAATTTATCCTAAATTCTCCAAATTTCGCTCAGTGGTTCTTTCATACCAGGTGCGAACACCTGTCCACATGAAAATTGCATATATTTAGCCGATTTTCTGCTGATATTCTTTATTGTTATAAAAACCGTTACGATCTCGCTTTACATTAGGTTTCTACAAGATCGACCGTTTGAGTCGATAAAAGTCTCACTTTATAGATTTTATAGATTTAAAAAATGTAATTCTCCGGGTGAAACCGGCATATGCAGCTAGTTATAATTATAAAATGAAATGTAACAATGTATTTCAGTTACAAGTATAGATGTATTTAAGTATTGATTGGTTCCCTATGTAATGTAGCAACCCAATGTATTTGGGCAGCATTGCTTATTATTATTGAAATAAAGCATTTCTCTCTCCCTTCACATTTATATTTTAATCTTATTCTATCCAATCTAAGTTGTTTTAAAAAGCATTTATACTTTTAGTTAATAATTATAAAGCAACATTATATTTCGCTTCGTTCATCACCACCTTAAAAACATTTAGTTTATAATCCTTAATTTCACATGTATCATGGCCATTGATTTCTTATTAGGCATTTAATATCATGTTCCCTTATTTTATTCTTTGCACTAGTATATTTTATCAAATCATATCAAGAACTTCATTCGCAAGGGTCAATATGAATAATCTAAGAGAAAAACTACTTATATCAACATCTTATTTGTATTTTTACCTTTGTTAAATTTAATTATATTTAGAGTTATTTATTTTTAACATTTTCAAATTATTTCCATCTTTCTTTCATTTGTTGATATTTCTATGTTTGTATAATTTCCCTTATTGTTGCCTTTTTTCTTTCTTCTTTTTTAAATAGATCTGATGTAGTTCTGCAACTTATTCCGAAACGTCGGTGAAATTTATAAAATGTCCTGCATGTTAGTTCTGCTTCTATTGTGATCTCAGCCCTAAACCTACATTTGTAGGTTATATTATTGACATTTAAGGAAACCAATATTCAACCATTGTGTATAATTATGATTATTTCGCTGATCTTATTTATTGGTGAGTATACATTTATGTCAGTCCATTCATAATTTACTACATAAATTACCTTATTTATGCTGCTTAGGAGAAATAACAATTTATATAAGTCGTAGACTTCACTGCTGAACAGATTGGAGAGGGATACGCCAACACAGCAAGAAGGTTCACGGTTCACACAACCAGGCTACAACACGAATAGTGGCTTAAACGCAGGAAAATAGCAAATAAAAGTCTGCCAGGTAAAAAATAATAGTTTTAATGTAGTAGAGGATGAGATTAGGATATTAGGATATAATGTCACTGGACTAAAAAATAAACTAAGGGATGGAGATTTTTTATTTTTGTTGAAACAATATCATATTTTCTGTTTATTTGAAACGTTTGTGGTAGAAGATAGTATTAAATTTTTTGAAGATTATTACTCTGATTATACTTTGGTTTGGAAAAATGCTATAAAGAGCGCGAGGTATGGTAGGGGAAGTGGGGGAGAGGTACTGGCCTGCAGATCGGATTTGATTGGCAAGGGTTTACTTAGTTTTACGGTGATTAATGGAAAAAATATTATTTGTATAAATTCTAAGAATGGGTCAATTCACTTAGTACCAACTTATCTAAATTGTAACCATTGGTCTGAGCAATTCCAGGAACTTAAGGATTTGTGTGAAAACAATAGCAATTTAAAATACATAATTTTGGGTGATTGGAACGCGAGATTAGGGAAATGCCAGTTAGGAATTGATATAGATGAGAATATTGGATATTATAATATATATTCAAATAGAAAAACTAAAGATGTAAAGAGAAACGCAGAAGGAAATAAAGTAATTGATTTTTGTAATAACAATGGATTTATAATATTAAACGGCTTATCGGAAGGTGATAAAGAAGGAGAGTTCACCTATATTTCGGGCAAGGGTAGTTCAGTTATTGATTTATGCGCGGTAAATATTCAATTATTGGCATTCGTAAAGGACTTTAGGGTAGTGCCGCAACCATTTTCACAACACATGCCTATAGAATTGGTTATAGTTACGGGCTACACTGTGAAACCGGAAGAAACGCTTCCCTTAATTCCTAAGCTAGTTTGGAATAGGCGAGATACAAAATTTTTCCAAATAAAATTACAAGATGTTGCTATTAATTTAATTCTCCCAAATTCCCATGTTAATATCAAAGATTTAGTAGACTTAATTAAACTCTGCAGTGACTGTAGTGGTAATAGTTGGCCGAATAGCACCAAATTAAATAAAAAGCAACCCTGGTTTGATTGGGAATGTGAAAATTATAGAAAACTCACATTTAAACTTTTGAATGTTTTTAGAAAAAGCAATGCAACTGTGATCAAGAACAAATATTTAAAAATTAATGCAAAATATAAAGAAATTTGTTCAAAAAAGAAAGTTGAGTTCTTAAATAGCCTAACTGCAAAATTTAATAAATGTAAAGATTCTCGTGAATTTTGGGAATTGGTAAATACTTTGAAGGGTAAAAAACGATTGATGAGCCCCTCTATAACTGCTGAGAAATGGACCCAGTATTTTTAAAACTTATATGGTAATGCACCGACCGCGGAAATGAACATCGACACGCCGATAGTCCTTAATGCATACTTAGATGACGAATTTAGCCTTACGGAATTCCGATTTGTTTTAAATAAACTAAAAGCAAATAAAGCACCGGGTATCGATAGAGTCCCGAATGAATTTTATAAAGAAGCCCCAGAAAATTTTTTAAGCATACTTTTGAAAATCTTTAATGTCTATTATCAAACCGGAAAACGAATAAAGGATTTCGGGACCTCTATTTTGTACCCACTGTTTAAGAAGGGCTGTACATCGGATCCAGGCAATTATAGGGCCATATCATTTATAAACGCGGTAGAGAAGCTGTACACAGGACTCCTGACTGAGAGGCTGAATAATTGGGTAGAGAAAAACAAGATATTAGATGAAAGTCAGGCAGGCTTTAGGAGAGGTTATGGAACTTGCGATAATATATTTGCTTTAATGAATTTAGTGCAGCAATCCGTATACGCTAGGAATAAAAAAGTTTATACAATGTTTGTCGACCTTAAATCAGGTTTCGACACTATCAATCGTTCAGCATTAATGTACAAGCTTGAGAGAATGGGCGTTTCTTCGAAGTTCCTAACGGCTTTAAAAAATATATATACTGACACAAACACGGTTATTTGGACACAAAAAGGAATAACTAAACCCTTTTCGACCACTATAGGCCTAAGACAAGGTTGCACACTGAGCCCAATTCTGTTTTCACTATTCATAAATGATTTAGGAAAAGAAATAGGAGGGGGAATAAAAGTTGGCCACACTATAGTAAACGTGTTAATGTTTGCGGATGATATAGTTATGATCTCAGACACACCAACCAGGCTTGCAGATATGATAGCGAAACTGGAAGAGTATCTAGTTAAATGGGGTTTGATATTAAACATAAACAAAACAAAAATAATGATATTTAAAAAGGCAAAAGGAAAGGCAGATAGGTTTAAATACAACTGGAAATATCAAGGGGAGGAGATTGAGGTTGTGAAGCAATATAAATATTTAGGTATCACACTTACTAATAATCTCTCACTGCAAGATCACTTAAAAGAGAAAGTGCAATCCGCCAAGCTAGCCATCAATAGTGTTTGGTCAGATGTATTTTGCAACAATAAGGTGCCCATTACTGCTAAGTATAATCTCTTTAACTCAGTCGTTCGTTCGGTGTTGTTATATGGGGCGCAAGTCTGGGGGTATCATAACTATCAGGAGCTCGAGGGTCTTCATAGATTTTTTTTAAAAAAGCTATTTCGCCTACCACCTAACACACCTAATTATATGTTGTACTTAGAGACTGGTAGAAATTAACTGTACCACAATTACTTGAAGTTGCATGTAAATTACATTTGTAAAATACTGAGTTATAACTGTACACGTCTCCCGTATATAATGGCTCTGGAATGTATAAAATCATATTATAATTTTTGGTTTAAGGAATGGCAAACACTAGCAAATATGTTGGAATGCAATTTAGATATTGTATTTGTATCAGGGGAACGTTGGCGCAACCAAATGTATAATATAATAGGTAAAGCCCAAGATTTTTTTAGAAAAGAGTTAATGGTATCCGTCTCAGCCGCTGAATATCATTCGCTGTACAAAGAATTAGACT
This sequence comes from Aelia acuminata, assembly GCA_911387785.2. NCBI lineage: Eukaryota > Metazoa > Arthropoda > Insecta > Hemiptera > Pentatomidae > Aelia > Aelia acuminata. The sequence continues at coordinate 100,561,509 of OU426979.1, forward strand.
TTAAAGCTAGTTACATTAATAATGAGCATAGTATGGACTTAATCCAAACAATATTTAAAACTAGAGGTGAATTGTATAACTTCAATAGTAAACCTTGGTTGGAGGGCATTGTTTATACATGCTCCATGTGTAATTTAAATGAGGATGAAGATACATATCACATAGTAGCCATCTGCCCTATCTTCAATTCTTACAGAAATAGATATTTTGGCTCTATTCAGCTAAGTAAGCATCAAATTATAGATTTTTTAAATGGGAAGGATTGGCACAGGCTATATGGATTTATGAAAGGTGTTTTAAGGTACAGAAAATTTTTAATTGCAGAATTTAATTTTAATTAAAATTTAGATTCATAATAGACTAACAGATGTGTAAATAGTATTAAGTATCTTTTTTATGTTTATTGAAGGCCTTTATTTTTTATTTAGAGTTTTTTTTTTTTTTAAAGTTTGTTTTATTCTTTTATTATTTAATTCTAACCTAAGATGTTTATAGAGGCAACTCCTGGCAGACGATATTAACCATTGTCATAGTGTGTTTATATTGTAATATATTACTTTGTATAGCTTTACTATATAATAAAACAGGATTATCTATCTATCTATCTATAAGTCGTAGATAGATTCTTTCATCTTCGAATCCACCTACTGAATTTTACAAAAGCTCGCAAATTGATTGTGTAAGTACCTATATTATCAGTAACTAGAGGGAATAGGATTTTCCTGTTAAAAGAAGTTGAAGTATGTGCGTCTTTATGGATGTATATTATCAAAAGTTGTGGCTAAATATGAGAAATAATATAATAACAAAATCTGCAAAAAAATTAACAAATATAATGATTTCTGGAGACAAATGTACAATTTTTATAAAACTTCAAATATTCATTTATTGTACGTATGAAGTTATACATGTATTAATAAATAAATACAAATATAGAAAAAAATTGTGAATGTTATATGAATATCTAGGATATTTTTTTCTGTAGTTAAGGATATAATATTGGTATATTTTTCCTGTTACATATCATAGACTACAAAAACTGACTTCGAGTGGTTGGAATATATTCTCTCCAGGCACACTGGCAGTGTTAATAAATAAAAATAATGATAATAATAAGTATTTATTGATCTTTAAATATAAAAAATAGTCTTTCATAAGTGTTAAAAAAAAATTAACAATTTCATTAAATATAATTACATATAGAACTTCCCATGTAATGGAGAGATAACAAGCAGTCTTTTGAATGAAGACTAAACGTACTTTACAACGGAAGTTGCTGACAGGTTTCCCTTGCACTTACTTTTTCGTAAGTCCCTAACTAAGACCACAGGAACACCATCCATAAGTAACCTTTGTCATCAGTTCTTCGGTTCAGTGATTGCCGCCCATTAAGATTCTTTCTATTCAGGATTTCTTGCCCAACTGTTTTTGAATTACCTCATGAGATCTCCAGCAAAATTTTTATTTCATACGTTATGGATTTGGAAATCGTATATGGTTTCCTTAATCGATCAAACTCAACTTTGTGCCTTAGACAGATCCCGAACATTATTGGTTACATTCTTCGTTGACAGGTAATTATTTTTTTCTCTAAATTCTTAGTCTCTAACATGTCTGGCATCCTCAGGTATGTAATGTGATTAAACAGCTATCGAAGGCAAAGTCTTGGCATCTCATTCCTTGACGCCTTTAAAAAAACATTTGAGGCTCTGACATTTCTGGCATGCCTTACTCTTTTACCCTTTATACGTTTCTATTCACAAACGGTATTATTTCTCCAAGGTAGGTTGACTTCATTGGAAATCATCTTGATCAGAAGTTTGCGACTAGACATTTTCGAAGGCCCGTTGGTCGAAAACTGTTTCTGAGGTTTCGATATCCATTTATGAAAGAACTGTTTTATCTAAGTTGGTCGATCGTTGTACATAATACTTCCTCTAATCGTGCAATCAAAACGACGTCGTCTGCTTCATTACATCGATAGAGATCACTATGTTTTTGCCTTTTCAATCTAAGTTTTCGAAGATTCGTTCCAGTTCCAAGTCGAAAACGTTTGCTAATAAGGAATCTCCCTCACTGCTTTTCAGATAGGAAATATTTTTCATCTTCTTTCTATCTCTAGGTGCTCTCTTGTCAATATTCATATTTTCTTTTTGTCCACTCATTTGGGTTCCGATGTCGTTCCTATAATGTTGTGATACATGAAGCCGAATTACTTTTTAAAAGTAATGACCACCAAGAAGAGTTTGAAGCTGTATACGTGTGCTTTTCTATCAAATGGTTAATCGTATCCAGATACTAATGTTATGGAATTTATTATTTTAGAAAAGTATATATATAGAAACGAACCGATTGAATTTTGTCAGCAGTTAAACAATATCATATTTAATTCGTCTCCTCCATATTCCAAAACATCTTTTGTTATTCTGCCCTCTCATGAACCTTAAAAATTTTGTGTGTATATATATATATATATATATATATATATATATATATATATATATTTTTTTTTTTTTTACTACCGTTTTCTTTTCAATAAATCGAATATTTCGGTTCAAAATTCAAAGCTTTTCTTTCAAAAGAATATTTGTCTAAGTTATCCTGTTCTTCAAAAAAACTCTTTTCCTAATTTTACTTTCGTGGTCTCTTTCCTGTTGCTTTCCGTAACTCATTTCTTAAATTGTACATTAGCCAGGATTTTCTATTGCTTAGTCCATTTATAACTATTTTGATCGATGGCTAACAAGTTTAGCAACTATTCTTTGTTCTTGTTCTCTATATATTTTTGGCCTGTCCGATGTGGTATTTAATTATTTTACTTAGTTGGGAATCATTAGAATTTAATTAATAATTGCATGTAATTACGGACCACTTTGTCTCTTCCATTTTTTTTTCTTCTTTTTATTTATTTATTTTATTTATTTATTTTTTTTTTTTATTTTTTTTTTCTTCCCTAGAAAAGAACTTCCCTATTTATGTTTCTTTTGGCAGATGCGATGAGTTTTTTTTTTTTTTTTTTTTTTTTTTAATAACTTCCCTATTTATGTTTCTTTTGGCAGGTGCGAAATAAGAGATCTTGCTTTCTTCATTAAATAGAGTCTAAAGTAGTCCTGATTAATTTATGGCCCGAGGCGAAAATTTAATTTGATAATACCTTACAATTTCTTTTATTTATTTTTTTTATTATTTCTGGTTTTTTGCCAACGATTTCGCTTCTCCAGGAGACTTACAGGTCCATTCGATTTCATTTTAAATATTGTCTTTTGTAATTTTGTTTATCGTAAGAAGCTGTTTAGGAGTAGCTTTAAACAAGGCATAATCTTTCATTATTACCAATTTCGATAGTTAATAAAGCTATTCTTTAACTGACCTGTTTTTGATAACCTGCTTTTGAGTAGGTATAAATAAGTAGTATACTCCATTTTCAGAACTGTTTTGTATTTTTCCCAGGTTTCCGTAAGATCCTTAAGTCCCATTTTATATTTCTATGGCCAGAGAGTTGTAATGTTAATTGCATATGTTCTTAGTTTGGTATTATTTACCATGTCCTTAGCCGATTTATTAATCTAATGGCATTACTCTTGTTATTGTGTTAGTTGTTATGTTTCATTTTTGTCACTTTGTTTTCTATGAATTTCTTCCTCCTTCGATATTTGATCCGAATATGAACCGGACGTATCTGGTAGACTATCCTTAGTAAAATAGTACCTGTCAAGACTGCTTATTCTGGGTTTTAAATTATTAAATGTTCTGCTACATTTTTCGCTTGTTTGTTTAGAATCAATTTCTTTGCTACTTTTCGTTATTTTTAGTTTTGAATTTTGGTTTGTTTTAATAAGCTCTTCCAAAGAATATAGTTTTCCATCGATCAGGAGTTTATCATATCTAATAGTTGCCTTATGCCCTTGTTCTTTCTTGGCTAATAAATATGGATATAACTCTGAACGAATTTTCCGGACTTCTTCTGGTAAATCTTCTTTAATATTAATATAATCGTAGTCCTCCTTTAATTTTTTCCTGGATTTTAGGATATCATTTCGTAAAAATATGGATGCAAGGCTAACTAGGCAGAGAGATCTGGAGTTTTTGGTTCTTATTGTTTTTATATTGGTTATATCATATAAACGGATATCACTTACCAGAAAACGTAAAATCTGAAAAACTTCTTTTTCTTTTTCTCGCCAGTTGTCGTTTTTAAGGCCGGTTATAATAATGTTCTTTCTTCTTCCTTCATCTATTATTTTTTCAATTTTCGAAATTCTAAAATTATGTTCTTCTCGATTACGATCGCTGTTTTCTACAATTTGGTTTATTTTTTGATCTACAGTATCAAGCGTTTGAAGTTTTTTGAGAATTTCGTCTAACTTTTCCTCAAAACTCATTGTTTTGGATATAAATATGTTTCTTTACAATAACCTTCAATGTATTGCCTGGTTTCCTACGACAGCTGATTGGGAGGCTCGTAGTGGGGGTAGGCTGTCTCCGCTTGTTCACTGATAACAGAGCCAAATCACCAGTTACAGTGTATTCTATTTTTTCTTATCACTGACAAATTATTGGAGCAATCGGCACAAAATTTCACTAACTTAATCACCAATAGTAGAACTACAAATATGACAAAACTCAACGAAAACGGTTGTCAATTTCGAAATAAATGTACGAACAATACGGAGGAGGTGTTGTTCTCTCCACGGCTGCCGAGCAACTCCTCAGTTCTATAAATAAACTTTAAATGGAGTCGTGGAAAGAATAAAACCGTTACATTATTTACCAAGATAGGTACCATACAATGCTGCGTATTTTCATTTCCACTATATACCTGACTTAAACCGAGCAAAAAATAAAAGGCTGGAAAGAAATTGATGCTATAAAAACAAGAAGTTTAAAGAAAGTGATCATTAAACAACCTAAGCGTGTACTTTTCCTATCAGAGCCGGTGTTATGGATCTAATCGACCTTTCTAAAAATAGTCTTAATAGTGGGTGAAGAAGAGTGGAAAGGCCGAAACCCTTGGCCTACTACCAGTCCCAATCGAGGGCCCCCCCAGCCAAAGTCCATCGGGAAATCGGGGTTTATAGCCGAGGCTTTGAATAATGCTCCACCGCCAGCCTTATTATATGCCTCAGGGACTCTCGCCTCTGATCTCATCTTTTTTACAACGGCTATCTTTTGGTCCCTTCAAATCCTAAGGCTATATCAATTATTTAAAACAAAAACATTACTTTAAAATTCCAGCAATTGACCTCTAGCTTAGGTTTAGATACAGAAGATGATGTGATGCACAGCAATTATGGTACTAGTTCTGAACAGTGGCTTATGCGCCGTTCACTAAGGCGCCCTTCAAAGTAAGGCCCGATCTCCACTGAAAAGGACCGTTTTGGGAGTTTATCTCTGAAGAGCGAGCGCAGCGAGCGGGGAGTTGAAAGCCAAAATCTATTAAAGCCAATAAAGGCACTTTTTAACTGAAATAAAGGCGATGCGAGTTCGATAATATGACGGTCACATAACCTCTCAAAACAGGTCACGCCCATCAGCCGCTCTTATGTACCTTTACCGTTATTTTGATAAAATATTCATAACCTGTATTTGCTAATAATGGCCTACATGAGAATAACGATAATATATTTCAGTTATGAATATTTATTTAAAAAAAATTATATTATAAAAAAACCAAATTTAGTTAGTTGGTGGCATATATTAAATGAACATATATAACAAATATGAACACACCCTTGTTCTATGCAATATTTCCTTTTCTTGCAAAGACTGAAAGGCCTTGTTTTGTCAGAAATTTCTTAAGCTGATTTTAAAAGACCTACGTTTTTTTTAACACTGAAATTACAAATTAAGGATATCACTGTTATTAACCACTACAGATTTTTGAAAGTTACTGTTTACTAAAAGTAACTGGATGTCGCGTCATGAAAATAACTGGATGTGGTCTTCGTAAACAGACCCATTATATCTACCGTAAATAACTTAATTACGCTAGAATACAAGAATATTTCCCTCATCAAAAGGAGGGAATCTTGTATTATTACATTATGGATCTATGAATGCTAAGTATTTCGATTACAAAAAAGTTCATAACTTAATCAGTGAATTAGGTTTAACCAGTTCCTGTAATGAAGGTATCACAAAGCCTGGGATAGAAGGGCAGGTGTGGGTAATTGCGATGTTAAGATCGGAATGCTAGCAGCGCATGATACCACGTCACGTGAGCTCCTCTCTTGGTTCCCTTCACTTCTTTTAATGTCTCACTCATGAAGTGCGTATCTTTCAGCTGTATGCATTATTCATAATGCTGGTATAATTTGGTGAAAAAGTTAACATCATAGTAATTTTATTTTAACCCAATGAAATATTGAGCCGGAACTTTATCAAGTCTCCCACCTTTTAAAGTATTAATATTTTTAATTTATAGTAATATTTTTGGTAAGAAATGGGGCCTGAATTTCGTGTAAATAGGATGGAAATGGCAATGCCATTTTTACTTTCACTTACCTATATATGAAATATATAGTAAGTGGAAGTATTGCGATCGTGAAAAAATTCGACTTCCGGTTTTCAACGGAAATACACGTTTTGGGGTCCCCTGAGTCGAAATGACCAAGTCCCGCGAAATGGTCTGTGTGTGTGTGTGTGTGTGTGTGTGTGTGTGTGTGTGTATGTGAACAGACTAGCTCAAAAACTATAAACCGTGCGATCCTGAAATTGGGTATTTAGTGTAGATATATGCCCGCGATGTGACAGCATAAATTTCATCAAAATTACTTTAAGGGAGGGGGTACTTTACTTAATAACTTTTTAGGTTTTTTTCGATTTTCTCAAAAACGGCTCTAACGATTTTGATTAAACTGAGTATTTCATCTATTTATATGCCCGAGATATGACTGTAAAAATTTCATCAAAATTGATTAACCGGAGGGGGGACTTTACTTAATAAATTTTGTAACATTTTCACGTGTTTTTTTTATTTACTCTAAATCGGCTTTAACGATTTTGATCAAACTGGGTATTTGATGTATTTATATGCCCGAGATATGACTGTAAAAATTTCATCAAAATTGATTATCCGGAGGGGGGACTTTACTTAATAAATTTTGTAACATTTTCACTTGTTTTTTTGATTTACTCTAAATCGGCTTTAACGATTTTGATCAAACTGGGTATTTGATGTATTTATATGCCCGAGATATGACTGTAAAAATTTCATCAAAATTGATTAACCGGAGGGGGGACTTTACTTAATAAATTTTGTAACATTTTCACGTGTTTTTTTGATTTTCTCAAAAACGGCTCTAACGATTTTGATTAAACTTAGTATTTGATCTATTTATATGCCCGAGATATGTCTGTAAAATTTTCGTCAAAATTGATCAACCGCAGGGGGCACTTTACTTAATAAATTTTGTATCATTTTTACCTGCTTTTTTTTGTTTACTCAAAAACGGCTTTCACGATTGTGACCAAACTGGGTATTTGATGTATGTATATGCCAAATATGTGATAGCCAACATTTCACATCTAAATTGATCAACCGAAGGGGGGACTTTACTTAATAAATTTTGTATCATTTTCACGGGGTTTTTTATTTACTCAAAAACGGCTTTAACGATTAACAAAAATAAGATATGAATGTAAAAAAATGTGTGACTTTGGGAAATGATATTTAACAAAACACGTCAATTTCTTATCTAAGGAAGTTGGTAAGTGAAAGTTGTGTGTTGCGCGTACGCACCAGATTTTTAATAAAGAACTAGTTTTAAGTTAACCAGTTAAGTTAAAACCAGTTAAGTTTTAACCAGTTGAGTTAAAACCAGTTTTAAATAAAGAAAGATATGATTAGAAAATAATTATATCTATATAATAATAATAAAGCGTTTATATTTAATTAAAATTATTTTTAATTAAATATAATTAACTGGATTATACCATTATATTCCAGGTACCCGTGACCACAAACCTATAGGCTTATAGTCCGGATCGCAAAAAAGTGTCGTCCGTGTGCACCGGGCCTTAGAGTGAGGGTGGTTTCAAGTCCGTGACCTCATTGGATACCTCTACTACCGAAGCCGTACTTTCATTAATTGCAAAATATATTGTCTCTTGACTACTAAGTTGTTATGTTTTATTAAGAATAAACAAATTACAGCTTTTCGTATTGCAGTTTGTTAGTTTATTGTTCTAAGAGAAGAAAAATTGTTCTAAAGAAGTTAGACTAATATGTTTTACAGGTCTAATGTGACGTCACAGGTCAAAGCTTGGTTTTGATTGGCTAACGCTGTCATGCTTCGACCGTATATCTATTAACCGTGGCTCTTCAGTACTTTTACCCTCATTTTTATAACAATATTTATAACCTGTAAATAACCAACCTGTATTTGCAAATAATGGCCTAGATGAGAATAACAAGAATATATTTCAGCTATGAATATTTATTTATAATAGATCACACCCTTTTTCTATGTAATATTTCATTTTCTTGCAATAACTGAAATGCCTTGTTTTTGTCAGAAATTTCTTGAGCTAATTTCAAAAGACCTATTTTTATTATCACTGAAATTACAAATTAAGGCTATCACTGTTAATAACCACTACACATTGTTGAAAGTAACTGTTTATTAAAATTAACTGGATGTCGCGTCGTGAAAGTTACAGGATGTGGTCTTCGCAAACAGACCCGATTTATGTCCCAATCAGATTATATTATTTGTGTGAAATAGCCAATAATTCAATTGCATCCATTGGTTAATAGAAAACCTCGGCTTGTTCAAGGAGTTTCATTTCATTATCAATTTGTTTATAGGCCTAAATTTAAACTTAAAATGTCAATATCTATCTCCCTCACCTGTCCCGCAACTCAAGTTGCTGACAGGAAAAAGGTAACTCTTTTTTTTATTTATAACCTAATTTTATATCATACTTGTTAGAAGGTCTTAATTATTTGTTTTTAGGATATAGTGCTCTTTTAGTATTATAGAAAAAAAGTTATGTTCCATAATCTACCTGTCCCATAGATGCAACCTATCTCCCTCACATTTTGTTTAAATTGAACTTTGGAAACCTTTATTACATTATAATTCATTGCTGGCAACACTGCAACTGATTTCCGCCTCAACAAGGATAACCTATTAAACAGAACTTCTGCTCCAGTTTCTTTGTGACGGTGTTTTTATCAGTGAAATCAGCAAGGGTCGTTTCATCTCCTATCTCCCTCACACAGTGATATTTCCCAAATGGTGTGCTTTATTCACGCTATAGGGATTTCCATAACCCATAAATGTTGTTGATAAAAGACTCACATGGAATGGTCTACTTTAATGTAACCTCAAAAACCTATCTCCCTCACTGGTTAGAGAATGAGGGAGATAGAATTTGAGTGAGGAAAATAGGAACAAGGTGATGTTTGAGTTTAGTGAAACCTGAACTCTAAACTTATTTAAATATATAAGTAAAATTGCTTTTCAGGTTTGTTTTGAGCACTTGTAAATATCATTAAGAGGTTACAAAGACTTAGTTGACACGTAAAAAAAAAAAAATAGCATTATTATTTATATGGAGGATTCCACAAACAAGTGATTCAGCTATAGTGAGACATTTTATTCATTTTTTAAATATTAATCACTCTTATTGTGTATCAGTTTATTAGCACTTCATGTACTGATTTCGACTCATTTACTTGTTCGTTACAATTCTTTACATTTACTATTCTTTGGCGTAAAATGTAAAAATTAATAATTTATGCCTAAGTGCAAATCATTGGTTTAAACACAATAACAGTTATAATCATAAAAGTACCAAGAAAGAACATAACATTTTTTTTTTCTCAAAATTTAAAAAAGAAAAATAAATAGATAAGAATAGTTATTTATTATACAAGTGACGAAAGTAGATCATTTTACAACTCGAGTGAAACGTTTACCCACACGAGCGAAGCGAGTGTGGTAATTTCACGAGAGTTGTAAATTCTACTTTTTTCACGAGTGTAATATTAAATTTTTTCTGTAATCGTGTAATACATGATCAGATCTAACCAGAATATGAACAAAATGTAGTGCAGTTATAAACAAGTGCAGGTTATAAACAAGGAAGGTAATTATTATTATATTTAAATTTTAAAATATATTGATTATTTCCACCAATAATTCATTCACATTTCAATTTATTTTGTTAAAATAAATTCTTACAATGTTAAGAAACATTTAAAAGCATTTAATTTCCAACTTCAAATTATTTTTTAATTTATACTTATAACTAACTAGCTTTGGGGACCGGCTTCGCTCAGGGAGTTGTGGAATAGGTAGATGAAAAAATAACTTTAAAATGTAATAGTACAGAAAAATAGACCAAAATTAATCATGATTAAAACAAAATTTGTACCATTCTGAAACTTCAGCTTAGTATTAGTGGTAAGTTTCGAAACCTCAGAGTCCCATATATGGTTTGGGTATATGAGACCCCATTAATGCGGTTCTCTCAATGCGTTTTCTTCCCTTTTCTAGATTAAGAAAAATGTTTTTGGCAGCAAATATGTCCTGGTATATACCATTTTTTATGGTTTCTATGTTCTGATTCCATTGAGACCATTCTCATGACGTACCGCATCCTTATCAAGTTGAGTAACTTCTCCTTTTTCGAATTCGGTTGAAAATTAACAGAACTATTAAACAGAAATATTATCTGAACACTTTATTTTCGGTATATATTCCATTAGGTTATATCTTTTAATCATATTATCTGTAGGTTATCTATTTTATTCAGTGTTAGTTTTTATTCGCTCACTGCACTAATAAGCAATTTTTCTTTTGTTGTAAATTTACTGTTATATTGTATATTGATTAAAGACAATGTTTCGACCAATTCTTTCCTATTCTGTAAAACTTAATTCGCTTAGGAATCCAGTTGGTTTTGTTTATTTTTAATTTCACTTCATTGCAGAGATGTAATGACCTTATTGAAAAATAAAAAGGAAAAAATAATTATTTATACATAATCTCGTGTAATTTAAAGAAAACAGCTGAAGCTAAAACCATAAAAAACCGAACTAATGAACGATAACCTTATGAATTGAGCTTAGCTAGCGCTCCTGGCTTCCGAATGTCGAACTAAATTTTTTCATTCATTAACTCGCATGGTCTAATTAGGTGGGCTAATTACATGTAGCGAGAGGCTTAAAATTACAGCCCTTGTCCCTTCAACATTACACACTTAAAATGAAAACTGAAACCTTCTTCATCGTTAGGGGCAATAGGGCAATATGACAACATAACATTCTTGACAGTACGTGTAGTCGTTTTTGAGCCTTTTCGGCACGCACATTGTACACTTTGCTTTATAATATATATTGATTAAGAAGGCAATTCACTTTCTTCACTTGTGAAGAAAGTAATCACTTTCTTCACTCTATTGCAAAATGTTTCACTTTCTTCACTCATTTCAGTTTAGTAATGTTACCATTATTCAACGATTACTTAAAAAAATATTTGTTCACTGTCCTCTTTTATTGTAGAGATATTTCAATATTTAAAATAATAATTTTTTTTCTTATTTCTGGCATGCATACTTCTTGTGGCCTAGACCACCTAAAATACCTAATAACTAACCGATAATACTTAAGTAATGGCGAATGATATAATAAGGGCTTTATTTTCAAATCATTCAATTATATTATATGTATTCCTAATTAATACAAATGTAATTAATTAGGTTAATTGTCCTCTATCAAGTTAATTAATTAATTATCTAATTAGTGTTCAACTTGATTCTTACCAAACAAGACATAATTAGTTCACATACACCGCATGGATTCGGAGGACCCCGAAATGAAGGGATGTAGTATGTATGTGGTGAGGAGGATGACCAAACAGCTGACGAAGTAGGCCTATGCCCTAGAAATGTATCAGGATGGCAGAAACGTTGAGGTGTTGGGTTCCACCCTTCAGACCCGGGAGCTCCTGTGATCCTGCTCCAAGTTCAGGTCACCATCATCTCTAGTCCTCCCGTTTTAGATACGATTCTTTTTAATATATTATTAATTTATACAATGAAATAATTTACTGTACTTTATTTTTGGTATTATTAATATGTATTTGTTAACTAAAAGCAAAAAATTCTTTTTTTTTTATACAAATATGCTGCGCAAATAATATCAGTTTTCATAGCCACTTCCGTATAGCTTGACCCTACGTCTCGTTTAGGCAGGATTTTCAGGAAAATCGATTATCAACATTTTACTTTTTCCTATGTCAACCTCAATAATTCAGTTAGCTGTGGATTTCAGAAGAAAAACATTTGTATACCGTCTAATTCAGCATCATCAACAATGAAGTCACTACAATATTTTAAATAGTTTGTCTAGAATTTTTTGTACACCTTGTCACTACGTATGCTAGTTATTCTGAATTATTAATTTGAAAATAATGGTGTTACTTAATAAGTAACTAAAGTAAATCCTTCATCAGGTAAATATTTCTGCAGAAGCAGTAATGTTTCAAGTCAGTACGTGATCAATCATCTATTTTTTTTTTGAGCTCATCAGCGATTTATATTTACTTATAATTATATTTCATATCATTATTTTTTTTAAATCAAAATTTATCAAATTTAAATATATGTAACCCACGTTTTCTATTGAAGGGGTCGGGGCAAAATAGTGCCAAGTAACATTTTTAACAAAAATAAACTGTAGCTGCAGTCTGCTGTATATTACGTTGGGCTGTATGTCTATGATGGAAATGCCTCCCACATATGACTGACTATATAGAGCCTCTATAGTCATATTTAGGTGGCATTTCCACCATAGTCATATAGTACTACATAATATACAGCAGACTGCAGCTGCAGTTTATTTTTGTTAAAAATGTTGCTTGGCACTGTTTTGCCCCGACCCCTTCTATTGATCTATGGCCTTTGGTGGAAGAAGGTATTAACTAACTTAAAAAAATAAAAATCCCCTTTATTCGTGTTTCCATTGTATCAGATTTCGTTTTATAAAACTAAACCATTCGACATCTGGAACTTCTATAATTAAAATAAAGCTTGCTTAGGGCAAAATTTCTAAATTTACGAGTTTGCAACATTTGTTGGTAATAGTATCGCTGTTACTTCTAAGCATGGCCAACAGGTAAGTCGCCGTTTAGTGATGCCTGATCTCAACTGAAAAGAACCCTTCGGGTTTTATTTATCTCTGAAGAGCAAGAGTAGCGAGCGGGAGTCGAAAGTTCGGATCCAATAAACTGATCAATCTCTGTTTACCTGAAAATGACGCGATGGCAGTTCGCTTATATCTTTACAGTCACGAAATAGGTCTCACTCAGGTAATTATATTTTACTACATAGTGATAGCTTCACCTATTTTTTTATTAACTGAATGTTCAAAGAACATCTAAAGTTATACAAGGAAAAATAATTTTCGATTGCTTGAAATTTCTACTCCAGCAACCGGATGACTTCCCTTCTTTATTGATGCACAAATGGATTTCGCAAAGGATGGGAAATATTGTTCCACTCAAGTTGTCACAATAGCGCTTATCGGTTGGATTGTTCCCCGTTGAGATCCAGCGGGGATACAGTTCACGATAATGGAGACAGCGGATATCTTTGTCAATGAAAACTATGTAATCTCCATCATCTAGCAGATATGATAATCTCTGGGTTTGCCGAAACCCGGTAAATGCCGTAAGAGGCAGTGGTCTGGAGAAGAGGATGCTGGTTTATGCTTCATTTAGTTCCGTCGGACCGTAATTGTTGACGAATGTTTGTCGTTTGGTTACAAGGATTTTCTAATAATAAACTTCACAAACAAAAATAAACTTCTAATTGTTGCTCTGTAAAAAAGAAACGCCATTAAAAGTTTATTCTACGGTATGCATGCACTCTTTAATAACATTTTATATCAAACGCACACAATAATTCAAATCAAATGTTTAATGAATAAATTTGTCCATATGTGTTATTTCATGTGGATACAAATCAAGGAAATAGAGACAAGGTGGGCTCACTTGGGTAGGCAAACCCGCAAAACCTCTTCCGGCTTAGGTCATAGGACGCATGATTCAGCGCATGCGTATTGAATTCTCTTTAAATAATATAATTTTTCGTTATAGGTTAAAGTGAAAAACATTAATGTTTTTCATTATTTTAAATTCCGATTTCACAACTGAGATTTTTTCTCCACAAACCCGACCATTATTCACGAACATCAGACTTTTGTTACATGAAAAATTAGGTTTGGTACAGTTTTTTCTTACCAAAATATTGAAATAATCATATACAAAATATAAAATTACATGAAAATACAATAAAAATTTAATAAAAATAAATATAATATATCATTATGATGCATAATTAATTTTTGTTCCTTTAGGAACTTTTTTAACCTTACATTTAGCTTTTTTTATATTTAAAATTTTCATTTTTGCTGATTCAATTCATTGATAAATTCACAGATGCGTCCAACTACGTCATAGGTCTCGGGCAGACATATTTCCCCTTACTAAGTGAGCCCGCCTTGTCTCTATTAACCTTGGATACAAATAACCTATATTGCTTCTAACTAAAATTCAGGTCCTCGGCGAAATTTTTCAGAATCATTTCTCGCATCTTCTAGTATTTTCTTCTAATGTAGGTATTGGGATAATTTTTGTAATATGAAAAAGATTTGATTCTGTAATTTTTTTTTTACCTTTATCAATCCTAATTATTGAATCAGATATGTATGCAAAAAGCTTTAGCTGTGTAACAAGTAATTGCCAGTTTAATGGAATCAGTAGTAAGGGAATATCTTGAACATTTTTGTATATCAGACAGATATCACAAAGGTTGGATGCCTCATGGTTTTACTAAAGATCACTTGATAGGAACTTAACACTTAAAGGTCCACTTAAGTACCCATACCTTTTCTATACGATACTTTTCCTACAGTACATAAAGTAAACATGCTTGTGGATATAGATACTTAAAGCAAAAATTGGGTTAAATAGCCAATGAGTTGGAATTGGCGTTGAAACAAACTAATATTAAAATTATTTAGTAGAACCTTATTCATCTCATTGGACATCTTTTCTTATTTTAATAAAAAAAAAAAAAAAAAACATTAAAAAAAAAACGAGGTCAGATATCTGTGTTTTTTTCCCCTCAAAATAAATAATTTGGCACATACAGTCCTTTCCATTAAAGTGATTAAGTTTTGATGAAAAAAATAAATTCTTCTTAATCTGATTTCCAACACACACAAAAAAAAAAAAAATTAAATAAAGAAAGAAAAATTTGTTACCTATTGAAACAGATTTTCTTCTTAGCTTACATATGTTGTTTAACTGATTATGTTTATTCCTTTTTTTTAACGTTAATTTCCATCATTAATTTTATGAAATTATGTTTCATCAACATGTTTTATTGTTATAATAAATAATAACAATAATCTCACATGATCCTATGTGCAGCTCATGTAACTTCTTTCTATTTAATTTATTTCTATTTTCCAAAGTATAACTCCTAAATGGAATTCTCGGTATTTCCTATGCTTGTCAAATAGTCTTTAATTGATGTCGTGTGATTTTCTGTGATTTCTAGTGCTATTTTACTGTCTTTGATCCAATCAAGATTGGCGTTTTCTGGCGTCAAATCATTCGGTAGACAGCAGTATCGGAGCCAAACAAAAGATAACTTGGTGTAAAGCCAGTAACTGAGTGATTAGTATTATTATATATTTTTAAGCATTCTTGGACTATCGTCGCACTGAGAGAAAATTTTGTAACCTAGTGGCCAAAGACCGAATTACGATAATCTAATCATTTTATTTCAATAATGAGCGTGCGATTTTCATTATTTGTGAGAACAAAAAAATATAAATACTATATCTCTGGGTATTTCAAATTAATTTTTATATAAATCCTTTCTTTACTCTAATTTTAAACAAAATAGTTTGTTAGGAACGGGGTCGTACTTAGAGAATGAAATAAGTCACTAAAATTATCTTTCTTGTAAAAGAGCTTTCTGGTTATGTAAATATATTTTTCACACATTTGCTCCTTTCAAAAATTTTTGAAATAATTATTGTCTGAGAAAAAAACATCCAAAATATTCCATTAAAAATATCCTACATTTTAAGACTTTTAACGGAAAAAATGATTGTCAAATACTTCAACTAGAAGTATCATATATCTCATGATTTAGTCTACTTTGAGGCCGAAAATATATTCAATGTTCAAATATAGGGATTTAAATCTATATATCGCCGAACGATCACATTTGATCTATTTGGCATTTTAGCCCCTTTAACACTCTAACAATGTGAAAAAAATCATAACAAATAATTGCCAATAAAATAATTGATATTACTTTAAATGCTTTTTTACTTTCACTTACCTATATATGAAATATATAGTAAGTGGAAGTATTGCGATCGTGAAAATTTTCGACTTCCGGTTTTCAACGGAAATATACGTTTTGGGATCCCCTGAGTCAAAATAACCAAGTCCCGCGAAATGGTCTGTGTGTGTGTGTCTGTCTGTGTGTCTGTGTGTGTGTGTGTGAACAGACTAGTTCAAAAACTATAAACCGTGCGAACCTGAAATTGGGTATTTAGAGTATGTATAAGCCCGCGATGTGACAGCAAAAATTTCATCAAATTTGCTCAAAGGGAGGGGGTACTTTATTCAATAACCTTTTAAGTTTTTTTCGATTTTCTCAAAAACGGCTCTAACGATTTTGATTAAACTGAGTATTTGATCTATTTATATGCCTGAAATATGACTGTAAAAATTTCATCAAAATTGATCAACCGGAGGGGGGACTTTACTTAATAAATTTTGTATCATTTTCACATGTTTTTTTTATTTACTCAGAAACGGTTTTAACGATTTTGATCAAACTTGGTATTTGATGTATTTATATGCCAGAGATGTGATAACCAACATTTCATCACAATTGATCAACCGGAGGGGGGACTTTACTTAATAAATTTTGTATCATTTTCACGTGTTTTATTTATTTACTCAAAAACGGTTTTAACGATTTTGATCAAACTTGGTATTTGATGTACTTATATGCCCGAGATATGACTGTAAAAATTTCATCAAAATTGATCTACGGGAGGGGGGACTTTACTTAATAAATTTTGTATCATTTTCACGGGGTTTTTTTATTTACTCAAAAACGGCTTTAACGATTAACAAAAATAAGATATGAATGTAGAAAAATGTGTGACTTTGGGAAATGATATTTAGCAAAACACGTCAATTACTAATCTAAGTAAGTTGGTAAGTGAAAGTTGTGTGTTGCGCGCACGCACCAGATTTTTTATTTGTAAATTATATAGATAATATGGATGAAATTAAAACGCATTTTTATCCAATAATTTTATAGTCATTTTTCCTATTCCTAAAATATATTTGGTTCAAGTATAGAAAGTAAAACCTATATATAAAAAAAAAGTCTATGGTTTTGCTGAAAATGAAATTAATTTTTATTTTTTCATATAAGCTATACTTTGTATACTATTGCACCTAACATATTTAGGTGATATATATATAGAAACATGAAAAGTGACTAAAATTATTGAATAAAAATGCTTTTTAACTTCATCCATGTTAACTATATAATTTACAAAAACAAAGTATTTAAAGTAACATAAATTCGTTTATTGGCATTTATTGGTTCTGATTTTGGGTTAAAGGGGCTAAAATGCCCTAGATTTCTATCGATCAAATTCAATCGTTAGGCGATTTATTGATTTCAAGATTTAAATCACTATATTTGAACGTTGAAGTAAACTAGATCATGAAATATACTTCTAGTTGAATTATTTGACAATATTTTAGGATATTTTTAATTAATTTATTCTATTTTTTTTTCTTCAGACAATAATTATTTTAAAATCTTTCGAAAGGAGCACATGCCTGAAAAAGACAGTTATATAAGCAGAAAGCTCAATAAATGAACTATTTTATTTAATTTAAGGTGAAGAAAGGATTCATCTAAAAATTAATTGGAATTGAGTGGAAGTGATGGTATTTATATATTTATTATCCTCACTGATAAAGGAAATCTCATGCTCGTAAATGAAAAACAGAATTATTCGATTATCATACTTTGGTCAGGAGTTACAGATTTTTGGCCACTGACAAAATTTTCACACTCTGCGTCTTTGAGCTATGTATTGTTGTTTTTTCGTTATATGCCTTAGATTATGTATCTGTGCCTGCAGCATAATTTTCGCATTAAAAAATATTTTTTTATTTGTTTGCACATGAATTCGCAGATTTTTAGCTCATTTATTAGTTTACTTCGCATATTACACGGTTAGTAACATCCTTATGTTCGAATTAATTCTTCAAGGTATCTTCTGTAAAGTTTTAAAAGCCTGCAAAGTTATGCGTAGCTTCCCAGTACCGACCTCTTCTTGATTATAGGCTGATTCCATAAAAAGGGGATCTTTGTAGATCCGCGGAATTGTAAATATTTGATCATAAACATTCCATCCTTACATTAAAACACCGTGCAAACGAAGTGGATGGATGGGCATCGAGAGAGGCGATGACACCTCAAGACATGCGCTGGACCTCACCTCAAGGCAGGTGGGCACGTGGCAGGACACATGGTCCACTAACGGTACGCCAAGCAACTTCAATTACTTCTCTACCTAACCCCAAACAATAAGCAGTATTATTGTCAATGCCGATTAATTATTTTAATAATATATCGTAGATACTTTACAAAGATTCCGTTGAAGTAATTAGAGTTGAGAGTTTATCTTACTGATAAAAAAATTCTGAACTGAATCGCTAACTGTAATGATGGGGATCCACGTCAACTCACATGCTATGACTCTTTTTGGCCTATGAATTGAAGCGTGGAAATGCATAAGGGTCTAAGTGCCAAAAAAATAAAACAAAGATTTTTTTTGCCAAATAGTTAAATGTGCCAAAGCCATTCTTCAGAAATGGGTTTAAGTAATGTTTTGTTGTTAGAAAAGAGTTCATTGAACGTATGGAAGATGGCATGGGTGTAAGCACTGAATGTAGTTAAACCTAGAGGGTAAAAGTCTTAAACCCTAATTCTTCTTCCTCTAACTCCTTTGTGCCGTCAAGCGTGGAGTTGCAGTTCCAGTCCATCTAGTCCACTGGTCTCTGTCCCTGACTAGTCTTCGCATCTCCGGTATGGTACTTCCTCTTGCAGTCCCCAGTTTCCCAATGTAGTCAATGTATGTGCTCCTGGGTCTGCCACGAGGTCGTCTTCCTTCCGGTCTGGCTTCCATGTACCACCTGGCCTTTCTGGTGTCGTCCATTCTGCATACATAACCATACCACTTTAATTGCCTCTCTTCCATGGTTTCCTGCACAGCTCGTACTCCCAACTCTTCTCGAATTCTTTCATTTCCACGCTTCAATTATCAAAAATGTCGACCATTTTGGAAGTTCGACCATTCAGAACAAGTGGATGTCCAAAAGAACAGCTGTGCAACGCAAACACCATTTGAATCCTCTAACCTGTTACTCAGATCCCTTGCAAAGTGTTGTTTTCATAGTGGTTCCGAGAAAAAAAATAATGAAGGCTGGAATACTTTTTGAATACTTAAAACATCCTTGTATGAAAGTGGTCTCAACTTCAACAGGAAGCAACAGCTTTTCCTCATTGACATTACATATGTACCAGTCATATTAATTCTTAAAAAGGTTGATTACTGTGGTTCAATGAGTTTCATTTCCTATATCTGACCAGGTTATAAGGTAAATTGAAAAAAAAAAAAAAGAGTGAATTAATGGTCCTTAAAATATATATACTCGTATATATATATATATATATATATATATATATATATATATATATAATTAATTAATTAAAACGATCTATTTTACGGAAAGAGTCTACATTATATGTCATCATAAAAACATGTTTTATTTATTTTGTTGCCAGATTTTTTATAAACTTAGTTGTTGGGGAGAGCGATACCATAAAATTAGAAATTAACAAGTATAAATCTCTGACCCCGTTTCAAAATTGCCTGTCATTTTGAGCACCTAACAAGAATTAATTACGGGTGAAAAGTAGAGGTATAAAATTATGTGGAGAAAATAGAAAAATAAACAAACTAAAGGAATTGAAAGGAGAGAATTTCAAAAATTAAATTACAAAAAAAATATTATTTAAAAAAATAACTGAAAATAAATTGCTTCTGCTAAAAATAAAATATAAACAATTCAGAGTTAATAATGGAAAAGAAAAAAAATGTAAATTAAAAAATAGAAAAAAACAACCTCTAACAATAATGAAATTAATAAACTACATGATTTGGTTGTTTTTTTTTAACTATTGATAATTCAAAATATAAACAAAAATATTAAAAATTACTGAAGTTATAAGTAATGCAGGTAGCTGGAGATGTTTTTTTTTTTAAAGTCAACAAATAATCAAGAGCCGCAACGGTTACCTGTTACCAGTTCCATTCGGAGCAGTTTCAGTCACTGTGCACTGAAGAGATAATGTAAACGTTCCTGCAAAATAACTTTTTCCTTCACCGTGACTAGGTCCAGTTCCAATGGTGGGGAGTGATGAACTAATGGTGCACAATCGGCGATTGTGAGGTCGATGTGGAAGATCGATGATTGACAATCGATCTGTCGATCATTCGGTGACACAACGAGTGAGCTCCTTCTCTTACAAAATTCAAAAGGCAACTGTCTAATTCGGCGCGGGAATACGAAATTGAAGACAGTTAATCCGCAAACCGTAAACAAACACTGAGAACTCCAGGCTACCTAATTCTAAAGTTGTAAATATATTATATCTAAATTATTTATTTAACAAAACATTTTCTTCTCACGTATCAATAAAATTATAACTTATTAAATTACTTTACAATAAAATAAACTCCTCCATGCTCAGTTAAAATAAAGAAGAAAAAAAAAAAAAATTTGTTAAAGAGAACGGCTTTGACATTAGTAGTATTCGCAATATTTCATTTAAAATAAAGCGATCGGTTATGGCATGGTTATATTAAGGCATAGGTTTGAGTTCCCTTCTCCTCTGACTCAGGCAGAATAAAAGATTCGAAACATTTAATTGATTTTTATTATTTTTGTTTTGGTAGAAAGTAGATTATCAGCTGTATTACTTGCGATTTCTATTTCATTAGATCCTCTGATATACCTCCCCAAAGAGGTTTACACCCACCGCCGCCAGAGTGACTTCCCTTGTTCGGCACGAGCTGAGCGTACCAAATAGCCCCGGAGCCATGAAGGACGGTCAGCTAATTATCACTGGACAATGGCTCTTCAACTGCCTCTCTATAGCCACTCACTTTTCAATCAACACATCTCTTGGCTCTATCCTCCTACTCCATAAATCTCCAGGTAGGATTCAACTATTTTTTGTGGCAGCAATGGACACGGAAGAGCCAACATGCCTTGCTGAGGGTGATCAAAAATTTTAAGAACTATTTTCTTATCTTTCATAAATTCATATTCCTGGGTATATGAAACGGGCTTTTGATGAAATGATCTTTTCTGTTCTTGATCAGGATATAGGGAAGATTGAAAAAAAATATTACGAAAAACTTTTATTGATGGTTCTTAATTAAAAAATATAATTTAATAAATAATTAAAATGATTCCGAACAAGGAAAGGGTCTAAATTATATATCATATGTCAGTGTTTAATTAATGAGTAAGGATATACACTTTGCCACTGACAACTCGACATGTATCTGGGAAACCGAAGATAGCAAGTTGAGGGAAAATTTAAAATATTCTGCATCAATACCTAGTATTGTAGATTGCCATGCTAACCACTATACCACAGGTGACCCCAGAGATTTCCTATCTTGTAACTGCTAAAAGTATATTGCCCGTATTTTACAAAAAACTCGGTGGAGGACCGAATTCTCTAATATGTATTGGAAAAAAAATGTATTAAATGGAATGTCCTTTTACAAAAAGTTTCTTTAACCACCATAGAGCACCGAGAGCTGTATTTTATTAAATATTGTACCTAATTGATTCGTTCTTGATACACGCCGCACAGTGGTTGAAAATCGACTATTTTCGGAAAAAACCTTGTCAAACCTGATCTGTAAGCCGCAAAAAAATAAAGTTGATATTATCATAACCACAATTGAATTTCCTATAAAATGTATAGGTTGGAGCCCCGCTTAAACGGCTATTCGGATTAACCGGCGGTATTAGGAAAATAAAAAAACAAATCATACATCAATTTTCGACTCGATATCGGTTAGTTTAAGCACTTTTGATGTTATATGCTATTAATATCCTTGATAGTACTTGCAGTATCATTTTATTTCATGAAAACACCCAAGTTAGGTGAAGAAAAAAAAATCTGGTGCGTGCGCGCAACACACAACTTTCACTTACCAACTTACTTAAATTAGAAATTGGTGTGTTTTGTTAATTGCCACTTCTCAAAGACACATTTTTCCACATTCATTTCTTATTTTTTCTTTTTGTTTGCTCTACAAAAAACACTATTTTTTTTATTATTAAATAAAAGCTTTTGGTAATTCGGCAATGCAAGCATAATACTCCAAGTCGTCTGATTTTATAATTCTCTATGTAGTTGTTGAAAACTTCATTTACCATGAAAGAAATAATTTCCATTAAATGAACAGATTGGCTTTAATTATGAACAATGGTCTGTCATTAAAGGCGTACTCTGCATGAGTGGGCTCAACGTGTTTTATGAGTTGACTTAATATTTTTCTTTTTTTCTTCTCTATATGTTTACTTGATTTTTATTATATCTCATATTTAGCCATTTCTTATTTTTAGGCGAAACAAGAGACAGATAATTTCTCCATATAAATAAATACAAAAGTACTTTATAGGATAACAAAAAAGACCCCTTCCTCATTTAAGCTCCCTCAGAACATTTTAATAATAACAAAGCTTACCTGATATTAAAGAACACCTAATTTTCATTAAACACGACGAATGTGATGAAAATCGTTAAAGCCGTTTTTGAGATAATCGAAAAAAAGGTAAAAAGTAGTAAAAGAGTTATGAAATAAAGTGCCCCCTTCGTTTGACCAATTTGGATGAAATGTTGGGTATCACATCTTTGGCATATACATACATCAAATACCCAGTTTGATCAAAATCGTTAAAGCCGTTTTTGAGTAAATAAAAAAAACACCTGAAAATTATATAAAATTTATTAAGCAAAGTCCCCCCTCCGGTTGATCAATTTTGATGAAACTTTTACAGTCATATCTTTGGCATATACATACATCAAATACTCAGTTTGATCAAAATCGTTAAAGCCTTTTTTGAGTAAATAAAAAAAAACACGTGAAAATGATAATAAATTTATTAAGTAAAGTCCCCCCTCCGGTTGGCCAATTTTGATGAAATTTTTACAGTCATATCTCGGGCATATACATACATCAAATACCCATTTTGATCAAAATCTTTAATGCCGTTATTGAGTAAATAAAAAAAACACGTGAAAATTATATAAAATTTATTAAGTAAAGTCCCCCTTCCGGTTGATCAATTTTGATGAAATTTTTACAGTCATATCTCGGGCATATTAGTACATCAAATACTCAGTTTAATCAAAATCGTTAGAGCCGTTTTTGAGTAAATCGAAAAAAACGTAAAAAGTTATTAAATAAAGTACCCCCTCCCTTTGTCCAATTTTGATGAATTTTTCGCTGTCACATCGCGGGCATATATATACACTAAATACCCAATTTCAGGTTTGCACGGTTTATAGTTTTTGAGCTAGTCTGTTCACACACACACACACAGACACACACACACACACACACACACACACACACACAGACCATTTCGCGGGACTTGGTTAATTTGACTCAGGGGACCCCAAAACGTGTATTTCCGTTGAAAACCGGAAGTCGAAATTTTTCACGATCGCAATACTTCCACTTACTATATATTTCATATATAGGTAAGTGAAAGTAAAAAATCATACATTATTTTTTTCGCTACATTTTTATTTTTAACTATTAAATGTATTATCATATTAAAATATTAGATTGGGGTTATCTGGCTTTAATATAAATTCGAAAGGAGATGGTGGGATAGACTGTTCAGTATAGGTTTAGTAACTAAAACTCTATCAGAGAAAACTCAATTCCCTAATTCATACTATACAGCTGAACTTTTTTCAATACCATTTTTTAAAAATTAAATTAATTCACAAAATATGTAGGCCTGGTTTTTGGAACGAACTTTGTACTATGCGACACACTCACCAAAATAGACACACTCTAAATGATTCTAAATCCACAACTAATCCTTCATAATACCGTCCTTTCGCACTCTACCTATAAAGCCGAAAGTATTTGAAAAACTTTCCTTGAACCGAATTTAAGCCTTTACTTGAAAGTAGTGAAGTGATACCGAGTCATCAGTTTGGTTCTGTGCAAGCCATTCTTCATTTTTTTTTTTTTTAATTGTTTTTCTTTCTACGAGCTTCCTGCGACTTACTGTTAAAACGAGGCTAGAAAGTTTTCATGAGAAATCGGTTTATTTCCATCAAGTTATCCGAGGTCATGTTAATAAACTTAATATTAATAATTTCCAAACACATACTAACATCACGGTAGGTGAACATTTTTTTTTTTATCATCGAACTAATAATGATTCACACTGACTTTATAAATGATGCTACAGAGCTAGTAAGTAAGGAATGATGTTTTACTTAACGATTAGTAATAACCTAATTGGAATCACAAGCTCCATAGCGAATAAACTGCATGAAATAGCATAGGTAATTCAATAAAAAAAAAATCACACATCTACAGACGCAGGTGGACGCAGCTAGAATATTATTTAATATTTCCTTGGAGGTTTCTTCTTCTTAAAAAAATGTATTTTAAAACTGCGCTCGGCCTCGCTTGAAAAATATGGATTACCAAAAAAAAATTTGTCTTATTTTTATTGCATTTATTCGGGATTTTATTTCTGGGTTAAAACATAGGCAAAATAGCATAATTTTTATGGTCGTGTAATATGTGAGATCGCTCTTCATGATTATGAAGGAAAATCGCACCAACAAACAAAAATACGAGTAGCAATAATAATTATAGTATCATAAATTTTTCGTTGAAAAATAAACTTTTTCAATGATCGATTTTCAAAGGGTCGTAATAAGTGTAAAAATCGGAATATCTCCGAATAAATTGATGCAATGTGTCAGATAACTATTCTATTTATTAATAATGAAAAGAAAAAGAATATTTCGATACCTTCAAAAAATAGGTTTTTTCCGCCCTTCAACCACTGTGCGCCGGTGTGTCAAATCCGATCTGTGAGCCGCAAAAAAATAAAGTTGATATTATCATAACCACAATTGAATTTCCTATAAAATGTATAGGTTCGAGCCCCGCTTAACCGGCCATTCGGATTAACCGGCAGTATAAGGAAAATAGAAAAAAAATTATACATCAATTTTCGACTCAAGGTCGGCTAGTTTAAACACTTTTGCTGTTTTATGCTAGTAATATCATTGATAGTACTTGCAATATAATTTTATTTCATGAAAACACTCGAGTTAGGTAAAAAAAAAAAAAAAAAAAAAAAAAAAATCATACATAGGAACTATCAATTATTTTTGTCGTTATGTTTTAATTCTTAAATATTAAATGTATATCATGTTAAAATATAAGATTGGGATCATCCGACTTCAATAAGATTTTGATAGGAGATGGTGGGATTGACTGTTCAATGTAGGTTTAATAATTGCAACTCTATCTGTGAAAATTTAGTTCCCTTATTCACGCTATATAATAGCTGAACCTTTTTTTTAATTCCAATCTTCTAAAAACAAATGGATGCTTAAAAATGAAAAGTGCCGTAGCCTTTAAGTTATCGGAGGTCATGTTAATAAACTTATATTAATAATTTCCAAATTCATTCTAAAATCACGGTAGGTTAAAAAGTTGATTTATTATCGACCTAACATCGATTCAGACTGACTTTATAAATGATGCTACAGACATGGTATGTAAGGCATGATGTTTTACTAAACGATTAGTAGCATCCTAATTCGAAGCGCAAGCTCCATAGCGAATAAACGGTATTTCAATAAAAAAAAAAAATCCCACATGTACAGACGCAGGTGGACGCAGCTAGAATATGTTTTAATATTTCCTTGAATATATATTCTTCTTAAAAAAAATGGATTTTAAAACTGCGCTCGGCTGCGCTTGGCAAATATGGATTACCAAAAAAAATTTTTGTCTTAATTTTATTGTATTTATTCGGGATTTTATTTCTGGGTTAAAACATAGACCACATAGCATCATATTTATGCTAGTGTAATATGTGAGATCGCTTTTCATGATTATGAAGAAAAATCGCTCTAAGAAACAAAAATGCGAGTTGTAAAAATTATTATAGTGCTATAAATTTTCCGTTGAAAAATAAACTTTTTCAATGATCGATTTTTAAAGGGTCCTAACAAGTTTAAAAATCAGAATATATCCGAATAAATTGATGGAATGTGTCAGGTAACTATTCTATTAATTAATATTGAAATGAAAAAGAATATTCGAATACCTTCAAAAAATGGGTTTTTTCCGCCTTTCAACCACTGTGCGCCGTTACCAGCTGCATCCTTCCGACTCACTTCTGAGCTTTACTTCCAGAAGCTCTTTTTCAATTATTATTTGATATTTGAGAGTTTTTGTTTTCTATATGAAATCAGATCATTTTAAACATCACAATGTTGATTTTAAGTTTACAAAATAAAAATAAGGGTAAGATGAGATACCCTTCAACAAGGAAATAGGGGATTCAACCAATCCCCCCTTCAATAAATATGCTTGCTATTCGCATAATAGTGTTTTAAAATAAAATTGTGCAAGCTTTTGGTAAACAACATTATTTTCTCTGAAAATAAAGTAGGGCTTCTAATGGACTCAGCATCAAAAGTACATACCTATGCTATGATCTGGAAAAAAAAAATCAGGTATTATATAAATTTGATGTTTTATCATATATCCAATATTTATTTTATTTTTATATTATTTTCCCAAACATTAGCGAATAATGGAAATTGCAAAGAAACACGAAATAAATTCATAAAAATATTTTAAAGTAATATAAAAATATGTTCCATTCACTGATACCCTCCTTGCTAGAATAAAGCGCCATTTTCTAAATTATTATTTTGATTACAATTTATACAATCAAAACTGAGGAGACAAAAAAATGTTAGTGAGATCAATTACAAAAATATTTTTTAGAATGGTTTTATTTAAAGATTGATAAAGTCTACTCCGACCATGATCGGGCGTATTTAGATTCAATACGAGTAAATAAATTTAATAATTGGCACACCACAAATTAACAATAAGCAAACAGAGTAAGAGATACGTGCCCGATCCAGAATAAACAAGGAAAGGGAGCTACGCGGTGATTGTGCGTGCCATACAAGATTTTAATTGCAACGACCTTGTTGAGTTTTCTTTCTGTCATAAATAACAATTATGTTTGTTATGAGCTATCAACATCAACTATCGATAGAGCCGTTTGATTCAAACTTGTATCTCATTACGTGATTGAACGTGAAGGCTACGGGTGACAGCCTAACATTGAGATTACGATTTCTATGTTACTCCACTTTTAACTAAAGTTAACAATTTAACAAATTAAGTTTTACACAAACGAAGGATACCTAGACCGGTCATGTAACCTTTTCACAGTTAAAAAAAAATTGAACGAAACTTCCTAATAATAAAGACTGAAATGATTAGAGTGGTTGAACAACTGGAACAATTATAAAATGAATAAGGTATCTTTACCTTTTTTTCAAACATCTATAATGAAAATTAAAACATTTATTGTTTTACATGAAATATAGAACGATAATTATTATGTTGTAGACGGTAATGAAATCCCTAGTCTTAAAATTATTATAGATTCATTGCTATTATGATAAATTATGCAGTATTTTGTAGTAAAATAATGCATTTGTATTTTTTGTGAAGAGTTAGTTAGTCATTTGTAATTACGAGTTATACCAGTCATTACAGCATTCATTCACAGTTTATCATATCACAGAATTAAAAATCTGGTGCGGTATGCGCAACACACAACTTTCACTTACCAACATACACAGAGTAGAAAGCAACATGTTTTGATATATGTATGAACGCCATTAAGCAACTTCATAGAAAATAGCTTTTTCCAAGTTTTTGCTATTCTCCATAAGTAAAAGAATAATATACTTAATTATGGAAAAACTTGAAAGTCTTGACTACCTGTCGATTTATTATTAGGTACATTAATTTATTATTATTATTTTTTTTTTTGAGCCTAAAGAAATCCAACCTTTTTGAGGTTTTTTTGAAAATATATCGTGAAGGTAAATCGATAGGTGTATTTACAGCTCGTAGCAAATTAAAACTTAATTTTTGAATGTTTGTCTAAGGTTTAATTTTCTAATATACAAGGTTGTAACGGTCGAGATTCTATAGTTCTATGGTTCTTCTATAGTTTCTTAAACAGTGACAGGCCAAGCAAAATTTCACTCCAAAACATACTCACTGCTTTGTTTACAAGAAGCAATTTTTTCAATTTCCGGGATTTATTGAGTTTCTCCTGACAAAGATTATTTGAATTGTCTATAAAAGCAGATAGATCAATGGGGCTTGTCGGGTATCTCACGAATTAAAGGTCTGGGCATGCAAGGAATTTTTTTAAAAAAATGTTACAGCCGTTTTTGAGAAAATAAAACTAATTAACTTAAAAAAATATTGTTTACAGGAAGCAATTTTTTCAATTTCCCGGATTTGTCGAGTTTCTCCTGACAAAGATTATTTGAATTGTCTATGAAAGCAGATAGATCAATTGGCGGGCCGGGATAGTCGAGCGTGTTTAAGCGCGACCCGCTTTAGCACGCACGAGCCGAACGGTGGCGGTTCGAATCCGCCCTGGGAGCGTTGACTTTTATTTCGTGGAGGCCACACGGAATAAATCTCGACCTACCCACCATTGGTTCATGGGCGGATCCAGCAGATCGTAAAGGGGGGAGCTGCAGACCTAAAGGGGGGGGGGGGGGCTGCAGCCCCACAGACCTACATTTGGATCTGCTAATCTCCTTCTTTACCTTTATGTTCCCTTCCCACAACTAAAATTCTACTTGTTCTGCACATTATTTGTTCTTTAAGTTCCTTGCTTTAAGGAAAGTCAAATTCTATCTTTTAATGACGAAAAATTTTCCTAAGGGAGGGGCTGCAGCCCCCACAGCCCCTCCCCTGGATCCGCCAATGGGTTGGTTACACCTATAGAGTAACCCCCCCCCCCCCCCCGTATGCCACACATGGCCAGGTAGGGGTACCGATCAAAAAAAAAAAAAAAAAAAAGATAGATCAATTGGGCTTGTCGGGTATCTCATGAATTAAATGTCTGGGCATGCAAGGAATTAAAAAAAAAAAAAGCTTCTGAGAAAATAAAACTAATTAACTTAAAAAATAATTGTTTACAGGAAGCAATTTTTTCAATTTCCCGGATTTGTCGAGTTTCTCCTGACAAAGATTATTTGAATTGTCTATAAAAACAAATAGATTAATTGAGCTTGTCGGGTATCTCATGAATTAAATGTCTGGGCATGCAAGGAATTTAAAAAAAAAAATGTTACAGCCGTTTTTGAGAAAATAAAATAAAAACTCCAGAAACTGAGACAAAATTTATTAGATAAAGTGCCCCCTCCAATTGATCAATTTTGATGAAATTTTGGCTATCACATTGCGGGCCCAGTTTGATCAAAATCGTTAGAGCGGTTTTTGAGTAAATAAAAAAAAATACGTGAAAATGATACAAAATTCATTAAGTAAAGTGCTCCCAGCGGTTGATCAATTTTGATGAAATTTTTACAGTCATATCTCGGGCATATGTGTGTGCGCAATGTGATAGCCAAAAACATCAAATACTAAGTTTAATCAAAATCGTTTGAGCCGTTTTTTGAGAAAATCGAAAAAGACGTAAAAAGTTATTAAATAAAGTACCCCCTCCCTTTTACCAACTTTGATGAAATTTTTGCTGTCACATCGCGGGCATATACATACACTAAATAACCAATTTCAGGTTCGCACGGTTTATGGTTTTTGAGCTAGTCTGTTCACACACACACAGACACACACAGAGTAACACACATTTAGACCATTTTGAGGTACTTGGTTATTTGGACTCAGGGGACCCCAAAACGTGTATTTCCGTTGAAAACCGGAAGTCGAAATTTTTTACGATCGCAATTCTTTCTCTTACTACATATTTTTCATATATAGGTAAGTGAAAGTAAAAAAAAAATATCCTGAAACTGAGACAAAATTTATTAAATAAAGTGCCCCTTCCGTTTAAACAATTTTGAATAAATTTTTGTTGTCACATCGCGAACATATATATACACCAAATACTCAATTTCAGATTCGCACGGTTTATAGTTTTTGAGCTAGTCAGTTCCCACACACACACACACACCGTTGGAAACCGGAAGTCGAAATTTTTTACAATCGCAATACTTTCCCTTCCTATATGTTTCATATATAGGTTAAGTGATGTGATTTATCCTAATAATGAGGGAACGTTGAACTCCAGATGGATTCCTGTCAATATTGTTTCTGATCATTGCAGTATTATTGGATCTAACATAGAGGCCGAGTTAGGTTCTTATTAGACAACCGAGTTTGATAGACAACACATTTACAGAAATGGCTATTGTAGAGAACATAAAAACTCTGTTGGGCCTGGGCCGCGGTAAACAGTAAACAGCCCGGACGCGCCATTAAACACTTCCGCGTCTATTTTCTGAACATTTAGGAGGCAGTTGCTCTTTGATCTCTTCGCCGAGTTACCGAGATGCTTTTATCACCTCGCTGGATTCACTGTTGTTGGTCATCGTTGCCTTTCTTTAATGTAATCGGTATCATTAAATCGACAATGGAGGTAAGTCTATCATTTATTCTATTGACTTTAACTTTAACGCTGTGGACGAACGAAGAAAAGATAGCAGTAAACTCCTGAGCAAAATAAGGTAAGAAAAGTTCGATGGATTTTCATCAACTTTTTTGTAGTTGGCCTCTTTCAGTTACCTAATTACTTTATTTGATACTAAACACGTCAAATATTTTATATCAATAAAACAGATTTTATTTTATATATTTATTTTCTATTATGTATTTTATATTTTTCAATTAATAAGTAACCCAATCCAGCCATATAAAATAGATAGGATCATTTGTAGTACCTATAAATAAACCAAAACACAATTTTCAATAGCTAAAAGGATAAGTAAGGAATTAATATATTAATAAATAAATAATAATTTAAGTTTTATTATATGCCCATAGCCCAAAAAATGTTTATTAATTTATATATATTAAATGACAGTAACAGATTAAGAAAATTATAACTGAATAAAAATAAAATGAATCACTTTGAACACCTCCATCCATTTGTGATATTGCAATTTCGGGATAGTAGCCATTGATGCTGATACGGACGACGAGTAAGATTTATATAAGAATCATGGGTGGATCAAGTCGATTGTTAAGGGGTACTGTAAAGTCAATGAGCTTTTTTTCTTTCCTAATTAATGCTAATTTTTCTGCATATTATTTGTTCTTTAGCTTACTTACTTACTTTTAGTTAAATGAAATTGTTTCTTTCATTGACAAATATTTTTCCAAATTTGGGTTGCAGCCCCTACATCCCTGGATCCGCCTATGGTAAGAATCGGGAATAATTTTAAGTCCATATAGGACGTTGATCTCTTGCAATTTCTGGTTTCATACTTTATGTCCATGATTGAATATTGTTTAGAGTACTTAGGAGGAAGGATAGGGTTGGATTGAAGATTTTATATCGATTCGAAACTTTAGCTTATCCCTCCTACTGTTTCAGTTCGTACGTTCGAGAACATTTCAGAACATTAAGAAAAGGAGATGGAGGTTCTTAATAATAAAATAGTCATATTTTGGTCATTTTGCTATATCTTAAAACTTCTATTATGCAAATTATATTCAATTTAATAAAACTTTAACTTTAATACTGCTTTATCATGTGCCTACCTTGACAGTAAATCATTGGCTTCTTTACACATTAACTTTATCATTGAATATTTATGATTAACGCTCGGAATTCCGTGCAGTAAAAATTTGTAAACGTGCAATAAAAACTTCAAAACGTGCAATAAAAACTTCAAAACATGCAATAAAAATGAAAATCAGGCATTAAATTATCTGTGAACAAAAAATAGCTACTTTGGAAAAAAATAAGTAGCGGAGATTAAATTGATATAGAAACTCTTTTATTTTTACATATTATTTTTATATATATAGGTTTTGGTAAAATCGCTGAATTTTGGATCTTTTATATAATACTATTGATGTATTTTCGAAAAAAATTCCGGTAAAAAATTCGGAACATAAAATATTTACTTAAAATAGTAACAACAAAATGTGGAATACAGAGTAAAATACTCGCATGTGAGCTGTAATTACATATATTGGAAATAAGAATATCTTAAAAAAGAAAGATGCTACTCAAATTATGAAACCACTAGGTGCAATATTAGGTACGTAGGCTTGTTTTTAAATCACTCTGGTGACACGCACTACACCTGTTACCGTTCTGGGGTTAAAATAAATTAGGTAATTACTTGTGCTACAGCGGGTATCAATTTGTGTTATCCTCTCACATCCAATTTTTTTATCACAAGATTTACAGAACACTATACAACCATCCCTATTGAGTTCAGGATATTTTTCAATCCATCCCACAGTTTTCGAAGACATACTTGCTCCAATTTTAGGCATTTTTAGTAATAATATACGCGACAGAAGCTAGTTTGATACTGAAAGAACGATGAGAATTGAGAAACAAAATGTAAACATCTAGGAACCACTGAACCCTCAGTTCTGGGAAATTGGAGGTTTGTGTTGGTTTACATCTCCTAAGTTCCCTTTATTTTTTTTTCCTATGATATTCACATTTATTTTTCCACTATTGTTTTGATGTGTATTAAAGAAAATTACAATTTGTAATATTTTTTCCTTCAAAATATCAAATGATGCAATTTCGTGCAATAAAACTTCAAAACCTGCAATTTCGTGCAGTATAATACTTCATTAAAACATCCCATTAGGCTAGATTCGGGAACTTGAGTTCGCTCTATTCTGATTTTTCAATAAAAAGATGCAATTGCACGGGAATCCGAGCTCTAGTTATGATGCTTCTAGCTTTGGGAACTGCTATCCACAGTATTTTAAAGCATTATGTATTGCAATGATATAGACACAAAAATAAGCGAAGAACTTTCGTTAATAGCGATCCGCGCGAAGAGATTCTTAAAGACCAGAACGGATTCAAATGACATGAAGGAATTTCTTTCATCCGGGTATCCTCCTATGGAATCCAATATAAACTCGGGTTCTATTGTTTCCTAAAAGAAGGTGGGGGAGCTCTCTTCCATTGAACGTGGCAGACAATGACATCAATAATTAGCGAAGCATTGAGCTGGTTAATGAGGACGGTATTGTGAATTATTACTATTGTGGGCAGGAGGAGGGAAACCTGTCGACAATGGCCAAGGTCGAGCGAGTAGGGCAGCCATCAGCTACTCCATCCAGTCTTCGCCACCTCCGCCGCGGCCCCTCACAATGGACGGTCACCTCAGGAAAAGAGAACAAGAGGCGATCCGATTGTGATGGCCGTGCCACTCTAAATCAAGGCATGTGCTAGCCATCATTGATAAAGAACCCCCGAGGAATGGTAATTTTCCATTGCTTCTCTGAAGAAGAATTAGCTTAGCTTACTTACAATTAAAGCGAAGATTCATAATTACTAGTATTAGTTTATTTATTTTTTAGTTGAGTTTCATACAAATGCAACCTGAGATATCGCTAAAATCACAGCCAGTCTATGGAATTAATTCATCTCACACATTTTTCTCTACAATAGTCAGGTTTAGTACGAACGTCAATGCTTAATGCTCAGCATTACGAGTACTTACTCTGTTGAGACAAAAATCATTCAGGTAGTTTGTTACGCGACTTGATGTGCTTACGTCTTTATGTTGAGTTTACCTTTACAGGTGACGCATCAACGATATTCTATACCTCAATTTCGACCCATCCGAATGAAAACTCTTTTATCTGTTTATCCAATTGTCTCGATATTGATTGCTCGAATTCCGAAATGCGCTATATATTTTTTTTCCTCTTCTGATTCCGACCTTCGTTTATTTTTGAAAAAAATCAGTCCTCTTTGTTTTTTTCATTTTCAGTTTTCATTATCAGGTTCGTATGCACAATTCTTGATAGCAGCACGACTTAAGTACCTTTCCTTTCGAGATCTTTCAAGTTGAAGTCATTTACAGTAAAAAATGTTATTCTCTTCGCCCATCGTGTTAGTGAATCGGTTCTTCGTCCTTATTATTAACTAAGTAGTAAGTAAGGTTAGGATATATTTGCTTTGGCTGGGTTATAATATACTTTTTTGTATAACAATGCAACTCTTTATCGATACTATTACATTCTGTCTCATTTCGAGACAACGGTAATATTGCCGATTGAACAAATTCATACTTTATTTACAAAAAATATAAATAAATAAAATCATCAACACAAGTAAAGAAAAAACAAGCATCTTGAGGACATTCATACACTATTTACAACCTGGCCGGAAATCCCCGAGGCAGCCTTTTCCACCCTGGAGGAGGGAAAAGCATGGCCAAGAGGTTCCCGCGCTTCTCTCTCAGCCGCATCACTGGTATTAAAGCCAGTGGAGACTGATAATATACGAAGGCTCAGATAAGGAATGATATAATTACAGTGTAATATAAATGATAATAATTATTGTACAATTGTGAATGATATAAATAATTATAATTATTTATTCAGTAGAAAAAATCGTTCCCAATGAACCTCTGCAGGGTGCCAGCGTTGGGCCCGTCTTATGCGAGATTATCAGCGCCCCATCCACTTACATTTTCTTAGTTAAAATTAAAGTACTTATCACGTTATCGATTTTTAAAATACTGTAACACTTATATGGTTAGAAGTAATTTATATTAGAAGAAAACTATAATTCATAATGTCACACAAACAATAAAAACACAAATTATTAACGACATTATAAAAACTACCTCCTTGTGACAATACAATAATAAAAAAGTAATGATATGATTATCTAAGTAATTAGCAATACTTAGGCTCTAGTCCATTGCTTCTCATATTCTCTCTTTTATTTTATTTATTTAGATACATTCTAAAAGGTTCTCGAAAAGCTTAGTATATTCTTGTATAATCTAGAACATGTACTAAAACAGTTGGGTAACTGTTCCAGTAAAAAATCTAGAACTCTTTTCAATGTATAAGACCAAGATAATATGGTTTCGTTTCATTTTGCACTGCCTAGAGACATTCCTCCTCTATGTCTTATTTTTCAACGTTAAAATACTAAATACTACATTTAAAATCTAAGCCTGTGTAAACATAACAAATAGAAAAATATAACTGGATGCATATTTGTAATCATGGATATAATTCGCCAAACTCTTCAAATTGGATAATACTCATTTAAGGACAAAACAGGAAACAGGATCGAGTCCGATCCTTTTCGTATTACATATATCCTTGTACTTCCGTTCTACTATTAATAATATTTCCACATCAATCTGTGTTTTTTAAATAAGTAGTAAGTTCATTTTTTCAAAATGTCATGGCCCTTTTTTATTTTACAATTTATGAACTGACCAATGCCTAATATTATACAAAATTGTTCCTTACAAAACTCAAAGATAACAAACTTACAAATGATTTAAAAATAATTACATTCTTTAACAATACTTCTTACAAACGTTTAATTGAACAAGAATTATTTCCGGAGTCTGTAGTATTTCTTTTTCGTCTGAAAAACCCTGTTCCTCCACTTTCACTGCTCTATTTATTGAAGATTACATTTCAAAACGTAGATCCCCAATTACTTAACAAAGCAAGAAGGAAGGCCTTTTTCTTGTTCTTTCTGAGCTGATTAGTAATTTTCTATTACCTAGGTATCAGAAATAATTACTTAAGTGGATATAGCTAAGGAATACTACTCTTTCATTCGGCTATTATTAATTTAATAATAGGCTATTAATACTCAAAATGAAGTAAATACCTAGTCATTTTGTTTTCTGAAAATTCAAAAAGTTTCTCGTACGATATTTTTGGGGCAAAGTTCGCGTAATCACCCAATGAAAGCAATACTTAGTTCAAAATAAAAAATGTCTTTCTATGGTGGACCCAGCCTCGGTAAGTGGGGAACTACCCTACCTTTAAATTGTACATCATTGTTATCTTTGTAAATCTTGATTAAAAACCCTAATGAAAAAAAGGAGTTCTACTGCCCCAAATGTATGAACAGAGCGAACCGACGAATTTCACTTGAGTTTGTTTTCCGGTCACTGGCATATGCATTTGCCTCAATTTCACCACAATGTTCTTCATATCATAGCTGGATAGTTTGATAATCGGAATATATAAAGAATCGTACGGAAACTATGGAGGAATTAAAGTAGTCTTTGAATGTCATTTACCGAAAAACCAACTCCAGTCAAATTTTTCATGTGTTTCGATTAGTACAAGCTAGGCGAACAAAATTATTTTTCGTCACATTTTAATCTATATCGACCAATTAAGTAATTTAATTATCAATTAAAATAACTGGATGATGAGCTTATTACTCAGAGCCGACCATACGAATCTTTATTAATTAAAAGTTGAACTTGGGGGGGATTGCCAGGAGATCAAGAAACCAAAATGAAAACAAAGCCTTATATAAACAAAAGACTATGTTCTTTTTTTTTCTTGTCCTCTTTGCATGTTTTTTTCTTTTTTCCTTAGAAGATCCCTTTTTTTCCTTTTCCTTTTTATATATATATATATATTTATTTAACTCAAATTTAAATATTTAATACTTTTACTAGTGTAGCAGGATGGTTTTTTTTTTTTTTTTTTTTTTTTTTTTCCTTCTGACAGTAATCCTGTCAGAAGGGAGTTTATTTTGTATACTGTAAATATCATACATTTCTGTATGCAACATGTTAGCTTTGTCGCCGGTGGTACCGCAGAAGGCCGCCTCCAGCGATACCGGTGCATAGACATAGCAGCATCAACTACGACACAAATCACATGATACGTATTTCAGTTATAGGTTTACACGGATAATATGGTTTTTAAAACAATAATAAACAAAGTTAAATAAAACAAAAAAAAGCTTAATGAGACAAAGCAATAAGAAGCAAATGGTCAAGTCAAGAAAAAATTAGACGAAAAATAGCGTTCAGCAACTACACAATAAATAATTTAAAACAAGGTGGTTACCCACAAAAATAGATTAAATTTACACAATAAATACTTTTTGCATTCATATTTAAACATGATGGTCGAATATTTATTCTTATACTTTCTATATGTGCATATCTTTTATTCCTAAGGGACTTAGTCCCAAGAATAAAGTTCTTCTGGCTAAAAAGAAAAAGTCGAGTAAAAAATATTATAGAAGACTAAAAACAGTACAACTAACACAAAATTATTAAAACAAAACTGATTCCACGGATGATGAAGATTTCAAAAATTCAATTGAATTTATTTCGAAACCAGGGGACAATGCCCTTAGCATTATATATTCAATGAACTTTTTATTTCAAATACCGTGGATTAGAGAGCTTACCTCCACAAACATAAATTTGATCGGAGGATATTATAGATTATGGCTGAGGAATCTGTCAAATGATGGTGTTGGTACTGCTAAGAAATTCAATTGGAAAACATAAAAAGGCATTTTCTTAATCCCTCATCTCAATGAAATCCGTAAATGTTAAATTATTTGTAATGCGAGGGACCCTCCCTCCGGCCGAAATAAAAAAAATTATAATATTATTGAAATCTCTGTATCCGAAAACATAAGAATGCACCCTCATTTCATTGAAATCCGTAAATGTAAAATTATTTGTAATGCGAGTCCCCCCCACCCCCCCATCAACCCAACTTTCTATTTTCTATTGAACCCCTTAAAATTGAAAATATTACTACATAAAACATAAAAAGTTACTCAAATGTGGAAGAAATTCTCTTCTGTACTCTTCTCAGGTGCCGTGCTTGATTACAGAAGTACTCAGAATAAAAAAAAGTTGAGGACCTACTTCCGATAAATTCAGTAATCAAGGCGTTGATTACTCCTTATCCGTACTCTGTACTCGTATTACATTTTGCCCATCTCTACCGTTAGTAAATAATTTTCCTTTATAGTCCACATCCTAGTCTGCTTGGATGAATGCGTTGCAACGAGAGCCTATGTACCTAATAGACTCATGCTTCATTTCCAATTAATTATTTAGTATTTTCCAAAGGAATTCGACTTCTTATGATTGAAAAAAGTTGCAGATACTGGGCATATATGTTTCTGATTCCTTCAGCAATATTCACTTTTCCTACTCCATGCGCTGCTACTTCTGAAGTAGTCGCCAACTCCGCATAACTCCGTGGTTGAACGAAGTCCTCAAACTTTTTTTTTGTTTTAAATGATGTTTCATCAGAAATTTTTCGGGGATCTTTAGTGGATCCGCGAAATGTCAAAGTTGGCGTTTTGCCTTAAAACGCTACTTTGATTTTCTCGCAGCAACCAATTTATGAGAAATTTCGGAGGCATAGTTTGGCAACCTCATTCTGCCATGTTTTTGCTTTCGGAGTCCGCTGTAAGGTCTCTAAAATTATATTTGGACAAAAAAAACTTCAAGGGAAAAGAGACTTGTTTCCCATTGAACACTTCAACCGTTATTTAAAAAATCCACTCCCGAAAGAAAGAACCTAAAAAAAAAGTATGTTTTACTGGAGTATGCTGGTTATAATACGTCTGATTGCTAAGTTGAAAGATGACGCTATTATATACTGAAAAGTTAGCTCGGTTAAAAGTCTTAAATAATCTTAAAAACTTTATTTAATGTTAAAAGTTAAACTTAATGAACAAGAAAAGACGAGCACTCTCGAGTCCAAATAATCTTAATCCCTAAGAATTAATCTATAAAACTTTAGGAACACTGTAATTTGTATGGTTAAAGTGATGTCTGGAATTCAACTGATTAATTCTATTACAACTTTCAACAAAAACATATGGACCCTATTACTCACGATGTGGAGTTTTCAGAAATATTTATGTAATATTAGAGTGTCATTTTTTGATGTACTGATGTTTACATTTTTCTAATTTAAATTTTTAGAATTCTAATCATGACTTTTGTACTCCTAGCTTGTACTAATCGAAAAATTGTGGTTCGCCTTGTTCAGACGCCATTACAGAGTTGCACAATACATTTGGGCAACTTTCCTTTTGCTAGAAACGCCTAAGAAATAAATAAAACGTAATAAACACCGATAAAAAATTAATTTTGTTCAGACACGTTACGTTAATTTAATATCGGTTTGATATCAAGCAATAAAATTTATATACGAAATAATATCAGACTAATCAAATGTTATTTTATTTACGGCTGCTTCATTAGTTTGAAGATTAGTAAGTAATAGGTTACTTGGGCTAGTTAACCTCGTCGCTTGATTTTTCATCCTCCTCTCTGAGCATATTAATGTAATCGAATTTCTGCTAATTATTCCCTTATAGTTTGCGATGCCGATAAGTTGCGGGTAAAAACAATAATATATAAGGGTAACTAAATCTCCCCCCCCCCCCCCTCTGACGACACTCGATTCAGTCTATTGTCTGATTTCCAAGTAAATGATTTTTTTATTGTTATTTTTTGGCTATTACTATTCATCCTCTTCTCTAAACATATATTATATATTTCTTTTTATGTCCCTTTTTTCTAGAATATCCATCTTCGCACCGCAGCTAGAAGCGTCGCGTCGGTTGCATTGATATTTTGGATGAAAATGAATCGGGCAGTTTCTAAAGATATCTCACACAGGTTCTCCGCCACTTTGGTAATACCGAGAGTTCTTGAGTAATTTCCTTTCAAACGAGTTTCGATTGTCCAGAGTTATGAGACTTAAACTTCACTTTATGCAATACGCCTGCCACAAATGTTGCAGTGGTTTACCGCTTTAAGGTCGATTCTTGTTCCAATGCAGAAATGGAAAACTAAGGCTCTGTTGCATCAGATTAAGTAATAAATAGTTTATAAGCTACTGTGCAGCAAGCTCATAAATAGTACCTCAATTACCCTGGTTTGTAATTAATTAATAGATATTATATTATGCAAAGTGGTAAAGCCAGTTATGTTCTTCGTTTCACCAAAGAATGAAATCAGGATAAAGGACTATTCAATAACCCTAAACTCTTTGCGTTACGTAGACTGGCATGGGAAAAATAAAATTAATAACAATTGATGCATTAGGAATCAGGTAGAACTACAAATCAATAAATTAGATATTCTGTGGATGGCTTACAAATGTTAATGAGTCTACAGAAAACAATAAAACTAAAATTCCAAAAAGGGAAGAAAAAAAGGCTTGTCTGAAATCTGTTTCAAATTACAATAGCCAACCTTGCACTTTGATGGTGTAGAAACCCTAAGAATTTTATCACCATTGGGACACTTCGTAACGCAACTCCAACCTCGAAACTATAACTAAAGCAATTGTGCAGCAATCAACAACTCTGCTCAAATTACTTTTGATGCAACACCAGATACAACATAAAATTCTAATTTTATTTTTAAAATGTTCTCTTCCAACTCAAATAAACATATCTAGTTGTGGTATTTCATCAAAGAACTGCAACAGGAAGAGAAGCACTTTTTCGTTTCTCTTTACATCTCGCGTTGAAGCCAAAATGTGGTCCTGAGTTCCTTAATCTGACTTTTTTTTTTCGGTATCACTACCTGGCCATGTGTGGCATACGGGGAGTTACTTTAGAGGTGTAAACAACCTAACCTTAGTCTGAGGTCAAAAAAGGAAGATTCTTCATTTTTTTTTAATCAACCGAAGTTGTCAATTTAGACTAAATTTCATCTTTGTCTGTTCGGATTTCTACTGTTACAAGCTAAATAATACTCAATAAAAAATATCCGAGCGTTTGATCAAATCATATCTAGCTGTCATAACGAAACAGGTACACCTTGCAAAGACAATAATTTCATTCATTAATATGTATTAGTGCTAGAAAGCTACAATTACAATTGTATCTATACTCGTAAATTTGATTAAAATAAAAAGAATATATCACATCGTGTCATAATTTATTTAATTCAGGTATTATTCATATGAAATTTTCCATATTTATCTTTTTTTTTGGATTAATTCACGTTAATACCAAGGAGGCCTTTACGAAGAAATTAAAGCTAAATTGACTTTATCCTATAAATTAAAAAAAATATAACACATATGTCATTAACCTCCCTGTAAAACATCCAAATAATCCAAATCCCTGAAAAATATCCAAAAAATCCAAAAACGAATTTCTGCTCATTTATATATAAGTATTTTATATATAATTATACAAGTAGTTTGCGATGCCGGTATGTTGCGGTTTCATTACATGTAAAGGTAAATAAATCTCTACCCCTCTCCGACGACACTCAATAAACTCTATAGCCTATATTTGCAAGTAATTAGTTTTTATTTATTGTTATTTTCGGCTATTACTACTCCATACAAAGATTTTTATATAACTAATTAAATATAAATAATTATATATATATAATAATTAATAAAAATTATATAATATATAATAAAAAAAAATTAAATATTTAAAATAGAAGGCTATTAATTTTAATTTATAAAAATAATAGTACTACTGATATGTTACTTCTAGGCGTGGCCAATAGATCATTTTTAAGGACATTTTCTTAAATACCTCTACTGAAAAGGGCCTGTTTGGGGGTTCATTTATCTCTGACAGAGCGAGCCAAGCGAGCGGGGGTCGAAAGCTGGGTTCTAATAAAGGTAATCTAAACCCTTCTTATCTGATAAGGACGCGATGGGAGTTAGCTTACATTACAGGAACAGAGCCTGTCGAAATATCCCACGACAAAAAATTAGATTGCAGTAGCTTTACCAAACAAAATTACTCTATTTACAAACGTTATCATTGTAAAAATACACCTTAAATAGTATCTCAATGAGTTTCTTTTCAATATATTTCATTTCTCATTATTTTTTTTTCTGCTAAAACTAAAAACAAATTGTAGAACATAAACTAAATTCTAAGAATTATGTTTTACTTATTAAATATGCCTTGTGTCGTAATATGGTAATGATGGAAATAAATGTAATCACAATAAATGTATAATTTATTTTATTTATATGAAAATATACTTTTCGGCCAAACAATGTTTTTGTGAAGGTAAGGAAAATAATCAGCGATGTTTGCAGATTGAGCCAGACATAACCATAAGTGGCTCATTGTTTAGAGTGTCATTTAAAAGAAACTAAAAGGTAAGAAATTGGCAGCAAAAGATAGGACGTCAACTTACGAAAAAAAAAAAAAAAATGCAGTTATTGGCCATTAGTACGTCGCTAAAAAGGGTTTAGTGGCAGGTAAACATCGCTAATGCTCGGACCAAGACCCACGACCCGGAGGGAACAGGCGAAACAAAGAAGTCGAGGAATGTAAAAGGCCTACATTCCTAGGCAACAATATTTCTTTCTAGTCCGCAGTCGCCAGTGCTATTGAGTACTACATAGCTCCCATATCGCTCAAGAATTCCTCACTTTTTGCTGTAAAAAAAGAGTAGTAAATAACTGAATGCGGGATGGCAGCTGGTGAGTTTCCACATGGAACTTACCATTTCCATACTCTGCTGTCTATCTTACAAAGTTCCCTGTTGACAATAAGTAAGGTCTATGATCGTGGATCCAGGAATATACTCAGGGAGAATGGACTTTTTTTCTTTTAACCAATTGAATTCCACACTTGGAGATCTCTTAATCCACATTAAATGATTATTCATAAAAAATGTGTTTATGTTTGTTGAAAGATTGGGTTTTATTGCATCTACTTAATTCTGCTGATAAAATTACTGCAATACTGTAACCAACCATTTATCCATTTTTCAACTAGAGACGTGAACTAATTTAATAAATGCTAATAAGCGTTTAAGTTTTTTTTTTTAATTACCTATATTAATTTTTTTAATCATGCTTCTTTACATTTATATATAATAAAAGACAAAATTTTACTTTACGGTGTATGGCACAGGGTATTTGAGATAATTAAGTTCACTTTGGCCTTGAAAATGGACGTAACCGTTAGGATTTATATATATGATTTATGGTTTGTTTGGCAACATTATGTAACTACGCAACTGTCGAAAAAATATATATCAAGCGCATTTAATAAATAGGAACATATCTATAATTTACTTATTTGTTTATATAATAATGATATCGCACGAAAATGAATTGTAACATCGGAATCGAAAATGAATCGGCAAGAGAATGGGGTCAAGATCCCAGTGGGGGGGGGGGGAGGGAAATGGTGTAGCTTTTCCCTGGTAAACATCAGAGGGCACACAAAAGTGAGTCATTGGAAACAAACATGAATATCCCTTGTGATTCCCGATGAGGTGGACTTAGTGGAGGTAGATTACTTTAACATCCGACCCCAAAATATTTATTTCATCAATAGGTGAAATATTTTCAATAAAATCACAATTTAAAATATTTGTTTGTTTTTCAACCACTTCCCTCTAAGGTTCATTGGCGTTGTTTTCTTCCAGACTTCCAGGAATATACTTATTGTCCTTAAAAATTTGATAATGTTATTGTGTTCTCGTTTTTTGATCTAAAAGTATTCTTTTTTATTCTTCTTGAGTACGAATTTGGTTTGTGTTTGGAACTAAACCTACTGTAATTAATGCCCTTTCACTCCACATAGGTGACTCATTTTGTTGGGGAAGTTTTACTCATTTTCATTAATTATTTTATATCTTTAACTAAAGAGAACAAGTAACTATAGTCACGGGTCAACATCATCTCATAAATAGGAACATCTTAAGTATTGGATTATGCCATTTATCAAAAAGGGCCACAGTAAGCAATGATTCTTCTTTCTCCAATCCAGACCAAATGCACTTTATACTTTTTGTTTGATTTATGCGTGTATTCTAGTTTTCGGTAATGAGGTCACGTCACGAATTGAGCTGGACATATTTTT
This sequence comes from Aelia acuminata, assembly GCA_911387785.2. Lineage (NCBI taxonomy): Eukaryota > Metazoa > Arthropoda > Insecta > Hemiptera > Pentatomidae > Aelia > Aelia acuminata. The sequence goes on from OU426979.1 coordinate 100,605,650, forward strand.
CTTCAGGTGCTTTCATCATTTAATTCAACGCTTGAGTTCTGTCATCAAGAAAAAAGGGGTAAACTTTTTAAAAATTCATTCAAATACGAGGTGTTTTTTTTTTACTATAATCGGCCTCTTACCCTATGATAAACCACTGTAAGATAGAGGTCAAATGGTTAGAGGTATACAACTTTAAGTGATATAAAAGGACAATTAGAATTGTGATTTTCATTGCAATTAATGCAAATTATAATTAATGCAAAAATAAAATAATTTATGTTAAATGAATATATTTTGGTTAAGGAATTAGGAGTTATCCTTGATTAAATCCGTTAATCAGTTATTGATTTTATTATTCGTGTTTACTTTAGCTACACCAATTATTTTTACTTTCACTTACCTATATATGAAATATATAGTAAGTGGAAGTATTGCAATCGTGAAAATTTTCGACTTCCGGTTTTCAACGGAAATACACGTTTTGGGGTCCCCTGAGTCAAAATAACCAAGTCCCGCGAAATGGTCTGTGTGTGTGTCTGTATGTGTGTGTATGTGTGTGTATGTGAACAGACTAGCTCAAAAACTATAAACCGGGCGAACCTGAAATTGGGTATTTAGAGTATGTATATGCCCGCGATGTGACAGCAAAATTTCATCAAATTTGATCAAAGGGAGGGGGTACTTTATTTAATAACTTTTTAAGTTTTTTTCGATTTTCTCAAAAATGGCTCTAACGATTTTGATTAAACTGAGTATTTAATCTATTTACATGCCCGAGATATGACTGTAAAAGTTTCATCAAAATTGATCAACCGGAGGGGGGACTTTACTTAATAAATTTTGTATCATTTTCACGTGTTTTTTTTATTTACTCAAAAACGGTCTTAACGATTTTGATCAAACTGGGTATTTGATGTATGCATATGCCCGAGATATGACTGTAAAAATTTTCATAAAAACTTATCAACTGGAGGGGGGACTTTACTTGATAAATCTTATACCATTTTCACGTGTTTTTTTTATTTACTCAAAAACGGTTTTAACGATTTTGATCAAACTTGGTATTTGATGTATGTATATGCCCGAGATATGACTGTAAAATTTTTATCAAAATTGTTCAAACGGGGGGGGGGGCACTTTATTTCATATTTTTTTTCCAATTTTTACCTTTTTGATCGATTATCTCAAAAACGGCTTTAACGATTTTTATCAAATTCGTTATGTTTGATGAAAATTAGTTGCTATTTAATATCAGGTAAGCTTTATCATTATAAAAATGTTCTGAGGGGGCTTAGTTGGGGAAGGGGCCTTTTTTGTTTTCCTATAAAGTACCTTTGTTTTAGTTTATATTCAGAAATTAACTGTCTCTCATCACGCCTAAAAAATTAGAAACGCTAAACATGATATATGAAGAAAATCAAGTAAACATATACAGGAGAAAAAAAGAAAAATATTCCGTCAACTCATAAACACCTTGAGCTCACGCATGCACCGTACGCCTTTAATGACAAACCAATGCGTTATAATTAAAAATGTTCTGTTCATTTGAGAAGTGGCAATTAACAAAATGCATTAATTTCTAATCTAAGTAAGTTGGTAAGTGAAAGTTGTGTGTTGCGCGCACGCACCAGATTTTTAAATAATAATATCTAAATCTGTTATAGAAAATTATCAGTTACATTTGAATCAATACTGTTTTTCTTCTAAATGAAGAATGGTGAAATACTTCTTCCAAAATTTATTTTATTACAAATTTATAACATATACATAAATTTGCCGACGTTTCGGACTATTCGTCCCTCTTCAGGGCAAATTTCTTCTGCCAAGAACTAGTAATCCTTACACCTGACAATTTTTGGTGGCTAGGTCCATCTATTTCTATATTACAGTTATATTCCATTACCTAAGTAAATTGGTCATTTTTTATAAAATATATATATATATAGACAGTCAGTTTCTCGATTTTTTCAAAAACGGCTCTAACGATTTTGATTAAACTCGGTATTTGGTGTATGTATATGCCCGCGATATGACAGCAAAAATTTCATCAAAGTTGATCAATTGGAGGGGGCACTTTACTTAATAAATGGTGTCCCATTTTCATGTGTTTTTTTTTTTTTTATTTACTCAAAAACGGCTCTAACGATTTTGATTAAACTCGGTATTTGGTGTATGTATATGCCCGCGATATGACAGCAAAAATTTCATCAAAGTTGATCAATTGGAGGGGGCACTTTACTTAATAAATGGTGTCCCATTTTCATGTGTTTTTTTTTTTTTTTATTTACTCAAAAACGGTTTTAACGATTTTGATCAAACTAGGTATTTGATGTATGTATATGACCGCAACGCGACAGCCGAAATTTCATCAAAATTGATCAATTGAAGGGGGCACTTTACTTAGTCACGTGTTTTTGTTATTTACTTAAAAACGGCATTACCGATTTTGATCAAACACGTTGAGCCCACGCATACGGAGTACGCTTTTAATGACAGACCATTGTTTATAATTAAAGCCGTTCTGTTCATTCAATGGAAATTATTTGTTTCATGGTAACTAAATGAAGTTTCAAACTGCATAGAGAATTATAAAATCAGACAACTTGGAGTATTATGCTTGCATTGCCGATTTATTTCAAGAAAAAACTTTTGTTTATTATAATTAAAAAAAATAGTGTACTTTAGAGAGCAAATAAAAACGAAAATAAGATAAGAATGTGGAAAAATGTGTGTCTGAGAAATTGAAATTAATAAAACACATCAATTTCTAATCTAAGTAAGTTGGTAAGTGAAAGTTGTGTGTTGCGCGCATCGCACCAGATTTTTTTTATTTGGGATGCACAATAAGTTTTTGTTGATTATGGTATTCTTTCGAAGAAGTCCTCCCTCTAATATCTCCTCCTTCAAACACAGAAGATTCAAGATGGTTCTATGTTGAATTTTATTCCTTTCTTATCTTGTCGGAAACTTCATTTATAATTGGGAAGACTTCTTTTCGGAAAAAATAATTTCATGTAGTTACCTTTCCGACAATTTCTGTTCCTGTGAAATATCACTTACAAATGGAGTGCAATAAATGCAGCTACCTCTGATTTTATTCTTCATATTCATCATTTTAATATTATTCAACGACTGTTAAATTAATACTGAACGCAATTGAAAATAGGAGAATATAGTAGATACCCTATCAACGACATATAAGAGCATTTGTCATAAAAATAGCTACTGCTTTTCTGTAACAGATATATTTCTTACAAAAAATAGCACGTAGCTAATGTAAGAAAACTCCATCATTCTTTCAACTTTGTGAAATTGGCTTAGAATTAATAAATGTTCATTTATGAGGTATACCTAGCTCACCAGACATTGATTCGAAAGTTATGATTTTTAAAATAAACTTACAGTGCCCTGCTCGACATGCTCGATATCTAGGGCCGAGAATCGCGAGAGGTATTTCGAGCCTTTAGTTTGTTTGATCGTTTGGAGGAGGTCCTGACGTCCTTATCTACTACTTAGTGACGCCGTGATTGATAACTAATTGTAGCCCAACAAGGACTAGCAGGATATTGGTTCCTAGATGAAGATAAATCACTGAACCCCCGTCAACAGTGATGAAGATAAATAGAAGTCAGAGCCATGATGATTGGAACGGAACAGGCAATCACAACTTACTCTGGTTCCTGTATCTGCCGCAACAATAAGTGGCAGGAAATACGGGAGCAGCTAACAAGTAAGGGTTATCCCACGGTAAAAAGGGGTTTCTCAATTGTACGTGGATGTAAATTATATGAAATCAATCGACTTATTAAACAATATTTATAAATGAAAAATTTTATTCCGCTCATATAAAGATGTAACCAAAGCTACAAACTATATTGCTAAGAGCATCTTGGCCAAAATTTCCATTGGTTTGTTTCATGAAAATAAAATATATTTATTTATCTTTTGGATAAATAAAAAAACATATGAATAATGCAAGAATTTTGTACTAATTAAAACTTTGCGAATCATGACGCTTAGACATACTGAAATATATAAAATTACATGCAGCTGGTAAAATGTTTTCAATTTTCATCAGCTGTTAAGAATTTCTTTTATACACATATAGGGCCTTCATGGGGGTACATGTTTAAGGTGCCTTTAAACTCTACGAACCTCACCTTCGAACAGGTTCCGAACCTGCGTTACACGAACAGCCATTTATACTTCACGTGACGTTAAGCGAACCAATAAGCCTGACGCACCCAACGCTAGCTTATGATAAAGAAAAAAATTCCATAATCAATATATTTTATATTATCTGAAAAAGAAAAAATAGGAGAAAACGTATCACAAATTACACTAGTATCACAAACAACTCCTGTCACTTAGGGAAAACATCCTACTTTTATATTTCGTCGTATGAATAGATATAATACTATCTATTTTTCAAAAAAAATTAAAAATTACCTTTTTGAGAAAATTGAAATTAAAATTTTACATTTAGGTTTAAGAAAATTTCTTAAAACCAACCTATATAGAGTTGTACATCATACGAAAGGGCATGGAATGCACTGTTAAACAACACCAATCTCATAGTCCTAGTCAAATTTGGAAAACATCTACAGCTATTTTTAATCATGATTTTTTCTGTTTCTGGACCTATATTTGAAGGCTTTAGAGACCAATAATTCAGAAAGGGGTAGACATATCCCAGTAATATTTCACAATTTTTCTAGTATATACAAGTAGTACACATGTACCTAATTTCAAGAAAATCTGAGATGGTGAGGTTCAAAATGATATATTTTTGTGTTGATTTGAGGGCAATTCCACCCTGTATTAAAATTAGTATATATATTAGCAAACTTGAATTTATCGATATCGTTCAATAACAGGATGCTCATGTATTAATAATCTCTTTATAAGTGTACTTGGATTAGTTCAAGCTACAAGCATTGAAAAGCTAACATGAGTAAAGTTTACCGATGACAGCACTATTAGCACAGTTAGTGGAGGAGAAAACGGCAAGGATATCCGAGGCAAGAGCGGTGAACGGGACCCGATGGTTCCACGCCGGCTGGACGCCATTCGACCGTACTCCAGCCTCCACAAGCTGTCAACTATAATCTCATTACGTACCTCACTGGAAGAAAGTTGTGAGGCAACTTGCAGGTAATAACTGGCCGTCACGTAAGGCGCCCATAATGTGTCCACCAATTAGAATAACTCCTCACCGCTCTCTATTTCCTATCGGTAGAATATATTCTGCAATTTTCCTGTTTACGAAAAACAAGGTATGTAGTGTAATTTTTAAAATGCAACAATAAGAAAAAAAATCGGTGAGCGCATTACAAAACTTTCACTTACCACTATATTTTTTGACTAAAAGGATAATTTTTTTTTTTAGATGGCTTAGTTAAGTGCTATCGAAAAGGGAACACTAAACTTTCTTTTAGTTTTCTTTATTACTGGGAAGTGGGCTCAGTAATTCATACACTGATTTTCTAAGAATAAAGTAGGTTCCATTTACTCTAGAACTTCAGACTTTTCAAGGACTCGTTTGAATTTTTGTTTATATACAAATATATGTTTAGGAGATAATAGTAATAATAATCGAGAGACTGAACGATCATGTTTTTCGGCAATATATCGTAAATAAGAATCGGTAGAAAGGGTTCATAACAACTGCCGATATTAAATTGGAAATAAATTTTCAATTTTCAGCAACTTATTATTTTTCAGAAAACGACGGCGATATTTTATTCCTCTTAGATAGTACCACTTATGAATACTTTATTTAAATCAACAGGTTGCTTATGTTCCAACAAGTCCAACAAAGTTACTTAAATCTAGTTGTCGACTCTTTTCCTTGTCTTGTTAAAAAGGAGCAGATTCCGATCGATAACATTTTTAACAACGCGCTCTTCGCCTTCTGTCACAATGTTCTCTCTCTCGTTTTCTTTCTAAAAAGATCTATTTTTTTTTTTTTCATTGTAAATAACAATTAAAAAGGTTGTTTGTAATTCCTCAAGTTTTGAGTTAGTTTTAAGACAGTACGGAATAGTACCGTTAAAACCAATAGTTTCTGTTAAATAATTTGAAAGGTGAACTTATTATTTTCTTGATACTCTAATATTTCGTTTCAGCGATCTTCAGTCACATACATAAAGTTAATTTAAGCTTTCCAACCATATGTTATACATATATATTACTACTACATATATATTAGCGTTTATTTACTTGTTTCGTACGATTTATTTTGGGGTCCAAAGAGATGTCTCCGTCTCACCTTTATACGAAAGGTTAAAGTGGTTATACCCATCCTACCGTCGTAAATATTTCCTGGCCTCCTTCCTTTTTCAAGTTGTCCGATAAGAAATTAAAGTTCTGTGAAATTAATCGCTTGGTATCTACTACTAAGATAATACTTGCGTAAGCGACAATATATTGTTTTACAGTAGGAAGCTATTGTCATGTCGAATAAGAAATGCTACAATTAGTGAACATCAGGTCTGCAACACACTGCACTATTTTAATATCAATCATAGTGGAAGCGTGCACTACACTCATTTAGTTGATGGCACTCATTGTTACTAGGGATGGGGAGTGACTGGCGTACCTGTGACTTTGTCCCTGTGACTTACCGGTCACCAGTAGTCACTGTGACCAAAATTTACAAGTCACTGTGACTTCAGTCTCTGGAAGATTTGTCACTCCAAGAATTCACAGGAACTCTACTTGTCAGTGACTTGGGTCACTCTTCACTACGACCGACGCCGCTGATCTCCCACTACACCTCCCTTCCTGCCACTGTTCTCAGCAATTTGGGAAACTTCCCGGTCACATAAAAAACAAACCCACTTTAATAACAAAAACTTTAGTCTTTCCTACCTAAAATTCACAACTTACTTTTACTTAGGCATAATCAACTCTCTTATCTTCGATTAAAAAAAAAAAAAAATTGTTTTATTGCTAAGTTTATAATTCGACCGCTTACTTTTAAGTTAATTATAACTGAATCTTTTTTTTATTTTTATTTTTACCATCAAATGAATAAAATATTTTTTTAAGGGCAAAGATTATTCAAAACAAATATAACTTATATTTATTACATAAAAAAAATATACATTTACAACTATCATACACAAAGTAAAATTGTGCCTTTTTCAATATAAAATATAAAATATATTCGATGTAAAGTAAATATTTGTAATATTTATACAAAATGTAATCTATGTAGTATCAATTGTTTTACGATAACGGAACATTATGGGGTTAAAATCACAAATTTTCGGATAGAGCAAATAATCGTTGAGTAGCCCCTAGAAGCGCGGGGCCACCAGCGGGAAGCACATGAATTCATGTGATATAAACCATTATTTAGATTTGTTTTTCTTTGTATTACATTAGACCTTCCATTTTGGAAACTTTTATCAATGCATTTAATTAAATTAATAAATTACTAAGTTAACATTTTCTAATAAGTTAAGGAGAATTTGAGAATCTTATTGATTGATGCCAAAACTCTGCAATTATAACCTTAGAGCGAGGTTACCATTCACTGTTGACGTCATTCCTTCAACAGTGACAAAGTCACTGGTATTTGTCACTGTGACTTTTAAGGAGCAGTCACTGGTCACTGCAGTGACAGAAAATATCTGTCACACCCCACCACATGACGACACTGACATTATTAGGTACAATGTGTGATGAAAGTTCGCGAGCTATTGCATCGATATTATGGCAGCGATGTATGTAGTGTTGCGCACTTATTATAATATAATGTAAGTATTTTAATGTAAGTATTTTTAATATTTTTGAATCGAAAAAATAATTGTATGTGCACCCTCAACCAAGGGCGTACCCAGGATCAAAAGTAGGAGGGGGGCAAGCTAAAAACTAGGGGGGGGCAAGCTAGGGTCGTTCAGGTTGTAACACCTTACCGCGGAAAAGGTGAATGAAACCAAAATTATGTATAATTATAGCAGTGCTTTATAAACCATGTTATTACAATTATTTGCTTGAAAAAAATGTATTTTATTATTGCTTCCAGTCTTAAAAGCCTAAAAAATTATAGCTTCCAGCCTTACAGGGGGAGGCAGCTGCCCCCCCTGCCCCCCGCTGGGTACGCCCATGCCCTCAACGTAAAAGTAATTAAATTAAAGATTCCCCCTCCATCTTACGAGGGAAATCCTTTTGCGCTAGCTACGAGCATTCTAAGCATTCTTGAACATAGCATCGAAAGGAGATCTATTCTTAAATGTTACTCGGATAGCAAAGGGAACAAGCGGAAATTCGGAAAAACGCTTCCCTAGATTTTCCCTAGACGGACCCGTTGGTCGGCAGTTAACGGTCCTCGGCGGAGTAGCCACGTGCCTGATAGAGACCAACAGTCCTCTTTATTAGAGTATCCGGGTCCCTCCACTATTTCTATACCCTCTGGATTATGATTGTTAAAAATAGTTTTGTCTGCATATAATAGAACCATTTCCTGACCGGGAATTTAGGATCATGTGCGATTTTTTGTCCGTTATGAAAGTATGTTAATGCCATCGTTTAACTGTTAGGTAAAGGTATAAAAAATCATAGTGAAGCTAGAGATAACTTCTTATTTTTTAGTTAACGAATTGATCATCCAAAAGATATTTTAATTTGTGCCAGTTTTCAAGTATTCTTTTCGGAATCATCTCTTACTATAATTCTTGTTAATTTGCATCTATGGTTGATTTATAACTGAAGGACACTTTTAAGGTGCTGATCGGGTTGAATATCATATTATAAATACCTCGAGTTCATCGGAGGTAGGAGATAAGAGCCTGTAAAACGTGTGACCTTAGTCTGGGGCCTGTCTAAGATTCGTTAACGATTGAGGGTTATCCATAATATCCAGAAGATTTCATTAAAAAACAAAACTTCATTGTGAATAAACGATATATATCAATCAGCAAAAAAAAAGTAACATAACTATTTTATGTATATATACATATACTAGCAGACCCGGCCACGCGTTGCTGTGGCTCAGTAGTTATATCCTAATATTTTTAAACAAATACAGTGATACCAATATTCATTGATAAAGATGAAAACTTTCCAGCTAATCAAAATCCAACCTGATTGAGAATAGAGCATTACACCATTTAAAAGTATTTGGTAAAGAATATAGGAAAGTTAAAGTTTTTATTTTTTACATCTCATATTTCAATGTAGTTTGATTAAAAAGGAGCTGATTGTGTTTACGACTCACAGAGCTGCCAACACTATCGCCCTTTTTTTATGGATCCGTATAAACTAACTCGAAATGGCTATATTTTTCCACTAATTTTAAAAAGGATGACTGAAGTAAGTTTTGATAAACTCAGCCATTGATCTATTATTGATTATTGGCCTAACACTACTTCAACTTGGTATTGTTAGTTTAACAACGGGTTTAATTTTGCTCAGGGTCATGCCAATCTTGGTTAACGCGTCATATATGGTATGTCCTTTTGATAGGCGTTTTTCTCAATTTCTTTGAGACCTCGATTTCCCAACCCTTCGGCTAATAAGTGTTCGGTAGGAGGGTGGTGAGTTGAAGCTTTTAATTTAGCAATATATTTGAGTGATAATAAATCTCATCTTAAAGAGGTTTTTACATAATACAATTAAGAATTTTTATTTATTCAAGTACTAATTTGTTCAAAATGTTTTGGGTTAACCTGTTTTTTTTTTTTTTTTTAACACAAACCAAAGATTTGATGGTTTCCACACACGTGAGCAGGCGATACCCATTTCCCACGTGAGCGATTCCCATTGCCCAAGGGAAAAACACGGATTTTCAAAGTCCAAGTGGACATTGTTTGCCCTTGGGATTGGTTTATGGTCATGGCAAAAGCCAAACGAATAGGATATTGAAGCCTTTTAAATTTTATTGAAAATTCTGTCGGTTCCAAAGGAATAGGTGGCAATAGGGCGATATCTCCTGTAAACCTTCCAGGCAACATTTTTCCTTCAATAACATTTCCTGTGATCCTTTAAATGACCAAACGTGTACCGTTGCACAACTGAGGTGGATTTAAGTTACGAAGAAGAATGATCGGTGAGCCAATCTTCAACTGGAGATTGTTTGGGTATATATCCAGGGAATTAAAAAATTCAGATGGGAAATTTACGGCTTCGTTTACATCTAGAACATTGTCAATTGATTTTGGAAGTTTATTTCATCGAAATAAACATTTTTTGCTGCCAAAATAGCACGACTACCCAGCCAATTATTGTCCAAATAATTGTTCAAAATATCAGTAAAGACACTTTATATTAGTTAATTTTTCGTCTCTACAACAGTGGAGAAATTATCTGGTAATTTGATAAATTTTGAATTTCGATGCAGCTCTATTTCACCGTTTCCAATATAGAGCAATTGTTTAAAAAATATATCTGCCGATGGATTATTTTGCAGTAGTACTCTCATATTTATGGCGGATAAATCTGAAACTTGAGGTTACCCAAATAACAATTATTCCTGTTCATTAGAGGTGTAATAATCATTAAATGTAAAATTTAAAAAATGCCGCGATTTGTAATCCTTTCTTAATCAACAATCATTTAAAGATAAGTAAAAAATTGTATTCTGGTGAAATTAACAACGAAATATCATTCCCAATAATAGCCTACTTTAAATTAAAGAAAGGATTAAAATCTTCGCTAACATTTCTTAAATTTTACATTTAAAGATAATTACAACTCTGCTGAACAGGAAGTAACAGCCTCTATTCGATTGGGATTAAACTTTCTCAACTTTAAATTATTGTTGATAAAGGAGGAATTACAAATCTTCACTGACATTTTTTAAATTTTACATTTTAGATCTCGGGATAAAAATGATAAAAAGGTTTGGTAAAATAAAAAAACACTGTATTTAAATAATAATAACAAAACGAATAATGAAAATAAAGAAACTTCTGTTAAATAAATCAACTGAAAATATAATATTAAAGTCTTAATTATGCAGTTCTTTAGCAAATCACAAAGTATCCCACAACACCTAATCAAAACACACTCTTTTTGTGAGGAAGTTTTTACGACAGTGTAGCCAATTGACTAATTTTCACTAATTTTTGGCAACCGTGACTCCCCAAATCAGGCTTCTATTAGGTTACACCTATGCCAGTAGGTGCTGTTACAACATTTATAGAGTATTATTTCAAATAATGGCCTAATTTAAATTATTAAAATGTATTTACTTTACTAAAAGTTGATATCAGGGTGGGCCACAGCAAAGCGTTTCAGCGCTTAGCTAGTAATTTAATTTAAATACAAATAAAAAAGGTAAAGGAAGAAAAAGTACCTACACATTTGAGAATTTATTGTAACCTTTTCTTGATTTATTTATTCTTTAATGAAAATTAACAATAAATACAAATTTGTATTACTATTTGTCTGTGGAAAATAATAATATAGGAACAAATAACTGTACTCATATAACGCAATACAAAATTATAATAATGATAACCTGTATTACAATAGCATGCTTATAAACAAAAACATTATGAAATCGACATATGACGCCATGTTAATAAATCGAAACACGACCTACTGTATTTGCAATAATTCGCTATATAAGAATTATTTTGATCACTAATCAAGTTAAAAACTATCCGGTCCGTTAAGTTGGCCAAAACTATATACATTGAACCAAATTTCATTAAAATCGGTTGAGTAGTTTCTGAAAAATAGAGAGACAAACATCGGGACACGAGATTTTTATATATATAAGGATATATATAGCTCTTAGTATACAAACGTTTTTTTCGCAATCTTGCCTTGATTTGCATTTATATAACTGTCCATATTATGGAGCATTAAAAATATAAATGAATATTATTCATCGTTTTATAGTAAGCCCATTAGTTATAGCGTTATTTAAAAAAATACAAAAATATTAAAGGCATTAACATAGCAATTACCACGTTAATCTCCAGGAAGAATGACTGGTACAACTCATTTATAGCCGATAGAACGATTAGAGAAATACGAGGGTCCTTGTGCCATCTCAAGGTGAGCTTCTGTATCATCATTATCTCTAATAGATTTAGATTTTGAATTCATGTTATGGTTTCATTAGGGGTAATTATCCTATTAGATTAGTCTTGTGATAATATCGAAATTCCAAAAGCTCTCTGTCATCAAAATATTTGAAGTGTAAAAAAGAAATTAATGAATATTTTTCGTTTACCAACAACTTGTTTACAACCAGTGAGTGGTACGCGTAACTGAGGTTGGGAAACGTTGGTATAGACCAAGTAAAAAGTATAATTAAAAATAAAAATAAATTTGTTTTTATTTGACTCATATATAAATTAACTCAAAAATTGTTTATGCAATGAGGGTCACCGGGGGAGAGGGGGGACGTGTCCCCCCCAATATTTTGGCACGTGGCAGCTACTTAGAATCTAACTGTGACATAAATTGGCAAGGTTTATAAATAAATTTAAAATACTCCGTTGCATGAGGAATTAAAGGTCCCAACAGATGTTTTTAGGCTTGTTATTTCAACTTTTAGCCTCTCGAATTTTTACCATTTATAAGAACTTGAGTCATAATTTGGTACTGGTGAGGCTCATGGTTTTTTCAAACCATTTCTTTTGGGCTTTGTGTTCGGCTGGCTTATACCAATCATTGACAGCTTTAGCTGTACATCTAAAGGTTAACTCTATCCCATAGAGTACGTTTAGTCTATTTCCCTTATGACGTCATTTCGAAGGTGGTCGAACACACCACACAGTATCCTTCCTCAACCGAACCCTATCCTTGCCACCTCACTTCCTTAACAGTCTGATTGTTCAATATTGTTCGTAGAAAATGTCATTTGGATGGTGTAAAGCAAAATGTCAAGGGCAGATAGGATGACCTCTGTTCGCCATCTCGTAGAAATGGTTTTGTCACTGTTTCTAACTTAAGTCATGATTTTTCATGTCCTGTTGAAGCTCTAAAGTCGTTACAGTTCAGGTTTGAATTTGTTTAAAAGTTAAGGTTAAAAGGTGTTGGAACGAAGTTTGAAACAAAAAGTTGCTTCGCTTTTTTACCGCCAGGAGCGATTGCAATGAACCAGCTAAACCTATCGGTTTATTTGGCTAAGTATTTATTTTTAAGCCAATTAATCTTGTTTAACCGGTTAATAAAAGAACTACCACATATTGTATTTATCCCAATATGTGAAGGATTTATTCTTACTAAAGAGGTCTTAGTATTTCTTAGTAAAGAGGTCTACTTTGTCCATAGGAATCGCTTCTGTTTGTCAAAAAGTGATTGACCATTGTTCCAATAATTTAACCGTTGAAACAGGCCTTAACAAAATATTGCAATATTGTTCTTGCACACACACACACGCGCACAACACTAATGGAGTTGTAATTGTAACGGAGATTATTATTGAATTTGCAAATCATCATTCACAATTGAACTATATTAAAGTATTAAAAAAAGAAAATATTCTTTTTTATTTATTAAATTCCAACTATTTTTGAATTTCATTTAAAATTTTTTCTTTACAATAAATTTTTTTTCTGTACCTAAGGGTATAATTAGACCTTTACTTTTAGTGAATTATGTATTCTGATAAATTACCGGGGACGAAGCACCACTCTTGCTCTTTTTGAGTAGATAATACTTAAACCTAAAGTAAGCAATTAGCTTGGAATTTAATTTTATCACCGTTTTAGTTCATCGCTCGCTAGTGTTAAGGCTGTTAACAGTGGATTTATCATCTACTAAGACGTATCAATGAAATCTGTTTTTTGTTAAGAAATATTCTAATTTTTGACAGTCTTTTGCTTCCGATGAGATTATTGTCCTTATCCGTTGCTTTGAAACCCCAAAGACAATTTTGAAATAATAGTGATAAATAAAAAAATAATAGTGATTTCAAAATTTCGAAATTACTGCTGTTTGTTCCCAGTTATTTTGCTTCTACATTAGAATAGTAGTGTACCACTAAACGTAATTACATACAGTGTAATTACATAAGCTTCTTGACGTAATGAGAAAGCCTACAAGGTTTATTTTAGTTTGTTCGTCGTATGAATTCAAAATATTTTACATCCACAAGTTCTTCAATAATTTCTCCCATCCCGTCATTGACCTTAAAAACATAATGTTTTATCGATCTTCGTTTTCTTTTTAGTAAGCTTCATAACCAGTTCCTGCATGGATAATTTAGTAAAGAAGATAGTTATAATTTCTTATGCCACCTATAAATGCACACATGATCCTTTGAGAGCTTCCCAAGGTACAATTTCTTTCCCAATGCAAGCTCCTTTTTCTGTACCCTTTAAAAGTCGTATATGTGGCCCAAGAAAAATTCCTTCCTCGCTTATCGCATCACTTAATCTGGAATTTTTTTTTCTAAATTATTTAAAAACTTGGCCTCCTTGGTTATTTAATAACAAAATTATATGATATTTAAAATGATCCTCCCATTTAGTTGCAGCGTAAGGTACTCTGATGAGAAAGGATCCTTCGGGTCAATGGGACAGCACTATTATCATTATCAGAGGCTCGCTATAGGTTTGAATTTCAGCATGATTTGCGGAAATGATGGCGTCGACATATGTCAAGGATCCTGGCAGGATTTTTTCCGTATTTTAAAATTCCCTTGGGAAATAATCGTTACCGGGGTAAAGAGCCTCTTGTTTTTAAAAGTGACGACTACTGTCCCTCTTATAGTTTCGGATCAATCCAAGGTTACGAAAAGTAAGAACAGTATATCTTCCTCTTTATTTATTATTATAATATTTATTTATTTATTTTTTGACAGACATAAAATATTTCATTTTTCATTTCGACACATTTAAATAAAAATTTCATCTTTACTGCCGTTTAACATAAGCTAGCGGAGGAAAATATTATCCCTCATTAGTCTCCATGAAAAGCATGGAGACTTTAATGAGCGAGAGAAGCGAGCATAAATCGAAAGCTGGTATAGAATAAAGCTAATCCAGGCCCTTTTTAACAGAAAAGGAAAATAGATGCGCTGTGTGGAATGTAATTTGAAAAACTAGCCTCAACTTTTGCTATAGAATTCATAAAAGAGAAAAACTTATGTAAAACCTAAATTTAATGATTGAAAACCTAATAATGGTGACGTTAACTAATTTGTTGGATAGGCCTGGATAGGCAAAATTTATGACTCCCACTGTAGCATCGTCCGGTTAGCCTTAGTAGCATAAAAATGGACGTTAAACAAACAAACAAACTAATTTGTTGGATCCTACTGAAGGTTCTTAGTAACTTTCTTCTTTCTTACTAGATTTGGACATGGCTATTTTTTTTTTTTTTCATTTGAGCACTAAATAGTACTCATTAATAATATTCTAGTCTAAGACGAAAAAGCTTGTACTTTTTTTAAATCCATTTGAAGTCTGGTCTTCGGTTCATCGTCCATCATTCATGAAGTAAATTTATTCTGTAGATTAAAAGAAAAAGGCCTAATATATCAAATCATTTCGAAACTGTTCTTACGAAGCGTATGTCCACCTGATACCTACAGCATGACTGTGAATCATTCATATTTTAGAAGAATGAGGAAATCGTTATTTTGTCATTCAAGCACCGGAGAGTCATGAGTTCTAGCCATGAACTTTTTTGTTTGGTTTATTATTGTATATATCAGTGAGTATCAGACAGACCACTTTAGTGATAAAATGATTGTAATATTTTTTGTTGACAGTGACAGTATGGATGAAGTAATGAAGAAATCGAATTCCTGTCGTTGTATTTTTACTTTCACTTACCTATATATGAAATATATAGTAAGTGGAAGTATTGCGATCGTGAAAAAATTCGACTTCCGGTTCTCAACGGGAATACACGTTTTGGGGTCCCCTGAGTCCAATTAACCAAGTTCAGCGAAATGGTCTTTGTGTTTGTGTTTGTGAACAGACTAGCTCAAAAACTATAAACCGTGCGAACCTGAAATAGGGTATTTAGTGTATGTATATGCCGGCGATGTGACAGCAAAAATTTCATCAAAATTTCTCAAAGGGAGGGGGTACTTTATTTAATAACTTTTTAAGTTTTTTTCGATTTTCTCTAAAACGATTTTGATTAAACTGAGTATTTGATCTATTTATGTGCCCGAGATATGACTGTAAAAATTTCATCAAAATTGATCCACCGGAGGGGGGGACTTTCCTTAATAAATTTTGTATCATTTTCACGTGTTCTTTTTATTTCCTCAAAAACGGTTTTAACGATTTTGATCAAACTGGGTATTTGATGTATGTATATGCCAAAGATGCGATAGCCAACATTACATCAAAATTGAACAACAGGAGGAGGGACTTTACTTAATAAATTTTGTATCATTTTCACGTGTTTTTTTTATTTACTCAAAAAAGGCTTTAACGATTTTGATCAAACTGGGTGTTTGATGTATGTATATGCCAAAGATGTGATAGCCAACATTTCATCAAAATTGGTCAAACGGAGCGGGCACTTATTTCATATTTTTTTTCCAATTTTTACCTTTTTTTCGATGATCTCAAAAACGGCTTTAACGATTTTTATCAAATTCGTCATGTTTAATGAAAATTAGGCGTTCTTTAATATCAGGTGTGCTTTATCATTATTAAAATGTTCTGAGGGGGCTTTTTGGGGGGGGGGGGGCCTTTTTTGTTTGTTTCCTATAAAGTACCTTTGTTTTTGTTTATAAGGAGAAATTATCTGTCTCTCGTTACGCCTAAAAATAAGAAATAGCTAAATATGAGATATGATAAAAATGAAGAAAACATAGAGGAGAAAAAAATAAAAATATTCAGTCAACTTATAAAACTCGTTGAGCCCACGCATGCAGAGTACGCCTTTAATTACAGACCATTGTTCATAATTAAAGCTGTTCTGTTCATTTGAGAAGTGGCAATTAACAAAACGCATTAATTTCTAACCTAAGTAAGTTGGTAAGTGAAAGTTGTGTGTTGCGCGCACGCACCAGATTTTTTGTTTTTTAGTTTGTTGAGTTTTTGATGAATAGCAGAATTAGGTTCAATCTTCATTGAAATTTGTAAGTGGAAGGATACCGTAGAGAATAATGTAACAAGTCAAATATACTAAAGAATATTTGTTTGTTTAGATACTTCGGGGAGTCGGGCAATTTCGAAATAATATTCTATTTCGTCGAATATTTGTAACTTCTCTTTGAATAACTTAAATAAGAATTTAAGTTAAAAATAATTTTTCATTCTTTTAAACTTTTAGGCAGTGGCGGAATTTTTATTAACTTTTGGAACTTGAGGAAAAATGCATAATTTTAAACATAACCAAATTATCTTGGGGCCCGAATGAAGTTAATAATTTAAAGGGATGTTGAATCATAAGCCTTGTTTTTCTACATATGCAACAATAATAATCAGGAATCACATTTTCCCAGCACATAAAACTGTTATGAACAGATGACTTGGTTTTTCTATAAAGCTTCAGATATCATGATGACTTTAGATACACATCTTCATCGACTAGGAAGTTAAGCAATGCATATGGAGTTTATGCAACTTCATTGCGAAGCACTATAAGTTTATCTAGATTACGATACGATTACGATGTAACACTCCTGAATCAATGAAAATATTATGCATAATTCTAAACAATAATCCATTCATTTTCATTTTAAACAATCCTTCATTCATACGTAATGAAAACCCTCAAGTTATTTTATGATTGTAAACGGTATAAAAAATCGTGAAATATATATTATACATAATCGATATTATATAGATCAATATCTTCATCTGACAAGCTAAAGTGTGTTTCCGAGTGTCTTTAAGGTGAAACCGAGTCAAAGATTGATGCAGGAAGGTGTGAGGACTTTAAATATGTATCCAGATATTTAACTTAGCACATACATTAATAAAACACAAAATCTGAACCGATTATCAAACAAAATGTATATTGAAAATAACAAATGAATATGTTTTTGAGAACAAAAACAAGAAAACAAACGAGAGTTAAGAAGATAGTGAAACGAGCGTATGAGATAAGAAATGATGTTTAATTTTCTTTAATGGAAGTATCTATTTATTTACTGTGTAATGTAAATATAATTTATGTGTTAAAAAAACATTTAGAGAAAGGTGAATTTTTAATTCTTGAAATTATATCCGTATGTAAATAATCTTTGTAAATAACCTTTTTATGAATAACTTTTTTCTTTTCTTTTTCAAATAGGACGTAATTTTACGTCCTAATTATAATTACTCTCAGATTAAGCGATATCTATTTAATTTAAAATTTATTATCCTGACAATTCTCCGAAAATGAATATTAAAAAAAAAAAAGTTATTTTCATCATCTAGGTGACCTTTTGGGGGATCATGAGTACAATGGAAAATACGTATTTTTTCATTTTTGCATATGATTCAGCGTCTAGTACTTACATAGATTAAATCAGATTTTCAATCCAGAAAAAAACTTTTGACATGTAAATCTGTTGCAGTGAATATAAATTGTTTACATACATAAGTAACTATGGTATACCAAGAAGTTCCTTCAACTTCTGCAGCTCCGTATGGAACTATGGGTAAGTTCATTCTTTTTTATTAAGTAACAGCATTTTGTCGAATATTTGTTCAAATGTTGCCAATGAATGTGATAGATAGTTATATTTTATTAACTAAAAGTTGTAAGAACTGAAATCTAACCTATGCAATAGGATATTTCACTCACAATGGTTTATCTTTACCTAGACCCTGGTAATATTCCAGGCCCCTTCCCATGTGATAAATACATGTCTATAGATTTCATGCCGGTGTGTTTTTTAAGAAACTATCTATATGTGTTTGAATGCTATCATCATAACGGTTGGATCCATGGGGCATGCTCACTTATGTTTACTTTTAAAAAGTTTATGATTAATTAATTTGGAAACCCTACTATTTTATTAGTACTCTTAATTCCTAGGCCCCTACTCCATAGTCCCAGCAAAGGGTCACCCTGCTGTTGGGTACAATTTACAAGAGGATAAAAGGAAAATATTCAATGGGAAGGATCTATTTGGGTTTATCAGGTCAATCAGTAATTCAAAAGTTTCACTCTTTAAACTTTATAGTAGCTATATATCAGATTATAACCTCAATAACCTTGAATAAAAAAATGGCATGACAGGAAGCAACAATATGCTGTGGCTCTTTATGTACTACCAGTGTTGAAATAATTGTTGCACCTACCTTTGGTAGATGCACCAGAAGTAACCACTGTTTCAGCAGCAGGAACTTGAGAAGTAAATTATAAAAATTAAGGATTTGTTTATTATAAATATTCCTTATTAAATTATTTTCATTTTTAGCATACACCCATTTTTAGAATAAATACTATTTAATCTTAAGTTGATTAAGTTATTTATATCTTTTAAAGCAATAAATGTTGGTATTTCTTCTGTATCAAGGGTTTTACCCTTGATTGTATCAAGAAAAACTACCCACTAATTAACTGAATAATGTTTTTTAAAAATTTAAAAATGTTGGTTGGTTTGAAGTACATTTATTTTTTTACATTTCTTGATCGATAAACGGATTGACTTCCCATTATAATTGATTTGCACATCTATCAAATGATTCCTTAGCATTTGGCTGTATCGTTGAATGACTTTTTTTTTTTTATTTAACATCCTCTCCAAGTAATTGAGCTATTGGAAATTGTTTGTATTTTTTCTAATACGAAAGAATTTTTTATAATTATTTATAACATATTAATACTTTAACGGGCTTGTATTTTATAATTACAAAAAACAAATCTTTCCCTACGTAACATTATGTTTGTGGATTTATATATTATTTATTGCAATAAACACTTAGTTTGATTCTAATTTTTATATATGAAATTTACAAATATTGATTTAGAGGTCAGGATCAACAATAAAATATGACAGATAATTCCATAATAATAAATGAATAGATTTATAGACAATACAGCAATTTCATTTTGCTGCCAAATGTTACACGCTTTTTCACAAAATACTTTACCTTTAATGTTACTTTTTTTTGTTACAAAAATTTGTATCTAGCCAGATCTTATGCATTAGAAGTTTTTTTTTTTCCTTTATACATTTGAAGTACAAGGTATATTAAAAACTATGTTTATTCTCATAAATAAAAATAAAAATTAATATTTTTTATTTTTAAGAAATTTAATATTATTACCTTTACTAGTCCAAAATTAGGGAGGTCGAGGGGGATTACTTTAGGTGTATAACTGACTAATTCAAACCATGATCTGAAGTACAAAATGTATCATGTTAGTCCATTACATAATCATTTCACTGCTGGGTAGATTTAATTCACTTCCACTAGATTCATTAATTTCATAATACATGGTTGAAACATATTACAAGACTGGAAGTCAAGTCTTGGTCCACTCTAACATTGACTGCCAGTTATCTCTGTCAAGAAGTCAACCAACAGACCCTTACCACATCTTACCCTAGTTTATAATTTTTGCTGCAGTCTCTGTATGTATAACTCGCCTTGGTAAATATTAGATTTAATTCTCTCATGATGATCAGTAATTGTACTCAAGTATTTTATAAATATTTTTAAGAGTCTTTTATTATATTTATTAGAATTCATATTATCCATGACATGTATAAACATGTCACTTGTATCTTGATTCTATTATTGTTTGTATTCTTACTATCTTAATTAATATTAAGCATAGTTATCCCCTCTATTAACTATTTATATTTATATATATATATATATATATATATATATATATATATATATATATATATATATATATTAAAGAAAAAGGTTGTTCGTTGAAACTTCTATCATTCATCCCAGAATTTACATTTTTATTATACTTTTAATAAGAATTTAAGGATTTAAGGATTAAGGTTTATTAGTTGACTTTCCTGTGAAATTTTATTTTTTAAAAACATCAATTGTCAATATAAATCGCTTTTTATGCTTAAGGAAGTATTTATAACCCTGCTTTGTGTAGATACTGAAGATATTTTCTAGCTTATGCAGTCTAACACATAGTTAATCTTGTGGTGGTTGTGTACTGAATGTGTTATCTTTCGACCGATGAACAGCTAGTGAAAAAAGTATTGAAACACCTGGAAAAGTTTTAATTTTACTATTATTTTGCTCCTAGATTTTTAGTTAAACAAAAAACTGATACTTATAAGCCCATTGGCTATATTTGAATTCCCATTTATTAAAATGATACAGTTAAATTAATCGAGATTAGAATTCAATTAAAAATAATCAGTGAAGAAAGTAGTTCGTTTTCGAAGTTAATTTTGTGTTTGTTGTTTTTTGAGTGTAGTGAAAGGGCTGAATTGGTTTTCACTACACTCAAAAAACAACAAACACAAAATTAACTTCGAAAACGCACAGATTCTACATAGGGAAAACAATACAATTAAAAGAAACATTATTGAATCAATTTATATCAAAAAGAATGAAATAGAACTGGTCAACTATAAAAAGGACTCTGAAATAGTAAGCAAACACTATTATGCAATAATAAATAGGATATAGCAGCACCAGGATTAAAAAGATAGCAGACCCCCCAACAGGTCAAACATCCATTGTAATAATGACAAATTCTATTAGAATATTAATTTTTTAATATCCAAAACGAGAAGGTTGGTGAGCACTGTTGCCATTTTATTATTATTTTATTTTTATTTTTGTTCTATTGTTATTTATTTATTGTTGTGTATTTATTTAAGTAACCCTTCAAAATTGACACTTGACATACCTTTATGTCATGTTCATATTCATTGTAAGTATATCTTTGTATTTTTAATGATGCTTTAATTTATATTGTTTATATAGGGGAGAGCGGGGTTGGTTGGCATAGGGGGTAGGTTGGCCATTGGCTTATAGTTTCCGTCACACCTGTTGTGAAGGCCCCACCATAGTACCATGTGACCCGCTTGACCTCGGGAGTCTTGTCCTGAGTTGTCAATCCGATGCTAACAGTGTAGATAAGAGTATGCTTCATTGATTGATTTTACTACATGTTAGTAAATTTTTATATTTTCAGTAAAGTTGTTTTAAAGGCATGGAAAAACATTTGACTCCGATTCTGTTCACATAGCCCCGAACTATTTTGAAAAACCTAACCTTTCGACTAACCAGTTTCTTGTTTGATTGTTCTCCCCTGTCCTGGCAGTCATCTTTCATATGATCTCTCCTGTGGGGTTAGTTGGCTCTCTTCAACTTTTTTTTTGGCGCGGTAGCAATTCACAAAAGCAAGGTAAACATAATCAAAGGTGAAACTACCAATTGTCTTTAGTTCCAGCGAGGAAGATGAGAGCAATTTTTCTTATGCAAAAAGTGACGACAGTCTAAACTTCTATCTATATATCTCTATATATCTAAACTTCTATTTTCCCTTAAAAGCTGTTAAAACCCGATTTAAAATTATTATACCACTATAGTACAGTTTTTAATAACAATAATATGTGTCAGGCAGTACTTGAATGAGATGGCTAAACAACCCCACCTTCTAGGCCAACCTGCCCCACATAGGGGGTTAATTGGCATACTCTGGTTTGACGAATTCTTCAATTTTCTATGATCTTAGTATTCAATATTATGTTATGAACAAAATACTTGAAGTACGCTAATATTTGGAGTTTACAGTAAACCCGCCTACACATTTTTGTTTGTTTAACGTCACTTTATGCCACTTAGGCCAATTGGAGGATGCAGTATTGAAACACTGACGGTGGGAGTCCTAAATTTAGTCTATCCAGGATAGGGAGGGATCTTTAACGAATACCTGACATCATACTGGCTCGGGACCTCCATTTTACATCCTATCGACAGACGGCATAGACAAGTATCTCTTACTCCCTTTAAAAAATCCTAGGGCCACCAACTGGGATACCATCTATTTAGGAAGGTTCAGTGATCATCCAAGCACAGCATGGAGAAGTTTAGGAGAGTATGACAGTATAAAAGATTAATTTTTCATCAAAGTCAGTCACCTCTTGTATATCACATGATTTCTCCTATTAGGGAAGAAAATTTTATTTTTATAATTTTGTGAGCTTATTGGTTTAATTATATACGAACCTCAAAAGGCCACAAAAATAAAGCAGGTAATTCACTTCCATCTTTATCGACTGTCAGTAATGGATTTACACCTGAACACTAAATTGTAAATTATACATAAAAAGTATTGTAGTTGGTAAAAAAATGTTTGTTTATCAAATATATCCACAAATGCTCCATGACATTGAAGTCTGGTCTCTGGGATGTTTTTACCATTGTTTATTTAAGACATTTACGCTCTTGATGCATTTTTGTTTCTTCTTTCCGTAGCTCTCAACACCGGGCTTGCCGGATGATTTGCTTCTTTTCAACAGAGTAAAAAAGATTAGTTCATATTAGATTCCAAATACTATCAATTTTTTTTTTCTGAGACTAATGACTTACTATTTTTTTGCCTCTATGCTGCTACTGACAAGGATACCGATGGTCTCAGAATATTCAGTGCTAAGTTTCAAGGCAATTATCCCAGATTTGCTTTGACTTTTCCACAAGTAGCTCTTTCTTCATTAAGTTTTATGACTTTATGATATCAGATTCAAGGCCTTATAGTGAATAATGAAACCATTTAACATTTCTGCAGATTTATTATAAAGATTTTTACATGTTAGGGAGTCTAATAAAAATGGTTTGTATTTCAATATATATTTAAAATCCTTTTTACGCCATTGGAATTTATAGACTGAATTAGTTTACAAACAACTGTCATTAAACCTACCCACAATGAGCATTACTTGATCCTGGTGGCAATACCCGTGTTAATTGCTTCAATCACTGATAGTAATGGATAATCATTGGGTTTTCCATTACTTTTTATTTTATTTTAAATTACTTAATTATGTAATGGAAATATTTGATTGAAGAATTCAAATATCGTTTATAGGCTTATAATTAATGGTTCTTTTTGG
Source organism: Aelia acuminata (assembly GCA_911387785.2). Lineage (NCBI taxonomy): Eukaryota > Metazoa > Arthropoda > Insecta > Hemiptera > Pentatomidae > Aelia > Aelia acuminata. The sequence continues at coordinate 100,629,558 of OU426979.1, forward strand.
GCATATTTAGGTTAATCAATAAATCTTATATTTTCACCACAACAATCTAGAAATTATCTCATTTCTAGGTGTTCCAATAGTTTTTACACTTAAAGTAAGGTAAGCATTCAGGAGACATAATGCTAGGTGACAATGATGAAAACTTATTAAATATATTGTTTCAAATTTAAAATAATTTATTATTATTGTAAAAAAATAGCTCATGCTATTAACTTTTCAATTTTATTTTTTGTTGTTGATGTGGTGTTTTTTTTTTTTTTTTTCATATTAAATATTCTAAATATAGAAAGAAGGGAAAGAAAGGGGACTGAAAAACAACTTTTTGCAGTATTAGTAAATATAAGGCACATGTTTTCTTAATTTTTTTTTATTCTATATATATATATATATTCAATGTCTATCCAATCCATAATTTTTAATTTACTTAGCGATGACCGATTTTCACTAAAAAATGATTGTTTCAGAAATTTCTAAGAAAGAGGGCAAAAACTACACTGATGAGGGTTTTACAATCTTCAAAGCTGTTGAAACAGTATGCATGCCATGTTTAAATATTTTATTATATAACCTGGTAATTTGAACATTCATTAAATTGATATATTATTTTACCTATGATAGAGAAACTAATGGATTTAATATTTTTTCATTCCAAGTAATTTTAAAAGTAGAAGAAATAGTGACTACTTTAAATTGTTGGCCAATCTGAAATATATTTAATAATCAATCAGTAGTGTCTGTTAACATAAATAGCCAATTAAACTGTAAATTGTCGAAGGTGCTTTCTTTCCTGAACATACAGTATTTCTTCAAGGTAGTTAGCATTTTGTCTAAAAGCCAAAGTTTACTCTCTGGGGTTAGCAAAATTAACTTCTTTATTTTTCAATTGTTTATTCACTTAATCTTATGAACATTTTAGTTTGGGTGTTCTTCCCATCATCAAAACACTATTTTTTATGTGGCATTGCTATACCTTTTCATCTTTTGCTCCTGTTCATTTTTACATTAGTCATTAGACCCTCGTGCCATAATTTCCAATAGAGAATGATTCAAATGGATGATACATTGTCACTATTATCAAAATTTAGGACTGTGACATATCGATTATTATAATTTCGTATTTTTAATTACGAAATGTAAACATTATTTGTTAATTGAATCATACGTTTAATTCGATTGTTATGAAACTTGTTAGATGTGAAATAAACATGATTTATGAGGTTAAAGGTATTTATTTCTGTATCTAATATCGGCGCTGCGGACAGGATAAACGGGCAACAGAAGACAGAAGAAGAAGGTCAGTAATGCAACCAGTCCATACAGTAATGAAGATTCCTTGCCCGAGAATCAACATTCAGACACTGAAGACAACTTGGGAAGGTTATCATTAGCTGGCCGGAACCGTGGGTCTTCTAGACATTTACAGTTTGGGCCTTTCCTCCCTGAAGAAGAGGACTGGCAGTACTACAGGCAACGATTTGAAGTCGAGCTTCGCATTCACAGCGTACTTGACGATAATGAGAGACGGGACATTCTTCTCTCTAAAGTGGGCCCACAGGCGTTCAGAATAGTAGTAGACCACTTCAGGCCTGAGCCGGTGAGTTCTTATACTTATATTGACATTGTATCTGTTTTAGATAATTATTACGGGAAAACATCTTGTCCAGTTGGCGAAAGAATTACATTTACTCGTAGATTTCATGAAGAGGGCGAAACAGTTACACAATACGTTAATATATTAAAAAGACTAGCTTCTGGGTGTCAGTTAGGTAGCTCCGTGTAGGTAGAATCCAGGTAGAATCCGTGATCCGGTTATAGTAGGAATTAATAACCCTAACTGGCAAAGGGAGTTGCTTCGTCAGTTTCCGGGAGTTGATAGTAGTTTGGAAAACATTATTGCACTGGGTTCCACCCTTGAACGGGCGGATGAAACCCAAACGCACTTCAACAATAGTCAACAAGTACAAAATAATACTTTTAAAATTGGGAAAAATGATTTTTCTTTCTTTGTCAAGAACCGGACAAAGGGCTACTACAATCGTTCGGGGGAAAAAAGGAAAACATTAGTTCGGGGCCGCGATTGTTTTCGATGTGGATCGAGACTTGACGAACGGCACGAACAGTGTCCTGCTTTGGGAAAAAAATGTAACCTATGCCAGGTAAAGAATCATTTCGCGAGCGTATGTTTAAAATACAAGAAAGCAAATATAACAGGGGAAAGACAATGGCGCCGTGCAAACCAAGTAGGGGAAACAAGTGACTGTGCATCTCCTCGTAGCTGCAGCTCTAAGAGTGGATCGATCTGCAACATTTCTGGGCCATCGAGGGCAATGATCAAACTAAAAATTAACAGGATCAAACTAGACATGTTTAACGATCAAGGCGCGTTCTTGTCTGTAATAAGTGAAACCATATGGCTTAAAATAGGCTCACCTTCCGTGAAGCCTGCACATAACTTGATCGCTTATACAGGGGTTAAGCATTGATACACTCGGTCAAACAAGGGTGAAAGTCACAGCTTTTGGACACACTAAGGTATTGCCGGTGACAGTGGTTAAAAACAATGATTTTCCACTATTTGGGCTTGATTGGGTCTTGCAGTTCAACCTCCCTTTACCTCATGGGGCTAGGTTATGCACAGTCAAAGAGGAAGAATGCTCGATAGGGAAATTAGTCAGCGACTTACAAAGAAATCACAAGTCTGTTTTTATGCCTGGCCTTGGCACTTTGAAAAACCATGAAGCAATAATCCACATGGATCCAAACACTGTCCCGAAGTGCTTTAAGGCCCGTCCAGTTCCTTTTGCTTTAAAATCGGCCGTGGAAAATGAACTTTCAAGGTTAACTTCAGAAGGTGTCATTGAGCCGGTTGACTCAAACCTTGATCCTGTAGTATGGGCCTCACCAATCGTCGTCAGCTTGAAAGCCAACGGGAAAATCCGCATTTGCGCCGATTTTAAGGTGACAATAAATAAACACATTTATGTAGACAAATACCCCCACCTAGATTTGAAGAACTCGTGGACAAGCTTCGTGGCGGTACTTATTACACCACATTAGATCTGTGCGATGCGTATCTTCAAATGCCAGTGCAGGAAAGTTCACGCAAATATTTAATAATAACCACATATAAAGGGTACTTCCGCTACAAACGACTTCCTTTTGGCATCGCATTTGCTCCAGCATTATTCCAACGGACAATGGATCAGGTGCTAGAAGGATTATCAGGTACAGCTTGCTACCTGGACGATGTCATTGTCACGGGTGCGACAAAACAAGAACATCTTGATCGACTAAACTAAGTTTATTAAAACCTGATCTAGCGGGAGATCTGGATTTAACATTGGCGAAGCGCAAAAACCTCTTTGACAAAGGAAAGAAATGGAAGCAGTTTGATGAGGGAGACGCAGTCTGGGTGTTAAACCCATCTGGTAAAGGATGTACTGAAGGTCGAATACAGAAGAAAGAAGGCAACACACTTTACTGGGTTATTGTTAATGGGAAGAGGCAGAGAAAGCATCGAGACCAACTCAGGGAGAGATTCACAGCTCAAGAAGATGGGGAGGAGATGTGACATATCGATTATTATAATTTTGTATTTTTAATTACGAAATGTAAATATTATTTGTTAATTGAATCATACGTTTAATTCGATTGTTATGAAACTTTTTAGATGTGAAATAAACATGATTTATGAGGTTAAAGGTATTTATTTCTGTATCTAATATGGACACACTTTGGTGTGACTTAGTGACTCTCAGCAGAGCCATATGCTGAAGCTTCGCCAACCTGTTTTTCTGCTGTGCTGGGGACGCGTATCTCAATATACAACCAATATTAAAATTTCAAATTCTGTATTACAATGTGATAAATAGCCATCGTTGATGAGTATTAGAGACCCCAGAAAGGGCCCCCTAAATGGCTAAGACTGTTAAATACTAGGGCCACCCTATTTCTGAGGTATTCCAAGTGAGGTATAATGTTGAAATCACTTTGGAACACCAAGATAAGTAACCACCTCACTTGGAAATATTTCAGTACCATCAATGAGGAGAGTTACAGGGTGTGCTCTATCCGTTTTCGCCCTCAGGAGGATGACCTGAGTTTTAGCTGCAGCCATCTTTAACTTTTTCACCTCACATCATCTTCCTACAATGTTGGCACATCATTCTGCATCTGCTTTTATTCCGACTCTGCTGTTAGATGCCACTACAGCAAGGGCATCGACAAAGCCATTGCAGGGAACCGCCCCTCCCCGAGCACTCCCAGCAACTCGTCAAAGTAAAATTAAAACTTTTCTAAGATATGTCAAATAGCAGCAACATCACAACTACTACGTCTTCTATACAACATCTGAGCGAACTTGAAGTATGGCGACAACTAATTTACCAATCTTAACTGTTTTATTTGGAAGCCACTAATCTCCCTGAGTCACATTGTTGTTCATAATTGTCAGAAGTTCCTCTATCATTAAAACATGCCTATCTTTTGAAACAAAAACTGCTGGAGCACTCCTGTTCAAACTCTTCAGTTGGTTCTCAGTCTTGCTCAATCTTAGAAACAAAAAAACCAAACAAGCTATAAATTTTGAGAATCCTGCATAAGTTTAAGAAATGGCCTAAATCATAGGTTAGAAAAGTTGCCATGTTTGTATTTAACTTTTAGATGTTAGTTTGCCAACTCATATCAAAACAAAATAATAAATTTAATTGACTTCTAAAAGTATCATAGAGAATTAATTATAAACTGTATAAGTAACAAAATGTTTTTTCTTTGTTTTAATTAAAAGGTCAAAGCTATTATTTTACTACAAAAGCAACCTTTTGTATAAGTAGGAGATAAACACATTAATATACTTAAAGAAGCAAACTTATAAAGTTAAAAGTGCAGTTAAAAATATATTGTGTTGGTATTTTCTGTCATGATAACAGTGGTGCTCCTACATGCTGAATTGGGTACCTTCTCAGGAGCAAAACATGATCTTTTTCAAAAACTGATAGTTGTTTCAATTTACGATAATAGTTGTGAAAATTAGAAGAAAAAATTCGTCATTGGGATATTACAGAGCTATCATTATTAATTTCTAATTTTCATCGCAATATGACTAACAAATTTAATGCGGTAACCAGGATTTGAACTTAATACAGTGAAAATATCTGGCTTTCTTTGAGGGACCATTAACTTTTTGGGTTATTGATTAATGTTTAGTCATTAATGTCTTTAAAATTGCCTGTGAACCAGAGAAGTACACATAACATTAGGTTATATGACAAATCACCTTAGTCTCTACAGACTAATTTATTCAAGAAATGGAAAGACTGGTATGAAAAGTGGCTAGATTACGTGTAATGTGTAATTACTCTAATCCATTCAATAAAATTTAAATTTATTATTTTCTATTGTCGATTTCTCTTTTCTTGTCTTCATTTAAAAATGTCCTGAAGTTGTTCTGATCATAAAGATTTTATTTATTCTTTCCTTCATAAATCTGATCTATTCTTTAATATTTTTTCTTATTTTACTGATTGGTCTTTTAGCTTGTTTCCTCCTTAATATGTTCCGAAACCAATTTTATAATACGATTAGTGATAGACTTATATATATTATATATAAATAATATATATATTATTGTATTATATATTTTTTTCAGATTTCAAGTCTCTATTGTTCATATTTTATATATGAATTTTTTGTCCATAAGGACACTGTATCAATCATTTATATATCATGGCCAGTGTTCAGTATATTAGATGTTGTTGTAATTCTTGACAGGGTATTTAATTTCAAAAGAGAAGCTAATATATTAGTGTTTGTGAGTATTAATTAGCTCAAGCAGTTGATTATATTTTAATACATAATTTAGTTGAAATTTTTTAAGATAAAAAAGTCATTTAAAGGGCAGAAAGTCCATAGGTAGATCTTTGAAGATAATTATTTAATATGTATCATCAATTATTAATTATTTATTATTTTATTATTAATTATCACCTTAGCCATTGATTATGGCTTAGCCATTGAAGACGAGACTCCAGAGGTGAGTAAGCCTACTGGAGGCAGCTCACACCGACCAAGAGTAGGAGTGATAAACCTTTCCCGTGTATCTTATCAATAATCAGTAGCTGTCCAGAGGTTTGGTACAAAGACGGTATTATTTAGGGAAAGAAATATAGATCCTTGGGGCCTGCTGACTCTGAGTTGCCATAATACTTGGACCTAGACCAGTTTGTCACTGTCCTTGAAACAGAGAAAGTTGACTCCATCGGTTGGAAGGACACTGCCAAAAGTGGTCCCAATGTGGTTGGTTATGGAGCTATTGACAGTGTGACCCTGCACCATGAAGACCATGGCTTGGAGCCATGAGGTTTCGGCTACCCCCTCCAGGCTAGACAGTCTGAGGGAGCATAGACTGCTCCCACTAGCAACCAAACATCTATTAAAAGATCACACTGCGCGGCCAAAGGTTTCTATAGTGCTAATGTACCAACCAAAAAATATATATAAATTTATTCAAACTTATCACTGTAATTAACATATCCTCTTCATCCTCTTTACCAGTTGAAAGAGTGTAATTATTACTGTCATATTCCACATATAACTCTATTTTTTCATAAATATCACTCATACCCTTTGTCTTCTAAGGTACACATATTATGATTTAAAAAATGATACAAAAGTGTAATAAAGTGTCCCTATGGCAAAAATCGACATGATATCTCCGAAAACTTTTCTTCCAAAGCACTTCATAAATAGGTTTATTTTTGACAGTTTATTAGATTTTAAATGCTATTCCGCAGTTGCCCCTGTAAACATGAGACAGGTTGAAAGTGAGATCTCTATTGTGGGAATAGTTCAAGTCATATGTTCTGATTTCTGCCACCATTTTTTATCAGGAAAACTTTGGACTGATGCATTGAAATATATGCCCCCTTTTTTTTTTGGTTATAGCAATTTTTTTAGGTACTGAAATCTCTAAAATTTGAACCTCATCATATGTTTTCCTTTTTTAAATTAACGTATCATTATAATTAACTGTTAATTACTTGGGTATTTAAGGTTCTGCTTCTGCTTGAATAATAGGTATCCCAGATTTTATGCATTGAACCTGTTTTAAGCATGGATAAGTTCCTAATAGGTACCATTAAACCTAATTATCATTCATATAAAAATGGATGTTGTCCTGATATGGAGCCTAGCTTAAAAAAGTAATCAACAAAAAGGATATAAAAAGTAATCAACTTTATAAAAATTAATAAAAATTAAAGACAATTTAGCTTAAACAAATGATACTACAAAAATTAAAATATTGTAAAATTTCGTGAGTACCAACACCACATTAATCTATATATTTTAGCAGCAAAAAGACTTATCTCTTTTTCAATGATATCCAAAATAAAAAAAATTAAGAAAAATAAATTTCAACTTTTGTGAGCATAATTGCATGTATAATATAAAGTGATGATTTATAAATTTGATAATGTTCCCCCAACATTATAGCATATTACATTCCTTAAATATTTGTTATAACCCTTTTACTTGTTAACTAAGTTCCATAGTAATGGGCTCAAGTAACCTTCTTTTGAAAGGAGAACTTTCAAACTGCTCTTATCAGATGCCCAAGGGTGGATCTAGCTGGTTGTAAAGGGGTGGCTTTGGCCCCCACAGCCCTTATCATGAGTCTGCTTACCAGCTCTTTAACCTTTATGTTCTATATTTCTTATCTTAATTCTATATTTGAATTACAAAAAATTATCCAAAGGAGAGGAGTGTATCCCCCACAGTCCCTTGGATCTCCCTATGCAGATGTCTCTCTATTATAGTCCAGCTACATAAACAGTTCACTATAAATCTCGCCATACAATATGTTTAAACGCACAAGTTATGTTAAGTATATATATTATTAACTCTTAAAACTAAGACCAATTTTTTATTGATTGAAGGAAATAGCTACATGCTTTTTGGGTTACATCACTCATACATTCTGTGCTATCTTCCTGATGTACATTCTGAACCAGGAGAAGTCTGTTCATTACGATGAACATGGCTCGGTGCTGGATCCAAAATTTCTTAGATACATCAAACCAGCAGTCACATCTACAACCATTGCCTGCATTTATCTTATGGATTGTTTGCTATCTGCTGATGCTTTATTAAATATTTGGGGAATTCAGACCTGGTCCTGGCCAGATGAACCAAACCTACAGGTAGGTTCCTTTTCATTGGAATATGAAGTAATTATAGTCACATTTAAAACACAATTTAAAAATTATACAAAATCTAACTTCCTCATGAGGTGAAGAAAATCTCTTTTTTTGACCTACACAACAATCAGTAGTATTAAAACAATGTTTCTATCCATTTGCTCTTCTATTTTAATGATACATGTGATTCTGAACCACACAGAGGAAGTAATTATTTAGAAATACACTCAGCGTCTAAATGTTAGACACACCCATTGAAATTAAGGAAACTTTTCATTTTTTCTTTATTTCTGATTAATATTTTTTTTTTAAGCACAGTTAAAAGTATATATTATGATATTGAAATGGGTACAATCTTCTCAGTCCTTCAGACTTATTTAAATCCAATATCAGTAAATATTGGCATTTCATTGCGTCGAAATGATAGACACACTTGTTATTTACTATTTTCTTTTTCTTCTATACTTGAAATTGTTAAAATACCATTTCTATTTCACTGCCGTGTTGAATTGATTTCAAAATAGGCCTAAAAGGAACGTGAGTTATGGGAAAAAAATAAGCGCTTCTCCGAAGAAGAGCGCCGTTTGATTTTTTCGTTCCAAAAGGACAGGATGAGTTCCAGGGAAATAGCCCGCTGAAGCAAGTGGAGTTTTTCGTTCGCCAAGTTTATTTGGCACGGGGAGACATATAGACCCCACCGTTCAATTGGGAGGCCCCTTGCTTTGACATTACGAGAGGAACGGAATATTCTTCGAATCGCCTCCAACTCCTGGAAAACCAACTGGAAACAGCAAGAGCAATTGCTAAATTCAGCTGGAGTTGGATGGGCCAGATTTGGATTTTCGTGTTCTTTTCATGACTTAAGGAAAAAATGTATCAAGGCGTCAAAAGGGAGAAGGAAAAGTTATGGTTTGGGCATCAATTAGTTAACAAAATAAAGGAAATTTTGTATTTGTTTCATCAATAGTAAACTAAGCGGAATATAAAAAAATTATACGATCCATTACCAAACAGAATTTTTGAATTAATAAATGGTGGTTGAAAGGCCAAGATGTATTAAAATGAGTTTTATTTAATTTTACCAGGGATTTATTACAATTTTGACGTGCCTTAACTTTAATTTTAAAATAAAAAAATGTATATACCTTTGGCTTGAGAACCAAAATACAAGCAGGCTACTGATTAACTTCAGATAGTGTTTTAGACGTAATTTGAAAAGATGGGAGGGTAGGGATAACAATTCTTGTGTGTGTGTCTAACATTTTGACACTGGGTGTATATCTTTATGTATATAGTACTATAGTGCTTACTCTGAAATTAGTTTTGGAATATTACTATATCATTGCAGGATTTAGAATTAGGTATATGGACCAAACCAAAAGAAGGAAAATTTTAAAGGCTCCTCTTAAAAAGAGCCTGTTAATAATACTACAGTGATGGCCCAAAATGATGCACACCTTAGGTTTGTTGAGGGAGGGAGCTCACTTTAATCAGTCCATGAATTGACGAACTGTGGTTTACAGCTTGAGATCAACTTTTCCATTTAACCGGAACCCCAGTGTTTAATAAAACCCCTTAAATTGAAATTTCATATCGTCTGAAATGGTGAAGTGGCCGTCGGGAAATGACGAATTTGACTTAAATTGGATTTCCGGTTACTGAAATTCAGCATTTGGCATAATTTCGCAGTGATTGGCCTTTTATTTTTATAATTAAACAAAGTAGTCAACATTCCAAGTTGGATTGTGATTAAATGATAAACGATAAAGAAAAAGGTTGCATTAATGGATTTTCAGCAAGCCTTCGACAAGGTCATAGTGAAAAAGTATTTTTTTCATTTGTAATATAAATTATTACTTCAGATTTTTATACAAAATAAATAATAATGGATTGAAATACTAAATAAAATACAATTTTATGTTTTACAAATGAATATTATAAATACATTTTACTACGCTATCTTTGAGCGGTTTAATTATATCGGATAATTTTTTAACACACTTATGATGGCTTCGATTTCAGGTCGATCTCAAACCCGACACGCCTCTCACATTAGTTCCCCCTTGGCACTCTTCGATAGCGAAAGAGTCATTCATAGTCAAAATTCGGCAAATCCGCAAGGCGAAGAAGAACCAAGTTGATAGGAAAGAAAGCGCCACCAACGAAACTTCTGAAGAGGATCCTAGAAAAAGGTCTTATTGAAGAAGGTTCCCATTTACTTTCCCCACTTTACGTCAAATCGATAATTTGGATGATTAATAATTATATATAAATAATTTTGTCACCACTGAATCGTTTATCTGTTTCATTTGATAAATAGGTTGAAATAATGAAAGGTGTATTTAGAACATACAATAGAGAAATAGAACAGAACATAGAAAATAGAACATTTCTAGCCATATCACCATCTATCTGTGCATTGTTGTTTCTTCTGCGTAACATGCGGACATAGATCATGTCCGTTTGAAAAACCGCTGCTGTGCTTCTCAAAACCTCTCTCTTCCTTGATGCAGTCTGTCACCTCCCTTTCAAATCATATCTGCCTATATACCTCAGAATGATGAACGTTTTATCTTAGAGGAATTCATATCTTTTTGTGGTGTTTTCATGAACAAATAGGTATATGTGAGTAGGCCTTTCAACAGGTCTGTCAGACTTAGCCGGGAGAAACATCGAAGGAATTTCCATCTAATATCACCACATCCGCCACCCGTGGGTCATACGCGGTAATTAGATTCGCATAAATTTGATATGCATTAATTTGTCCTATTGTTTGTATTATAATTTTCTTTGCATCCTTTTTTTATATTTGAAGGGTCATGGAGAAAAACCGCGGTAGTCCAATCTAGTTCATTCCGAGAAAAATGAAATTTAAAGTTTATGGTCCCCTTGATCCATTTTCCAAAAGTTAAAATTAGTTTTGCAAAAAATATTCCTCAAGCCCAGATAATTGTTTACCACTGTACAAAATTTCCAAAACAAAATAGTAGCTGTTAATGCCACAGAAATAACACAACATTACCAAAATGCTCATTGTTCGGGGGAAAACCACTGTAGTCCATTGCTTATTTGTTTGTGGCCTTTAAATTATTATTATTTTATAGGGAAAAAATTAAACAATAATACTTTAAATAACAAATTTATTTCTATTTGCTAATAGAAATAAATTTGTTTCTTTTTCATGAAATCAGACATTCGTCCGTGTTTTTTCCTTTTTTTTTTTTTCTTAATTTTGTTCACTGGTAATCATCCAAGTGTATATATAAGACTAAATTGTACAGGATAAGACTAAAGTCACTGTTCATTTTTAAACGTTATAATAATAATAAAATCGCTTTTATAATGTTAAAAACCGTAATAGATTAGAATAGAATGTAAACTGAAGAACCAAAACAACCAATATTGATAATCTTCAACCACAGACAAATGGACTACTGTTAATCTTTCTATTTTAATATTTCGACTTCCGGTTTTCAACGGAAATACACGTTTTGGGGTCCCCTGGGTCCAAACAACGAGGTCCCGCTAAATGGTCTTTGTGTGTGTGTGTGTGTGTTTGTGTGAACAGACTAGCTTAAAAAGAATAAGCCTTACGAACCTGAAATTGGGTATTTGGTAAGTGTATATACCGCGATGTGACAGCAAAAATTTCATCACAATTGGTCAAAAGGAGGGGATACTTTATTTCATAACTTTTTATTATTTAACTATTGTCATACTATTGTGCTTAAAAAGCATCATTGCTTTTAATATTCCTGTGGTGAAATACTTTGATTTATAAAAAATTGGAAAGTCATTAAAATACAAACACTCAAAATATAAGCGTTCGGGAATCACCCAACAAGTGTGAAAGGCCTAAGTAGGTACTGATGTTTTGATACGCCAAAAGTGTTATTTTAAAGTGTGCTTCAGTATCCATCTTTCTGTTCTTATACTCTACTCTCACAGTAACTTTTTGCTTTGGTTTTACTACATGGTCTAAATAGGAAAAATCCTTTAAGAATGTACAAGGAATTTAATTATTTGTCTCAAACAAAACGACCTGCATTTGAACAAAAGCGAATGTTCCTTCTTCAAAGAAAGCATAAATTACTTGGGTCATTTTATATCGTTCAATATTCAAAAATGCCCGAAGAATGTTCAAGCTGTCTCACAGAATCCACGTCCCCAAAGTAGAGACGAATTAAGACGTTTCTTGGGATTGGTAACGTTTTAAACTATGTTTATTCCGGGTTTCAGTTCAAAGTCGCATGGCTTGCGAAAATTGGTAGAAAAAGGCTAAAAAATTGAGTGGTCGGTTGCCAGTGAAGCAGCATTCTTACAGCTTAAATGTGATCTGTGCAACGAAAAGATTCTCATCCCGTTCGATCCGTCCAAAGCTTAGGTTCTGACAACAGATGCAACACCTACAAGTGTTGCGGCAATTATCAGTCATGATATCGAGGGTGAGGAACAGCCAGTTGCATATGAATCTAGAGCTCTAACCCAGGCGGAAGCTAACTATAGTCAGCTTGATTGAGAAGTCTTGGCTATTATGTTCTCTGCCACACATTTCTTCAACTATGTTTTTCGTAAACACTTTGTGCTTTAAACGGACAATGAGCCGCTATCTGTGTGGGCCGATCTATAGCCATTCCTTTTTTATTTGCGAGAAACAAAAGAAAAGTGCGCAGAAGTTCGCATGATCTGTGACGCTCCTTCCTCTGCTTCAACAATCACATTGCTTGAAGGCATCTTTTCGGTCCATGGTTACCCCTCGGTGATCGTTTCGGACAATGCTGCCAACTTCAAAGGTGAAGAGCTCCAGGGATGCTGCATGGATTTTTTTCAGAAGATGACGGCACCGAAACATGCAGCCACAAAAGGTCTTGTAAAACGCAGCATGCAGACATACAAGAGAAGGCTCAGGGTTGCTGCTGATGATCCCACTGCTCTTTCTCTCAAGGTTAAAAATATAATGTTCCGTAACAGGGCAACACAGCCTCAGGTTGTACCAAAAGAGATGGATACGCACGCGTCTCGATGCCCTGCTCCCAAACAGCAACTCGCTCCGACAGCTCCTACAGCTTTGCGGGTTCGAAGTTACCATGTGGGGGAGTGAATACAAATGAAGAATCGCCTTGGGAATCAAGACGTTTGACAGTTCGACACCATCATGAGGGAACTGGGCCAGTATCATTATATTGTCAAGTTAGACACCGGTCGCTCGATGAAACGCCATAATAATCGCAACCTTGGTTCCAGAGAAAATAGTTTCCTTCGGTCCCTAGGTCCAGAATGGGTGTGCTAGTGGCAGCAAAAACTGCAGATCCCACCAGACCGCCAATCCCTATCAGCGCTACCTTCTACACAGTCCTAGACAACTGGACCAATACCTCCGGGCCTACCACTTGTACAATCTGGTCCGTCCCCTCGATCGCCCAGACCTACCAGGATCTGGTGGAGGCCTGCTTATCTCCCTGGGATGTATGTAATGTATTCAATTGTTGAGAAAAACTGGTAGATGAATGATTTATCTTTTAATTAACTTTTAGTTTGTTGTGATGTCCTTATAATGTAGCTTATATTGTGTGGTTATGTATGTCTTATGTGTTTAATAAATCAATAAAGTGAATTTCAAGTTTTTATAGAGTTGAATCATTATTAAGTTCACAAAAATCATAACTCAGGGAAATATTCTCCTTAACTTGAACATATTATAATGTTTTTCTTCTATAAAACACATTAAATTAAATGAATAAACAAAAATTAAAAATTTGATTCAGTTCCCTGTTGCTGTTGTTCATAGCATATAAAGCATTTAGCATATAATTCTTAATAATGCTAAGGGGATACGACCTATCTAATCTGAAAAGCAGGGTTTGAAATTAACTCTTATTTTCTGCGAAAGAGAATAAAAGTCAAATCAGGACTTTTATACTTCTTATAAATAAATAAAAATCACATAAAAGTCCTGATATGATATTTATCACAATGATATCTAATATAAAAGTCAAAGCTTTATTTTCATTATTTAAGGAGGAATTTATTAGCTTTTTTATCGGATTTCTCCATATTGTTGTTCATTATTGGGTTAACCGTTTTTATGAAAATCTTATAGGGTATATTAAATTACCTTATATCGATCTTAAGATCGATTATTAGATTATCAAGGCTGCTGATAATGAAAAAAATATCGATATACAACCTCAGGCTCGCTCAGGTATCGATTGCAACTTATCCGATATTTACAATATACGGGTCGATTTCTAGGTTAATTGGGGTGCTGATTCTGAAAATGATATCGATTTTTCGATTACGTGCTCAGGTATCGATTTATTTCAAGTTACGCATTTACATGATATTGGGGTCCACTCATAGGTTATTTGAGGTGCTGAATTTGAAAATGATATCGATGTTTCGATTACGCGCTCAGGTATCGATTTATTTCAAGTTACGTGATTTAAACGATATTGGGGTCCACTCATAGGTTATTTGAGGTGCTGAATTTGAAAATGATATCGATTTTTCGATTACGCGCTCAGTTATCGATTTATTTCAAGTTACGCGATATAAATGATATTGGGGTCCGCTCATAGGATATTCGAGGTGCTAAATTTGAAAATGATATCGTTTTTTGGATTACGCTCCAACAAAAAAGCTAATAAATTCCTCCTTAAATAATGAAAAGCAACTTTTATATTAAAGATTAAAAGATCATTTATAAAAAGGAATTTATAAAAGGACTTTTATTTTCTGGCCCGAAATATAATAGTCATGATGTGATTTTTATTTATTTACTAGCTAGGGTGCCCGGCTTCGCTCCGGTAGTTGTGTGGTAGTTTCAATAACAGAAAGACTTTACAATTAAAGGAAATATAGAACAAAATTAGCAGTTTCTTGAAACTTTTAACATATTATCAATATTAAAATTCGAGATCTGCAGAGTCCGCCCAAATAAGGAACCCTATATACTTTAAAGGGGGTTGAAAATGGCGAATATCTTATTGAAAAATGCTGTAATTGGAGTTAGTCATTTTATCAACTGGAATGCTCATCATATATAGTAATAAAACCATTTTTCATAATTACATACAATAAGAACACTTCAAACTTGTTATTTTAGATTTATAATCAGTCAATTCAGCTCTTCTTTTTTGCTTCATGTCTGTTTATTTCGCTCACTGTACTACTAACAAATGTTCAGTCATATTGCATTAAATTTACTTAAATAGATGTTATATATTGATTAAATATAATGTGTAAATCAATTAACCTTCTTATGAGAAAATTAATTTTGTAAGGTATCCAGTCGGTTTTCTAATTGATTGCAGATATGTAAAATCAATATTTTATTTAGAAAGAAATGGTGATACAATTTTAAAAGTAATTTAAAAAGAACAGCTGAAAAAATATTTAACCTTTACAAACTGAACAGAATGAATGAACAATAAACATTGATTGAAACGCACCCTAGCGCTTCCTGGTAGCCTGGAACTCGAACTACATTTTTCATTCATAACCTCGTATCTCAATCTCAGAGAGGCTAATTAAATGGTGCGAGAGGCTTAAAATTCCAGTACTTTTCTCTTCAATTTTACACCCTTAAGAGAAAACAGAAACCTTCTTCTCCGTTATGGGTTTTATAGCAACACGCTGACATAACTCTCTTAAACGTGCGTTGAGTCGTTTTTGAGCCTTTTCGGCACGCACATTGTACACTTTGCTTTATAATATATATTGATTAGAAGTAATCGCAACAGAGCTATTATTATAATGGGAGACCTAAATGCAAGGACTGGAAGAGACCATGCTGCAGCACACGGTGTTATGGGACTGCATGGAGGAGAACATACCAGGAACAGAAACGGTCAAAGACTCATAGAATTCTGCATCGATTATGATCTCCTTATTGGCAACTCCATATTCCCACATAAACCAGTACATAAGATCACATTTTCTGCAGAGGAGAGAAACGCAAATAGCATTATAGATTATTTTCTATACAGCAGAAATATAAGAAGATATTTTAAGGATGTTAAAGTCATTAGAGGGGCGGAAATTGGGTCAGACCATTATCTCTTGATTGCAGACACTCAAATCCTCCAACCTAGGAAGGAACAAAAGAGGAAATATTATAAAATAGATATAGCAAAGCTGCAGACACCAGAGAAGAAAAAAGAGTATGCAGAACTCCTGACTCAGAAACTCCAGATGTGCACTAAGGAAGGAAACGTGGACAGCATGTGGGAAGAAATGAAAAAAGCTATCCTAGAGACAGCAGATACAGTATGTGGAACAGCAGCAATCTCCGCTAAAGCAAAAAGAACAAAGTGGTGGAGCGAGAGAGTAAAAGCAGCAATAGCAAGGAAAAAGCTGGCTTGGAAAAGCATATAATAGGACTAAGAGTGCAATGGACTCGGAGCTCTACATCAGGAGAAGGAATGAAGCCAAACAAGTAGTGAGAGTGGCAAAGAAGAAGAGCTGGGAACAATTTGGCCAGAACCTACAAAACGACTACAAGGAGAATATTAAAGTTTTCTGGAAAACTATTAAGGCATTGAAAGGAAAGAAAAATAAGCCCATGAGAAATATAAAGGACGAAAGAGGATTACTGGTTAGTAGAGACGAGGAAATTTTGAAGAGATGGAACCGCTATTACGCTGAGGTGTTTTCCGGTATTAACGAGGGGACAGCTGACGTTAGGGTAATAAACGAAGATGATTATGATGATATAATCTGGGAAGAGGATGTGGAAAGGGCTATAGAAAAGCTGAAGACTGGCAAAGCAGCAGGGAGAGATGGTATAGCTCCAGAGCTAATTAAATTTGGAGGACCAGAACTGCAGAAACACCTACAGGATCTATTCCAAGCAGCTTTTTCTCAAAAAACTGTGCCAAAGGAGTGGGAGTATAACATTCTCATTCCTATACACAAGAAAGGAAGCTCTAGCGACTGCAGGAATTATAGACCTATATGCCTCTCCCAGGTGGTCTACAAGCTCTACACATCCATTCTAGAATGTAAGCTGAGGATAATTGTAGAAGAAAACCTTGAGGAGGAGCAGGCAGCATTTAGACCACAGCGCCAGACCCAGGACCACATATTCTCTCTCAGGACGATTATTGAAAAGTCATGGGAACGAGGGAAAAGTATGTTTCTGGCTTTCCTAGATATCAAGGCAGCATTCGATTCAGTCCCTAGACACGAAATATGGGCAGCTCTAGCCGCTAAAAATGTCCCCAGTGCACTAATAGATGCAATAAAATCCACATATCGCCAAACTAAAGGCATAGTTAGAATAAACGGAAGAGAGTCCGAAGCCTTCGATATGAATAAAGGAATAAAACAGGGAGACAGCCTTAGCCCTCTACTGTTTATCATTTTTATGGACGAGATCCTAAAAATATGCAAGCGCAGGACAGCGCGAACAGTTGTGGGGAAGTGGAATATGAGGACAGTACTTGCTCAAGCGATGGTTTTTGCTGACGATATTGTCCTCATAGCAGATTCAAAAGAAAACCTGCAGCAAGCAATCATAGAGTGGGAAGCTGAGCTGGAGAGAAAGGGGATGATGCTCAATGCAAGTAAGAGCAAGGTGATGCATGTAGGCCGAGATGTTGAGAATGTGGAGATCCGATGTAGAGGAGAAACCTTAGAGATGACAGAGGAATATACCTACCTCGGAACTGTCATCAGTAGGAATGGAAAGATTGATGGTGAAGTTTCCAACCGGATTAGGAAGGCGAACAATGTTTACTATCACCTGTGCAACACAGTTGCAGGAAAAAGGGAGATGGACAACAACGTAAAGCTGCACATCTTCAAGGCCATATACTTGCCGACTCTACTCTATGGAAGCGAAAGCTGGGTCCCACTGGACAAGCACTGGAGCCGAGTAACAGCCGCAGAAATGAGGTACTTGAGGAGAGTGGCTGGCCGAACCAGGAGAGATATGGTCCGAAATCAACGAATACGAGAGGACCTGGGAGTATCAGCTGTAAGGGATATCATTGAAATGAGGCAGCTGAAATGGTTTGGCCACCTTTGCCGTATGGAAGAGGACCGTGACCCAAGGAAGTACTTCGAAGCTAGGCCGACTGGAAGACGTCCCCGGGGCAGACCTAGACTAACGTGGACAGACCACATCACTAGGCTGGGACAGAAAAGAGGACGAGGCCTGAATGCCATGAAAGCGCTGGCTAAGGATCGGGGTGCATGGCTGGCTTGGACTGAGGCGCCTCCACGCTGAAAGGCACATAGGAGGAAGAAGAAGAAGAAGAAGATTAGAAGTATAAAAGTGCTGATTTGACTTTTATTCTCTTTCCTAGAAAATAAGAGTTAATTTCAAACCCTGCTGAAAAGAATTTTTAAAATCGGACTCTTAGTTTCAGCTAGCACTAAGCTGAAACTAATCATTTAATACTATTACTATTTTTCTATATTAATTACTTTAGCACTACCATATTATAAGCAAGCATCTATGTCATATTTTTTTTTTTTTCGACGACCCTGTTCATACTTCATTATCATACATACATTACCTTTAATGTAAAGTTGTAATTAAACAAAAACGCTGTGATGGTAATTGAGTAAAAAAAATTCATAATCTATCACGTACATAAAAATATCTTGAATCAAATGTAAATGAACGATTTTTTTATCCAAATGAGTTAGATGAAATACAGGCTACTATAAAAATATAGGCGTGTACGCTTGTGTTAGTTTTATATTTTTTTGTAGATCATTAGATAATATAGAAAAATTAAAAAATAACAAACACTTATGGATTGGAAATTTCTGTTAGATAACCCATTTAATTTTAACTAACTTCTGTAATTTACTCTCGAAACGTACACTCCAAATGTCTTGCCTATGAGCAATCGTCGCATACTACTGCTGAAGCCAAGATAAAAGAATGAGGTGCTGAGTCATGGATCGATGACGTAGTGGACCCGGTCTGAAGCGATCGTCATAGCCATGACGTAATAGCGTAATTCGACCCACACTCCAATCCGGAGTTGTGTATCAAGATCTAAATATATAAATGACTGCATAGGAATAGCTTCTACTGTGGAGTCCATAGATTGTTTATATTTGTAGTCGAGTTTTTGATATAACTGAAGATGTTGGAAGCTTGTTTTAAAAAATGAGGCAAGCCATTATTAGCCATTATTCAAATAGTAAATTCTTATCTAAGTATTAACCAAACAAATCGTTTATCAGTCCATGAGTTCACATTACTTACATATTATTGTTTTGCTTTTTACTTATCAAAATGGGAAAATTTGACCTTTGACTAATCGACAAAAAAAGTCGATAAATTTTGTAGTACTACTTTCTGGGACATGCCTTGGAATGATATGCTCAGTTTAATGACAGACACCAACCACTAGAAAACTTTTCAATAAAGGTAAAAAAAGCCTTTTAAGTGTATTCATGAGATTTGTTATGCCTGTACCTCGGAAAGTTAAGTTATGTGAAGGAAAATTTATTAACATCAATAACAAAAATATTGTCTGGCAATCATCAATCTTCATCCAATTTATAATCAATAACATCTATATATCTGATTAAAAAAAATCTGGTGCTTGCGCCCAACACACAACTTTCAATTACAACTCACTGTTTTGTTAATTGCCACTTATCAAAGTCACACATTTTTCCACATTCATTTCTTGTTTTTGTTCTCATTTTCTCTATAAAAAACAATATTTTTTTTTATTATTGATTAAAAATTTTTACTTGTGATACTTCGGCATTGCAAGCATAATACTCTAAGTCGTCTGATTTTATAATTCTCTATGTAGGTACTTGTTGAAAATTTCATTTCAACGTGTTAATCGTGAGGAGGGAATTATTTAAAATCATGAGGGATCTAGTTATGGTTATTTAGGTTATCCTGAATCATTTTAGTAACAAAAAAATAAAAAATTATCAGATGATTAAAATTTTATAAGGTTAGTTAGTAGATAAATGGTTAGAATTTTCCATGGATTGTTTAAAACTTTTTTTTTTTATCGTAACATGAAACAAAAAATATATATATATATATTGTGATATGAAACAAAAAAATATATATATATTGTAACGTGAAACAAAAATAAAACACAAAAGATATATATGATTTAAACGAGTTCTAGCAAGGAGCGACGGACTGGAGAGTTAGTCCTGCTCTGAAGATCGATCATATGTTCACCTTTGTGTTAAATTGTCGTTACAAGTTGATACTTTTGTAATCTTTTTTGATGATTTGAGTTATTTTTTTTGTGTTTTGTGTGGCATTGTAAATTGCTGTTTTCTTTTAATAAAAATTATTTAAACCCACATAAGTGTTACAATATGATTGAAAAGAGTTCTACGCTTGGTGTTAGAACAGTTGGAACAAACTGTAATAGCACATATTCCTGAATGTTTGAGTACCTTCTACGCTTGTCTGGAACGTTCCAGAATGTTTTAATTCGGACTAAATATAAGGAGCGACGGACTGTAGAGTTAGTCTTGCTCTGAAGCTCGAACCATGTGGTTATTTTTGTGTTACTGTATCGTTACAGGTTGATACTTTTTGTAACCTTGTTAGTTTTTTAAGTTTTTATTGTTTGCCAGACATGGTGAAGTATTATTTTCGTCAAATAAAATTTCTCTAAACCCACAATAGTGTTACAATATATAGATGGGATTACCATAAATGGATTTAAAAAAAAAACGAAAATTGTAAAACATGATATTGCAAGTTACAGAAGTAGAAACATGCTGGTTTGTATATGCAAGGACATCAAGCTAACATCAAAGGAAATATCGAATTGTAGCCGGCGATGCTATGTGACTTAACAACTAATTACCTGCTACAGTGTTGGATAAAATTTTTCAGAGACAAACATACCACATGAAACATCGTTTTATCAAGTAAACAGTTATAACGGAAGAAACCAAAGCAGATGTTTATGTCAGCAACTTCGTAAAGAGCTCTGGAACGGTCCCAGTTATTATAGCATGGTCTTATGTTATGGAACGTTCTCAAAAGTTCTAGAGCTGTCGATCTAGAGAAGACGACACAGTATTTAAAAAACAGTAAAAGTAGCAGTATTTAAGTAGTAAACGAGAAAAAACTGGATGGTCATAAACATCAGGAGTCATTGTCCCGTCTGTCTCTACCCGAAAAATAATTGCATCTATATTTTCTCGTTGCTTTATCATGGGCGTATCCAGCCGATTGTAAAGTGGGGGGGCTGCAGCCCCACATCCCTTCATTTGGATCTGCTAATCAGCTTTTTTACCTTTATGTTCCTTTCCCATAACTAAAGTTCTATTTGTTCTGCACATTATTTGTTCTTTAACTTGCTTCGTTACATTTAGGAAAGTCAAATTCTATTTTTAAATGACGAAAAATTTTCCAAAAGGAGGGGCTGCAGCCCCCACAGCCTCCCCCCCCCTGGATCCACCAAAGTGCTTTATACATTTAGAGAGAGGTAGTTTCCGATGGTCTATAATTTATTTCAAAAGCATCTGTATTTAAGTAGTAAACGAGAAAAAATTGGATGGTCATAAAAATTTGTGCAAAGGCTGATAGATGGCTTAGGATTTTTGTCAGCTATCTTTAAAAAAAAAAATAATGATAAAAAAAATTAACACAATAAAAAACTCAAGAAAAAATATATTTAAATGAACCTTCAGCACATTTCTTTTCCAGTCTTCCGATTTTTTTTTTTTGATTTTTTTTTTTATAAATAATAAATGCACCCTGCTCTTGTATAACCTCGCATTGGAGTTCAACCAGTGCTGTATCAAGAGCATCCCTAAATATTTTCCAGGAATTAATTCGAAATTTTCAATTTCAAGAATTCCAAGTTCATCTTCGCCCTTTCTGGGAAAATGACCCACTTAACAGATGAATAATAATGAATTTCCAACACAGGGTTGGTACGTTTTATCATAAGAAACCTTTTAGAAAATGTCTTGTTAGATTTATTTAATAAGAGTACGCACTCTCTTATTAAATCATTTATTGAGGAAAAATCCCGGTCTCGGTCCGATCACCACCTTACACAACCTCCAATCAAAAAAAGTTCCTTCGTTTCAAAGTACTGCAAGGTTTACTTTTGTGTTAGTACTGCGACCCTCAAGGCCTCCTAGCATGCAGCACCAACCGACGGTAGTGATGACAGTTATTTCCTTACTTCGGTAGGAAATAACAACTCTGTGGATCATCATCATGGTCCAGTGGATACGTTTCGTTCCACCTGAAAAACCAACAAACCGTTCGTTCCGCTGTCACTTCAAGTAACAGGTAGAAAACTATAACAAACGGATTACTTCACTATTAAATATTTAATAAATAATTCTATATTAGTTCATTACATTATTTTGGCTATAATATATCTTCAACTCCTTCGGAGGGTGCTAAAAAGGTGTATACTTGTGTACTATTTTTTTTTTTTTTTTTTTTTTTTTTTTTAAAGTTGGCAGAACACTTTCAGTATAATGTATTTTAGTAGTTTATTCCCAAAAACAAATTTAATATTGATTAGGCTATGGCCAGGTGTACAATTCCCCGTTTAAACAGGGAATCAGGTAAACGTCGTATAGTGGGAAAATTTAGTAATTTAGCGGCCAAAAATCTATAACTCCTGATTAAATGACGATAAGCAAATAATTCTTTTTTCATTAATGAGCTTGGCAGTTCTTTAAATAGTGACAACTCTTGCGAAATCACCACGAATAACTGAATAAACTTATATGTTTATCGGAAACTATTGGATATTGGCGTATGAAAGAAAGCAATACTTCAAAAAATAAGTTCCATGAACGTTATGTAAGATGTTAATGAAGTTTATGCCATAACTAATGAGTAGCTCAATGACAAATGGCCAGGTATAAAGTTAAAAATTATGAAGTGTTGCGATCTTCCTCGTTTTAAATAAAAATATATATGTTCAAAAGGAGTACTTAGGTAATTAGGAAAATATTCCACATGAGTTATGCACATTAGGAATATTTCAGAAGCCCTCTGCAGACTATAAAGAAGTTAATAACTCAAAATATTAAATGTTTAGGTAGACATTATGATTACTATCAACTTCTTCAATATATATTTAACTCTTATAGACAATCTTTCAACTTACCTAGTTTTCCCTATGGTTTTAGATATATTATATAATATATTATTGTTATTTTCATGTACATAAGAACATAGGTTTATATTTTTCATTTATATACCGTAAATAGGTTTTCCAGCCCATTTTTTGTCAATAAACAACTACAAAAAGTAATTAACAGGCAAAAGTTTTTCATTCTCAAATCAAAATCTTAATGGCCGGGTGTACAATAGTCATTTAACAGGTTACTTAAACAGTTGATTAAACACAGAATGTAGTTCAGGTCTAGTACACAATGTGGAATAGCTTGATTAAATTTGATGATAAGGGCTAAACAGCGTTTAAAGTTAAACGGTCAAGAATGGCCGTTTAAACACAGGTTAACTATAACCTTACATTATTTCTGTTTACTAATTCATTACACCATAGGGTCATTCCATATCTATTGGTCCAAAGTGGTTGCTCGATCATTTTAGAAAAAAATTATAATTTTACCACCAATTATGTATGGAATCACTTGTTCAAATCATTTTCTTTTTAATTTTTAGGATTAACCGTTTCAAAATGGCAGCCATTTTTGTTTCACCTTTCAGGCCTATTTTTGAGTTTTTAAGCTCTCACAGAAAACTCAGTTTCTCAAGACTGGTAAGTCATAGACTAATAATTCAAACAGAATTGTTTTCCTTAAAGTCTGTTCTATATTTCGTGTTCCCTTTATTATTTGAATATTTTGAAATCCAATACTTGAAAAGAGCTAGTGAAAACAACTGCTTTAAATTCTCAAAACACCGTTTTTGAGGGTAAGTTTTGGTTATAAGGGCACGTACGCCAAAGCTGATTTTTGGCATGATAATAACCCTAACTAAGTAGCTTTCATTAAAAGTACTCTTAACCCGTATATTCTTTACCTAATGGTTTAATGAATTTTTAAAGTTCAGATTTTTTCATTTTATGTTAACTTTTTAACTTTAGGCTCCAATATCTGTGGTGGGCCAGTTAATAAAAATCTATTTTTTTTACATGTTATGCTTACATGCAACATAAACCTACTGTTCTTATGCACATGAAAATAACAATAATATATTATATAATATATCTAAAACCATAGGGAAAACTAGGTAAGTTGAAAGATTGTCTACAAGAGTTAAATATATATTGAAGTTTTTTTTTTTTTTTTTTTTTTTTTTTTTTTTTTTTTTTTTTTTTGGGACTTTAAGGCTTCCAGTGAAGCCCTATACTGCCCATACTAACACCCATGGCACTGGGTGATACTTCTCCTACGAAAGAAAAGCACCACCCAGGGCGGGACTCGAACCCGCAGCTCCGGCATGGGAGTACGGCGCTTTACCGCACAGCCACACCGGGCCCCGATTGAAGAAGTTGATAGTAATCATAATGTCTACCTAAACATTTAATATTTTGAGTTATTAACTTCTTTATAGTCTGCAGAGGGCTTCTGAAATATTCCTAATGTGCATAACTCATGTGGAATATTTTCCTAATTACCTAAGTACTCCTTTTGAACATATATATTTTTATTTAAAACGAGGAAGATCGCAACACTTCATAATTTTTAACTTTATACCTGGCCATTTGTCATTGAGCTACTCATTAGTTATGGCATAAACTTCATTAACATCTTACATAACGTTCATGGAACTTATTTTTTGAAGTATTGCTTTCTTTCATACGCCAATATCCAATAGTTTCCGATAAACATATAAGTTTATTCAGTTATTCGTGGTGATTTCGCAAGAGTTGTATGAAAAAAAAAAAAAAACTATTAAGGGTCTGGCCACACATGTCCGCACCGGATCCGCACCGCAGCACTAATAAGGTTATGTTCAGAATAGTTAACTTATATATTACCTTATATATATTAATTTAACTTATATATTACCTATAGTTATGCCTAAAGTGGCCTGACCTTTAGGCATAACTAAAGGTAATATGTAAGTTAAATTAAAAATATTCTGAACATAACCTATATTAGGGCTCCGGTGCGGACATGTGTGGCCAGACTTTAATAAGGATACTTATTAACTGAATTTCAAACGACTTTCTTCAGCTGAAGGATTTGAAAAATACCATAGTTTCTACAATTACTGGCAGAGGAGGTATAGATAGGTAAAGTAATAACCCTTGTCTAGCTTTAGTTTATCAAAATCGATTGTGGAATCGTTTTGGTTGATTATAATGATAAGCTCTATCGTTATTTTAAGTTAATCGGGCCCTGAGTATTTTCCATTAACACTCAGCTCTAATCTTTTTTTGTATACAGAAAGGTTCGAAAAAAAAAAATTGTACCTTCATGAACCATTTGTTATAAATTCTGCCGAGCCTCGGATTAAAAGGAACTAACCACCCTAAAAGGGGGTTGAAATGGCCCAGGGAGGGGGGATAGGTGTGCAAATTAATTTTCTTGCAAGTAGGTCTAGTGATGTATTGTTCCTAATAGATTATATGTTTCTGAATCAAAAAAATAAATTCCATTATAGCACAGTCAACATTTAACAGTTATTAAAAATAACAGGAAAAAAAAAATCACGTCCTGCCTATAATATGAATGAGATCACAGCTCACAAAATGATTAAGGTAAGTAAATATAAAATTAGTAATTTAAGAGAAGACCTTGTATTTTAAACTTCAAGGAGAAAGAGAGTAATGAACACCACTACGAGTACTCTAAGATCTCTCTGGATATATGGAGCAGAACTTTGTGTAGGCTGAGACTAAAAGGGCTTAGAGACCTTTTACAGTAAGAGCTATAAAAAGTTTCAAAATTAAGAAGCAACACGAAGTACAAAAAGAGAACTTATTTGCTTGATGCACCACATCGAAGGTGCAAATCTGTATATTAAATAAATCTGTAATCTATAAAAGTAAAATCTGTATATTTAATAAAACTATCACAAAATCGCAAAGAAAATACAAAAATAAAATGACTGAAGGGAATGTGTGAACATTTAATTTGCTAATTGATTATAATGATAAGCTAAATTCTCAACTATGCACATATACAATCTAGTACGTCTTTGCATTGCATTAAATAAATACGAATATAGAAGAAATAATCAATCTGGAAATGAATATCTTGAATTTTCGTCCCGTATTTTGTAAAATAATGCACGTTTTTAATTTTTATAATGCATATTTTTGGACATTTTGAAGTTTTTACTGCACCTTTTTTGATTTTGTATTGCACGAAAATCCGGTCTTTAGCTATAAATTTCAAACTAAGGTCAAGGTTAGGGATTGTACCGTAATGGGAATCGTCTCACCGGATTCAGAAAAATATAATCTATTTAGAAAAATGCATCTGCACCGAAATTAGTTTACGACCCATTTTTCCCCTTTATCTCGGCGGGGTCTCCAAAACTCAAATATACTTCTAAGACGAAGTTATGACTAAAGTTTCATGATGGTTTAATTTTTTTCTATACAGAGTCAATTCGATCTATTTTTCTTGCACTTTTGGTAGGATTCAGATTTAAGGGAGTACCGTAAAAAAATTCCGTAGTTCAGGCATATTATTATCCACGACTCCTATTGCAAATAGGTGTACATATTAGCTTTTTTTAAATAAACCACCCAGCGTCACTGCTAAAAATGGCATTGATGGTTCAAAAAGAGAGTTCTTTTTATATTAATGGATCACGACTGCTCAGAAGTAGCAGATTTTAGGTGGACCTGTATTATTTTCTCTGAAGTATTCTTTCTAAAACTACTTCCTGATTCCCGATTAAGGGAACACAGGATAATGTTAGTAATTACTTATTTCAAACTCTTTAGTTTCACCGCTATGCCTGAAAATGTAAGGCAACCTTTGCATGATTTTCAGATTAATTTGATTCTTTGTAAAGAAACTGATCTCGCTTCTATTGTTTTGCGATGACCTCAGACCAGCAGAGATACTAGAAAAACGGATTTTTTTACAATAGATAAAGTTATAATCTGAATCATATAAGTAAGAATATTGCGTAAACATTTTCCCGTCATGCTCTACCAAGCATTGCGAAACGGTTTAATAATGCATTAAAGGTAATTTAATTGTAAAAAAAGGCAATACTTGGTGGATACGAAACATTTTCTGGCATTCATATCATATTGCCTATTCTTCTGATATCTCGAAAAGGATATATATAGGGGAGAGCGGGGTTGGTTGGCAACAGTTTTCACTTTTTTGATTGTTGCGTTGTTCCTGTTAATATAATCCCAATAGGACTGATACCACTGTAAACTCCAAGTATTAGAGTACTTCAAGTATTTTTTTCACCATATAATATTTAATACTAAGATTATATAAAATTGAAGAATTCGTCAATCCAGAGTATGCCAATTAACCCCCTATGGGAGGCAGGTTGGCCCAGAAGGTGGGGTTGTTTAGCCATCTCATTCAAGTACTGCCTGACACATATTGTTGTTATTAAAAGCTGCACTATAATGGTTTAATAATTTTGAATCGGTTTTAACCAGCTTTTAAGGGAAAATAGAATGACAATAGAAGAAAATAGAAGTTTAGACTGTCATCACTTTCTGCATAAGAAAAATTGCTCTCATCCGCCTTGCTGGAACTAAAGACAATTGGTAGTTTCACCTTTGTTTATATTTACCTTGCTTTTGTGAATTGCTACTGCTCCAACAAACCCCAGTTGAAGAGAGCCAACTAAACCCATAGGAGAGATCATATGAAACATGGCTGCCAGGACAGGGGAGAACAATCAAACAAGAAACTGGTTAGTCGAAAGGTTAGGTTTTTCAAATGAGTTTGGGGCTATGGGAACAGAATCGGAGTCAAATGTTTTCCCATCCCTTTAAACTAAATTTACTAAAAATATAAAAATTTACTTACGTGTTGTAAAATCAATCAATGAAGCGCACTCTTCTCTACACTGTTAGCATCGGATTGAAAACTCAGGACAAGACTCCTGAGGTCGAGCGGGTCACATGGTACAATGGTGGGGCCTTCACAACAGGTGTGACGGAAACTATAAGCCAATGGCCAACCTGCCCCCTATGCCAACCAACCCCGCTCTCCCCTACATTTAAATATTAGACCTAGTTGATTAGGTTTTAAAGTATACACAGGGTATGTGAAAGCATTATAATGAATGACTTGGACGATTAGTTTCTATTAAGAGTCATCAGGAAATCAAGGTCGGTTAGAAGAAAGATGGTTATTCGCCGCAGAAAAAGTGCTAATGAGGCTTAATAACAAGAAAACACTAAAACTAACTATAAAGCTGTTTTATAGTATATGTAATTTAGCTGCGGTCTGAGAATGTTTTCGAATGGATATCGGTAGGTAAAAAAAAAATTAAGAAAAAAATATAATAAACGTAAAAACATATTTTTTAAAAATTACACTAATTTTTTTTTATTGAGATTTCAATGGGGATCAATCCCGCCTGTTTTAATGATATTAATATAGTCGAGAATTCTATGCTTATTCCCTTGATATCAGCAGCTAAGAACTTTCTCCAGATAGTTTTAAGCTGTTATTCCTTTAACATTTTTTTGGTCGTCATGTTCGTTTCACTTTCTTATTTAAACTTCTTCAATATTCCATCCACATTCTCAAAAGTTTCTTCTACGTAGACGCTTAAAGCTGGAAGGAAAACGTTATAGAAATTTCTAAACATAAAAATAAATAGTTCCTCTTCACACTGCTTAAAATATTTTTCTACATTCATATTGGTAAATAAATATAAATGAAGAAGTAAGAAGAATATAAAAATAATCTCGACTATAAAAATCCTCTTTGAACGGTGTAGTTATGTAGTTCATTATTACTATTAGTACTATGTAGTTTGAATATTTTCCCTCTAAGGGATCATGGGAAATGAAGGAGCCGACCAGGTTGCACACTTGGCTAGAAAAGGATAAGTAGCTACAATAAAATATGTCACATTAGAGCATTCAATTACTATGAAAATTAGTATTTACCTAAGGATTTTTCGGGTGCTAAAAACGATAATTAGCTTTGTATTTGCTTAAAATAAATATTTTGATGTAGGGTATTTGATTTTCTATTATACATAGGAAAAATGCATCATAATAGATTTTAGGCCTAAAGAATCCCATGATGATGGAGATGATGTTGAAGCACCGCCAGATTTTATCCTTAAAAAATGACTAGGCTGTTGCTGTGCTGAAAACAAGCAGAACTATCGAATTATGGCCCAGATGCAGTTCACAATAAAATTTACGAAATCATTTTCGACTTGTGGACAACTGAAAAAATGGTACTGGAGTAGTCAACAGCTATTTTAAACCCTCTCCACAAGAAGGTGACTTGTGCGAATGTGACAACTCCAGAGGTATAGCCCTCCTAAGGGTAGCTTACAAAGTGTTGTCGCCTTTGATTTATAGGAAATTGCTAGTACAAATGGAGAAAACTGTTGGTGACTACCAAAATATAGAAAATTTAGGCAAGGAAGGTCGACAACTGACTACAATTTTGCAGTAAGACAATTTTCGGAAAAGTTCCTTCATTTTATTGTAACGCTACACCATTTCTTCATAGATTTCCAGCAGGCCTATGACCGCGTCGACAGGGTGTACCTTCTACTTGAATGGATTCGTAATTTGGCAACCTGCATTTAAAAAAAATGTATAACATTAGAAAGTTAGTGAGGGTCCAGAGGCTGATGACACTTAAAATTGCTAAAGGTTTTTGAACCCTCTCCGATGAAGCCGCCTTCCTCTTAGCTGAAATTGTTCTCAAGAATATATTAGCTGACTTTAGGTAAGTGAATTCCATTTCTTATCTGCAAAAATTGATACCGAAACCTTAAAATCTAGTGACGTTGAACACATTACTAACTACAAAGATTCGCAATATCCTACAGATTATCCAAGTATTATACTGAGCTGCTATAACACAACAGACTTGCAAATATACACAGATCGTAGCAAGGATGGCGAACTTGTCGGGTGCGCTAGCCTAATATTTGAAAATGGGATTTTAAAGAAAATTAAAAGTTCATACAATAGTGTATACTCAATATAGAAGTGTATTAACTTAAATTTTAAGTTAGTATACTTTTATATTAATTAGGCTTCGTGTACCGATTGATTTGAGACTATTTGTGTGAGATTTGCTAAATGTTTCTGCTCGCGTGAATATTATTTTTTCTACCCAATGATGCCTTAATTGGCGAAAGTTGATATCTTAATTGCTTAGGAGCATATTAGAGCTTCAAGGTTTTTGTAATCTTCCAATTTTAATGACCTTGCTCTAAGGTTGGTCCAAATTGTCTAATTTTTATTATTTATTAGAGTTAAGTGTTAGCCATAATTATAAAAAGAGGTTGCAGATATAATATTGGCCCTCTTGTGAGAAAAAAATATGCGAGCAATTATCTATCATCGGAAACTCTGTTGAAACAAAAACCTAATAGTATTTTGGGTATATCTATCACAATAGAAAAAACATTTTCTTCGAGGAAAGTTCGTTAGAGGTTTAATATTTATGTAGGTTAATCGAATTTATATTAAAATAGTTCCTGTTGTGAGTCTCAGTTTTTTCTCATCCGATTTTTATACTTTTAAATTAATTATAAATTGCGTAAAAACAAGATATGAGAAAGAAATTTAGTCGTTTGATTATCTATTCAATTTTCAATTAAGGTAAGCATAAATGAAACTACTAATTTACTTCTCACTCGTTCCCAAATAGAAATTTGAATACAAAAAAAATTAGATCACAATAAAGGAGTTGTTCTGCATATGGAATTTAATTTTTTACTTTTACTTAAGAATATATAAAAATATACGAAATATATAGTAAGGGAAAAGTATTGCGATTGTGGGAAATTTCGACTTCCATTTTTCAACAAATATATACCTATCCATAAATTTTATCTCAATGTTAGGATTATTACGATTTTCTCAAAAAAGGCTCGATTAAGGTTTTATTAAACTGAACATGCTCAATTAGAACCAACATCAGGTAGATTTTTATCATCAATTCAAAATTGTCCTAATAGTGCTTTAATGGCCGAATAATTCCGTTAATGAAAGCAGTAATATGTGTATATGAATAATATGCCATTAGAAAGCTGAGTATTATGTTTTGCATACTGTCACAGACAAAATTAAAACATATATTATTTTTCTTTAGCGAGTGAATGCCAAGAAAGGCGTAATGCTCAAAACATTTAAAGAAGTTTTTTTGGTGTAAAACATGAGGTTCAAAGTAACCTCGAATGCTTATATTACGGTTTACGAACTTAAGTTCTATATAGATTTCCGAATGAAATATTAGGTGATTTTCGTAGAAGAATCGGTGTCTGGAAAGGCATGTGAGAGAAAAATTCGAAAATTAGGTTTCAATTTATGAGTAGTATATACATACTCTTCCTACCGATTCCCATTCACGATATTTACAAAAACGGAAACGAAAAATCGACTAATGATGGAATAATGTTTTTTTTTAGTCTCCATAAAAAAATGAAATAATAATAATCCGAATAGTATTGAAGACTGTAAGTTTTGCAATGATTATAACAATCTACATATACCTTATACAGAATAGCGATGACCTTGTATATCAATTTCAATTTGTGATTAGGAAAGAATAAAAATTAAATGTGATTAGTATAAGCTGTTTACTGTGGGGTCGCTGAATGGCGTTTACATTTTTAACAAAACACTCCAACGTTTGCTCTTAGTAGGTTGGTAAGTTCTGAATTCAGATATGTAGTCAGAATTTTCCCATCAGGCATAGTTTTTCTGTAAAAGC
The DNA here is from genome assembly GCA_911387785.2 of Aelia acuminata. Lineage (NCBI taxonomy): Eukaryota > Metazoa > Arthropoda > Insecta > Hemiptera > Pentatomidae > Aelia > Aelia acuminata. Next base: position 100,661,573 of record OU426979.1, read on the forward strand.
TACTTTTCAAAATATGATTTTAGCGTTTTCTTTCACCTGTTATAGGAACCGTTACCTCATATGTAACTATTTTACTCAAGCTGTATTATTGAAATTATTTGCAATGTCATGCTGAAGCGCAATAAAACATGACTGTGCAGGTTCATTGTTGTTGTTTAGACATGTTCAGACCTCTTTGGCATTGTGATGTGTCAGTATTGAGCTGACTGTGAGATTGTTGAGTAGTGAAATATTTCCTTCCTTTCTGTTTAGAAGTGTATTGTGTATGTTGTGCATGTTGTATTTCTGTGCTTTATTTTTTCATCATGCCAAGAAATTGTGTAAATCATGCAGATAATTTCTGCTATATTTGTGGTGAGCTGACCTTCTTGTCTCAGAGGCGAAATTTGATCCAACGTGTTGATCCAACTAAAACAAAATATACAGTTAAGTATCCGAATTTGCAATCTGCAATGAGACCTGTCTTACACAGTGAAGAGTTCCCCGTACCAGTATATGCAGATACAACCTTAAGTGATAACTCTGGTTCTGACCTGACTGAAACTCCAAATGATTCAGATGAAAATAAAAATGATCTTACACATGAAGCCAGTAGCTGTTCATTAGAATCATACTTTCCCAATCAGCAAGACCTTAGTGACCTGATTCGCGATTTAAATCTGTCTAAACAGGAAGCAGAAGTTTTAGCTTCCAGACTCAAAGGGTGGAATCTACTCCAAAAAGATGTAAAAATTAGTAGATATCGTAGCCGCCATAGTGTTTTCAAAGTATACTTCTCTGAAGAAAATGGTATTGTGTTTTGTAATAATATTTGTTCAGTTATGGAAACTCTTGGGCTTCAACACCGGCCAGATGAGTGGCGATTGTTCATAGACTCCTCTAAAGTAAGTTTGTAGGCTGTGCTGCTAAATATTGGCAATAAACTTCCATCAACACCGGTAGCGCATGCCGCTGATATGAAAGAGACATATGAAAATATGAAACTAGTTTTAGAGAAAATACAATATGGAAAATATGAATGGAATATCTGTGGTGATTTAAAGGTCATTGCTTTATTGCTTGGTTTGCAACTTGGGTTCACCAAATTTTGCTGTTTTTTGTGCGAGTGGAACAGCAGAGATAAGAAGCCTCACTACGTTAGAAAGTCATGGCCAAAACGTGAATCTCTTATCCCTGGCCAGAAAAATGTGGCATGTGTCCCTTTAGTGAAGCCTGAAAAAATATTTTTACCTCCATTGCATATTAAGTTAGGAGTTATGAAAAATTTTGTCAAAGCTATGGATAAACTTTCTGATGGATTCTTGTACTTGAAATCGAAATTCCCCAAAGTCAGTAATGCTAAATTGAAAGAAGGAGTTTTTATAGGACCACAAATCCGATCATTAATGGCTGATGAACATTTCGAGGGACTGTTAAATCCACTGGAGAAAGCAGCCTGGCAGTCTTTCAAAAGTTTGTGTTGCAATTTTCTTGGAAACCATAAAGCAGAAAACTATCGTGACATAATGGCTGATCTTCTGCATTCTTATAAAGCTATGGGATGCAACATGTCTTTAAAAATTCACTTCTTGGACTCTCACTTGGACTTCTTCCCCGAAAACCTTGGAGCTGTCAGCGATGGACACGGTGAGCGTTTTCATCAGCAAATTTCTACAATAGAGAAGAGGTACAAAGGCAAGTGGAGCTCCAATATGCTGGCTGACTACTGTTGGACTAAAATGAGAGACGTTCCGAATGCAAAATATACCCGAAAATCACTATCTACCACTTTCTAGGTAAGTCAGAATCAGTAGTTATAATTTTGAGTTAGATAGCTAGTTACGGATTTTTGGAATATTATAAACAATTCAAATGAATATCACACAAAACTCCTGCCCGATGGGGAAAAACTGTAATTATATTTGAATTCAGCACGAAAAATACTTTTAGAATCTGTTATTTTAATTCTTGTGAAAGAAAAAAAGTTAAATTTTGTCGTCCAGTGTTATTGCAAGACCTTATTTAATAATCATTCTTATCAGAAAAAACCTAGCCCTTTATAGTTAAGCTGCCACCTTCGATGTTCTATTATGGCAAATATAACTTGGTAATTTTCTTCCTATTTTTCCGTTATGTATCCCCTGAACCTAGAACCCAGAAATGAAAATAAACACAAGTAAGACATAAAATAATAATAATAAATAAAGTAGTTAAATATTATTTACTAACGATACAATGGTACGCTGTCCCTACAACCCCCTTGGGTTGAAACAATTTTTACATTTTGTTTCATACCCCAAATCCTATTGACAGAAATCGTATGATATTGGTACCAATCGATAGGGCATTCTTTACACTTGCGAATGGCAAACATAAAGAAATTGTAAGCATTAAATATTGTGGTCGAAATCCCACTTAACCGTAACAAGTCAACTTGTTTCATCTCACCTCATACCGAGGTGAGATGAAACATGCCATGAAAAAAGATGAAACATGCCATGAAAAAAGATGAAACAGGGGTCGAGGAGAGTTGAAACACGTGATTTTTGAGAAGTATTAAGGTCTTTAAAATAAAAATGATGATATAATTCAAAGGTATTTATTAAAATTAAACTTTTGAAGTACAAAACAAACTTTTTTATTAATATTTTGTGCAGATATATCAGTAAAGTAGATAACTACAGGTCTAATACAAATAATCAACTCCTAAAGTAGTTAAAAATACCATAACATCCTATTCGTATCATTAATTAAAATAACAGAGAGATAAACAAATGGTTTTAAATTATAAATCTTTGAAATAAAATAATTATTAACTTTCAGCCGTTTTTTAATTATCAAAATCAGTTTTGATCAATATTTCTTCAAATATTTGTGCTACAATAATCTCACAAATGTCAAAAATAAAAATATTATGATAATAAAAAGGGTCAATCTGACAAGCAGTAGTGTCAAACATAAAGTTCCCCACCAGTGCAAGTTTCATGAGCCCCGTTGTTGTATTCCAGACATTGCACGCATTTTTATTAGGCTCTGCTATTTGAAAATGGCTCCAAAACAAAGGCAAAAGGATTCTTCTTCTGCAGAATAGCTGCTATAGCAACCGATGTTCCCCTCTCTGCGGAAGTCATGCCACTTACTTGTTTTTGTCCTTGTTGGGCAAAACGAGGTGAGTTGAAACAGCCTGTTTCAAATCTCCTCGGTACGAAAAAAACTCCCAATTTTTAATCAATGCACAACCAAGAAGCAACTACACAGAAATCAGTTGTACCAAACATATATAATAAATCTTTAGTTAATGAGCTTTCGAACCATATATAACTTAAGCCAAAATACAAAACCCTTATCAAAATATAGGCATCATAAAAAAACGTTAAAACCTACTTTTCACGATTTTTGTCATATGGCACGCAGAACTCCATAACCGCGCGACTTACGCCACTGACGCGGACTGACATGTCAGCGGGCGGAGGGAAGTGATTTATAAGCGAAGTTGCCAAATCGCTAGCGATTTTAAGTTCCGAGAAATCGCTAGTGTTTCAACTCACCTCTGTTTCAACTCCCCTCGGTCTCCCCTACCTACTTAAGCCACACTTAACACACATTACACTAAACACGTAAGCCAAAATACAAAACCCTTATCAAAATATAGGCATGATAAAAAAAACCGTTAAAAATCTACTTTTCACGATTTTTGTCACATGGCACGCAGAACTCCAAAGTCGCGCGACATACGCCACCGACGCGAATTGATGTGTCAGAGGGCGGCGGGAAGTGATTGATAAGCGATGTTTCCAAATCGCTAGCGATTTTAAGTTCCGAGAAATCGCTACTGTTTCAACTCACCTTTGTTTCAAACCCCTCGGTCTCCCCTACATCGGTACAATATTTTTAGACATTCATTTTATTTAAATAAAGAATTTAATCCATACCTAGATGTGTAACTTTAAAAAAAAAAATGATGGCATCTAGCAAAACTAAAAATAATGGCAGTCTTTAAAAAAAACAGGGTATTTTCATTACAAGTTTAGTTATGATTACATGCAGATGAACTGATACACACACTGAGTCACAATGAAAAGATTCGGAATGACGTGATTTAGACGTTTTCAAAATAAATAATAGATTATATTTTTTAATTGTGAGGAGATAAAAATTAGATTAGATTTATAAGAGGCCTGCCGAAGACGAGTATCTCGGGATGATAAAGAACTGGAGGGAGAGCGCATGCGCCCTCGCTATATACAACCTCAACCTACCCGCTCTCTTCACAGTCACTAGCAAGTGTATCAGTCGATTCGACCAAACACACCAAAAATCAGGTAAAATCTCTAACCTAATATTATATTGTGATATCAAAAATAAGTATATTTATTTATATTACATAATATAAGCTACGATAAATAAAACACGAACAAACCTTAAAAATAATAAAAACATATATGAAATTAGACAACAGTTTTTGTCTTAAAAGTGCATTAAAAATAGTTTAAATCCATGATTTAATATTTAATGCAAAACATGCCATACAAGCAATTCAGTCGCGAAGTTTATTTGCGGAACCCATTATCTATTACGGAAGAACATTTTTTTTTTTTTTTTTTTTTTTTTTATAGTCTTAAAGTTATAGATCATTTTTTTTTTTTCTCCACTCAATAAACAGTTTTGAATGAAAATTCATTAGTACGCTAATAATCGTATTTAGTTTAATTTTGGCAAAGAAAGAAATCTCATTAATTACATTTTAACACAAATAATTATATTTTAATTTATCTAACTGTTTGTGTACATTGGTTATATTTTATTTTATTAGGTTATATTTTAGTTTTTATCCAAGGAGTCCTGTATATAATCGAATATATATGTGATTTACTTAACTTTAAATTTTATTTCGCTTCCAAAATATTTATTAATATTTTTAAAAAAATTATTCTCGTTTTATACTTTTTATATATATTGAATAAAACTTTGAAAATCAACATCTATTATTTTCTAAATTCACATACTATTTTCTAAATTGTTCAAGAAAATGAGAAAAAAAGAAAAAGGGGCATGAAAATAATTGTATTTATTTAACGTAATTTTGCACCCGGGATTGGAGTAAATAAATTAAAATTTAGTTTTCTTTTGAAGATCGTCGAGAAGAAAGAATGGGAGTATTGCTATTTATCATATGATGATTGATAAGAGTTCGTAATTTTTATCACTATCAGAAGATATGGATTTATATTTATAAAAAAAAAAAAAACTTTCTACTTTTATATCAGTAAAAAAATTTAATCTGAGTAAAAGTAAAAGAAAAAATTAATAACAAAAAACAAAGTATGTAATCTAAAACTGAAATAAATTTTTTATTAATGTTATTACTTTTCAAATAGCAAAATTTCATTTAAAGTTTTTCCCAAGATCGAATAAATGTATAATGGATAGATATGTAATCGTTAAGAATAAATGTGCTTGAGGCTGTATCCTATTGTTATATGCTTTTGTGAGTTTATTATCTTATGACCTAACGAACTCATTCCTTAAAAATCTCAAAAAGGAACCCAGATATTTAATTATAAACCTGGATTATTCATATGTTCATTGTGCTATTTTAGGTAATTGATTTCAATAAAAATATTTTTAAAGGACAATTATTATTATTCAACAGATGTTAGTTACTCAACAGACATTACGTTCCCTCTGGGTTTCTATTCGAACATGCCGATGTTAGAAAAGATTTATCCCCGAACGCTATGGACCTCAAAATATCTTCCTTGCATAACATCTGGAACACTCTCCACTGAACTAAAAGCAATTTACGATGTTGTGCTGTTTTTACGACTTCAAAAATAAAAATTCAAAGAAGAGTTTCGGGTCAATATTGTTTGTAGTTTCGGTGACTTTTTTTTCTTCTCTCTCGTTTGGTGTTATTATTTCTCTGCTATATATTTCGATTATTTTCAAAATAAAATGGATATTTCAGTTTTTACCAATTTGAAAAATGGCAGTTCAAACTAGAACTAATGGAGTTTGCTTGTTTCAGTTTAATAACCGAGAACAATTGAGGAGGAGTATTGAATTAGCTATAAAATATCAAAATTACCAATAAAAGCACAGAAACATATATAATATTTATGTTTTTTTTTTACTGTAACACATTCTCAAAGTGTCTCCGAAAAGACCTAAATTCGTAATAATCTTACTGATAACAAATTTAAAAATTTTAATAAAAAAAGCGATATTTTTCAGTAATTGAAATTTATTTAAAATATTTTAAAACAATAATGTATGCATCTTAAGAATACCAAAGTTTTCACACACATTTTTCGTTCAATGCCAGACTGCATAGTCTAACTAAAAGAAAAGCGATTTTTAAGGAGAACCAAGTAAAATTCCTTCCGTTTATTGTCTTAATTCGATCTTTAATTTTATTAATATTATATTAATATTAATTTATTTATTTTATTAATATTATATTAATATTAATTTATTTATTTTATTAATATTATATTAATATTAATTTATTTATTTTATTAAAATTAATTCATTAATATTAATAATTTTATAGTCTTAACCCTGCTTAATTCGATTATTAAAATCATCACTTTCGCGGTTTAATATCACAAATAATATTAGAAGATGTTTCATGAGAAAAAAAAAATGCCATTTTAAGTTAGACCAGTATTGTGCATTGGACCAGCAATATTTAAAGTATAAATTTTACTTCCATAAATTTATTTTTTCATTATTCGTGTGTGTGTACTTTGTGTTTAGTTTTCACTTATAATTGTGTGTAATTTAACTTATACCCACTACTTTATCCTTTAACATTACTTCTTCATTTAAGCCTAAATTCATTTCAGTCGATGTTTCCTTCAGCAGTAGTGAAATGGTGTATAGCGAACGATCGTTATTTTTTTAATGATTTTTTTAAGTAGTCAAAACTTGAAAACAACAGCGTAAAAATAATATTATAACTAAAAGCACCATAAAGTTAGAGCGTAAGATTATAGGATTTCTTCTTTTTTCAAATCACTAAAGTTAAATTTTCAAAGATTGTAGATCATACAGGAAAGTTAAATAACTTGAGGGTTCTATTTTATACTCTACCGAAAATAACTTAATTGAACATAAAGTCGCACCAAAAGCTTCAAAAGCCTGATATTTGGGCGAATGAAGTATGAATTTCATACAACTTGAAAGACCTACAAAAATGAATATTTTTTTGGATAACACGGCTTCGATTGGTGGATATCATATAGGACATCATATAGGACTGAGGAATGAATATCATATAAAATGTGTGCGCCCTGATTGCGAATTACCTCACTGTAGATTGTTTCACGGTGAGTGAGTCATTCCTTGCATATCCTTGACCTACCTGCCATGCCCACACTTCTTTGGGATCTTCTCATTGTTTTATTTTTATTTGATTAATTTTTTATTTATTAATTTATTTCGTAGTATCTGAATAATGATTTTTAATAATTTTAATATGAATAATTTTTTTAATAATAGCCTTCATAAAATTGGTTTAAGATATAATCGAAAACCATCATAAAAACTATAACAAAAAGAATTAATGTTAAGCTAAAGTTGGGGCTTCGGTAACATTTCGGTTTCCTTTGAATATAATATTTAATAATTCATATAATTCATAAATGATTAAGTACTGAAGATTTAACATTATTTTAAGAATTTGGAGTATCCTCAATGGGACGGTATCGGTCCCCGGGGTCCGATGGGAATACTTTGACGAATTATCTTATCTTTTGATTAAAAGGGAATTAAATGAGCGTCTCAAGGGTACCTACCCACCTATCGCGTTAAGTAAACTTGTAAGGGATTTGGGCTTTTTTTAATCAAACAAAATCTTATAAAATAATCAACCATGCTATACAGTAATATGTATTTGGTACAATGTTTCATTACATAGGTATATTTATGAAATCTATTAATTAAGACTTTTTTTTTCCAAATAATGAAAATAAAAATCGACTTATGTCTAATTTATTATTATATATAAAATGATATAAGTACTAATTTAATCATTTTGTTAGGGTGTACATCATTCGGCTACAACCTATGGTTTTTCAAGTAAACTTTCAAAACCTTTGATCTGTTTTTTCTACTCTTCCTCGCCATTCAGTTATAGGGGTTTTCCCGGGCCAGAGGTTAGGATGGGTGATTAAGGTCGAGTGTTATTACATTTCCTTGGCTCCGGGTTTTGAACTTGCTATCTTCGGTTTGACACCACATGTTGCCAGGGGCTACGCCTATTTGCTAACGCGTTTGCCCACCCGGGCCTTCCGCCACCAAAATTAAGACTATCTATTATTCATATAACCGAATGACAACAACGTTGAGTCATTGATATCCTGGAATCGTGAATAATGTGAGGAGTCGACTTATATTGTTTCCTCCATTCACTCATAACACTTCTTCAGGGTACAATGAATAAATTAAAAGTCTTTTTAAATATAAAAATGTCCCGTGTTTGTAAGATGAAAACTTTAAAGAGACGAAGTTATAATTAACAGATTTATAAAAAAGTAGGGATAGACTATTAAGTTTATTTTTTCCTTTCATTATTTTATTACTAACCAGTGAGGTTATTAATCAAATCATAAATTAACTAATGTCAGGATGTCCAATAAATTTCTAATTATTACAAAAAGTTGCATCTATATACGAAATCGACTGTTTATCTCAAGGATGGCTTTACAGATTTTTTTAAACCTTGGTCGACTTAAGGTATTGTTGTCCTCTGAGCCCTTTCATGTTTTCAGTGTTTCTAAACGACTTGCATGATACTTTGGAAGAAGGAATAGATATTACTAGGGTAAATATTAGATGTATACTATATGCAGAAGACGTGGTTATGCTAAACAATCTCGAAGGTTACTGCAGATTGTGGAACATGTATTTTTTTTATTTATTTTTTTTTTGTTCGGTCCCTTACCTGGCCATGTATGGCATACGGGGGGTTACTCTAGAGGTGTAACCAACCTATTCTAACCATGGTAGGAAGGTCGATATTTATTCCGTGTGGCCTCCACGAAATAAAAGTGAACTCTCCCAGGGAGGATTCGAACCGCCGCCGTACGGCTCGAGGTTGATACCGCTGTATCCCGCTGGTCGCACTCCAACACGCTATCCCGGCCCTATGGAATCTGTATGTAAACATGGTGAAATCCAAAATAGTGGTTTTCCACAATGGTTGCAGGTTGACCAGATTCGAGAGGTGGAACTTCGGAGTGCCGTTGAGGTGGTCAATCGGGGGTGAACATCTCACCAAGACTTGCTCTGGGGCGCCACCTCTCCCAGAGGGTATGCCATGCAACATTTGGCTTGAATTCTACATGGAGTAATTTCATTGCTTACAAAAATGTACCTTTTACGAGTAAACTAAAAATATATAAGTCAATAGCGCGGGTGCTGTTTAGTTATGAAAGGCAGACTTGGAGTTTCGAATCATGTGATGTTTTGGAGAAGTTCAAACGTTATTAAATAGAAAAATTATTTTTTTTTTTTTTTGCTTTTTGCACCGAAATATATATTATCGCACGAAATATGAATAGCAACCATATACGAGTATTCTTACAGTATATTGGTACCGGAAGTGGTTGGAGTTTGAAAAATTAAACTCGACGTTTCAAATGTGATCGACCTGCGGCGTAAGTTGGCCTCAGTCAGTCAGGGGAGGGAGATGCAGAAAAACAAAGACATCTTTAAAAATGCACCATTCTCCTTCTTAAGTCTATGCGGGCTTATGCACAGTTGGCACTGTTTAGCCGTATCTCAATAACCCTTAAGATTTCACAATTATCAGGACCGTTTTCCGTTGTCAAACTTAAATATTAAATTTAAATGTAAAGGCAGGGTATCACGAAAGTAAAGATGACTGCCCAGTATGCCATGCGATGGAGAAAGAAGACACTTGTCACTTCCTGGTGACCTGCCATGTGTATAGCGAACTAAAGAATTATTTAGTCCATTAATTGGAAACAATTGGATAGCACTTAGCCATTATGTCCAGCAGGCCACATTGCGAAGAGCCCAATGTAAAGCAGATAGGGAATCATTGGGACAACCATTTTATTTAATTTTTAACATATTTTAATATAATTTTTAATATTTGTTTGTATTCTTTATATTTATTATGCTTATTATTTATTGTTAAATTAATTACTGTTTCTTATGCTTTTTTTAATACATTCATGTGTTTATTACTACAGAATCTGATACACAGACGGATTTTCTTTGTGTCCTTGTCTTTTGTTGATTGCGCTTTGTAATGATTTGTATTATTGATTTTAAATAAACACGTTTTCATTCAGTAACCAGTGCTGCCAGTTTTAGAAAAATCCAGTATCTTCCCAAATATAGATGTTTTGAATCCATGATTGAATAGAAAAATAATTCGGCGATGATATAAGCCTTAGAACTGGCCTTGTTAAAAATGATAGACCTCCAATGACCTCGTGTCCCTCCGCCTTCGTTCTGAAGGAAAAATCAAAGCCTACCTACTTCAACCAGCTCCTCAATAAAAATACCTATATCCTCTTTTGCCTACCTAGCTTTCAAAATCAAGAAGGAACTTCTTAGAAAGTGTAGCACTTTCAACTTACAATTTCTTTACCAACAAGAGAGGTAGCCGATCCCGTTTGACGTTTTCAAAGATATACCATCAATCGAATTACTTTATTCAAATGAGAGTGATTTATTGGATGGTGCCCATCTTTGATTTATTGTACGGCCACCGCGTAAATGTCGGAAGACTTCCTACTTCATTATATGCGCGAAAACGATTTATCATCGCGTCAATTTATAAAATTGACACCATGGAAGTATTTAACAGGAATAGTGAATGAGTGACACTTAATAATGAAATGACAGCGAATACACAAACAAGGAAACGCATATTATAATAAAAAGTTGTCACTAAATATTTTTATCTTAAATGTCGTGAAATGAGAGCAGATGAAAGATTGAGATACAGCCTGCAATAGTTAGCGCCTAGTTGGAACTGATCCGCTTTCACCATTCGAATCTTAATTTTGCAACTTTTAAAGTTTATGATTTTATTAGTATTTTTTCTTTTTACCGCTTTTATTATTAACATACTTTTGTGGATTGAGTCCACCATTCATTATCTTACATTCCACAACTGTGGTAATCCGTTTTATGGAAATTGTGTAATTAAAAATGAAAAAAGTGTCAGAGACTATTTACTATGCATCAAAATTCTAATATAAAATGTGCATTGCAATGTGGGGCATACGATGAAATTTTATGCTGAAATAAATAGGCAAGGCATCGTCGATCCGAACATAACAGACAACAATCTCAATCAGTGTTGTTATGTGGGCTAAAGCAAAATGACGCAATAAGTAGAGTACATATTATGTAATACACGCTGATTGATTTTGAATTTATGTGGAAACAAAGCTTTCGAACACCGTAATGAAGATTTATTTGAATGAACAGGCAGATACGAGACCTTCCAGTGTAAGCATCAATGAGAAAACAAAGTCTTGAAACGTATGGCTCTATGTTTATCAACTGATTGTCTATACAAAAGTCCTGAAACTATTTTCTTACATTAGTACTTTTACGACTATTTTTTATTTTTTTATTTTAAGGCTTCGTGACATTTGTTATGAATGAAAACATTGTAAGACATAATATACGAAAATCCAATAAACTGGCATCAATGAAGAAACTGTTTCTTAAATAATAATAAGAGACAATTGGATTCACTAAGAAACAACCCGTGAAACCTACTTTGAAAATATGAAATTAGTAAATTATTAACATTGAATTACTCCAATTCTGTGAAACAGTGAAAATTCACATCTTCCATTTTGATATATATATTTCAATACATTACAAATTCACAGCGTTTCGAGGCTTAAATGCCTCATCTTCAAGTGTACTGCAACAACTATTTGATAAAATTAATTTACAATGATTATACAATGGGAACCACAATTACATTATATTCATTCACAAAATTGGAATAATATAGACCAAGTCTTCCAGTAAGTTATAGACTGTCAATACCATTTAATTTTTTTTTTTAACATTTAGCCGGAGATTTTAACCTTCAGTTTTAAAATAAACCTTAGGCTCGCTAGCAGAAAACAAAACGGCATACAGAAAATCGCTCTTAAAAACAAAAGAAAATAAAAAAGCCAATTCAAGAACCTCGTTGAAGGTCGGAGAGCAGGTTTTAGCAAAACAGAAAAGAAATTGCAAAGAAAGAAATGGTAGAAAACGCGATGTGCGTGCTACATATAATTTTAGATTCTGCCGCAGGATTCGTAGTCTTAGGGATCACGAATTCGCAAATGATTATAATCCTTCTTAGAATCTCAATTTTTACTAGAAAAATGAAAATAATAAAATCTAATTTCAACTCTTGCTATAGTTCGACTTATACTTCGAATCCAGGTTAATGATACGCATTGTGTTATGGATACAGGATCCTGGCTGGGCTCAACAGACCGCGGCACAAAGACTATTGTTAAACTTCGGTGTTTAATTACTTATTGACCTCTTCCATCTCGGGTATAAGAATCGTTTTCCCTGATAAACAACTAGGTAAAAAGCGAGATAAGAATAATATTTTAGTACTGTCGTCTATTCAACTTGAGAATTAAAACATTTTTCAAATCGGTGGTCAATCCATGAGTAAATTTATACAACAATAAACAAATAAGTAATAAATCCAATCGATTGGTGACAACTGTGCCACTATGCACAGTACCAATGAAACTATGATAAAAAGGTATCAATACTTTGATAAGGCATGGACAAGAAATTTCATGGACGTAATTTTTTGTTATATCGATATGAGCTATTCAGGAGAGAAACTAAATATCAAATATTGAATTCACCACTATAAATCTCGTCAATGATGTCTTATTTAACAAATATATTGTTCAAAGATATACCTAATCCATATTTATTTGGGAATATTGAATTAATGTTAGAAAAAGTCCTTGCAAATTTTATATTGAAATATTTTAGCAATATCTTGTTAATATCCTGTTAACGGGAATCCGGGTAAATGTTTCTCTGGTACATTTATTTAGTTTGCTCATATCAATTTATAAAAATTGGATACAAAATTACGAATATAACGTTTCCATGTTGTTTTAAAGATAATATACACTCGTTTTTAAAAAACGTATCTGCTTTTTAAAATTGTCTTTATAGTCAGCATTTATTCATCTCATGTTTTTTTTCCCTGCATTGGTAGCTGATTGGTTAGCTATGTAATGGTATTAGTTTAGACTTAGGCTCTTTCAAGTACTATCTTAACAACGACGTTCATTATTTCAAGACTTAAAAAAAAATCATTTGCTGGGCGTTATCGTGAAGGTATATCGACTGATTTGTACAGAAAGAACTGAAAGAAGTGGTGTTAAAATCGTTTAAGTAGGAATATTAACAGTTCGAGAGGAATAATGAATGTTGTGACTGAAGCATGATCGATTTCGTACAAGCATGAAAGCTACTACAAAATAGTAAGCAATAAGAGAAAAGACGTAACATTAAATAAAGAATATGTGAGAGAAGTTCCCTTTGCATTTGATACGAACTATATATATTTCGTTTAATTACCGGAAAATAAATTACTGAAAAATTAAAATATTTGCAATACCAATTGCATACATTTTTAAAGATATGAAACAAGTTACGAACAGAAAAATAAAATAAAATAACAAAATAAAGCAAGTTTTAAGAGTGAAAGCGTAAGTGTTGGTATACATGATCGTCCTTTACGCTCATCATGGAGGAATTATCCACTTCCTGGCTATAGAAAAGAACTACGAATTCGTGCCGTCACCCATTACATAGCACTTGAACCATTGAACGTGTATAGAAATATATAACTTCACTTGTTTCCGTTATATAGGTTTAGTCTGTGGAGTTAATTCGTAAGAAATTGGGGAAAGAGTTACGCCAACAAATTAAGTATTTGGGGAAAGTCACAACTGTCATTTATTTTTCATATTAGGCTAGGATTTACATACCTAAATTCTTTATGGATGAATAGAATTTTTCTTTGTTACAGCTATATTTTTATATTAAATTTTAAAACCCTGCTCTTGAATTTTCATGTTTTGCTCAAACAAAGCGCCATTGCCAAAAGTGATAAACTACGACCTGATTAAAATCAACCAATAAATACATTTTTTTTTTAAATACGAAAAATAAACCATTAAAAAAGTTTACGAACCGGTAGATGATCCAGGAAGGTGTTTAGGCTCAGAATGCTTTAGGAGATATGGATCCATACAAAAACCCTCAAGAACTTTTGTAAATAAATATTTAAGGGTCATTTGAGATTTAGGCGAACCTTTCTCCCTGATAGTTTTTCTGAATATTTCTGATATTTAGAAGATTTTATTTATTTCTTACTAAGAAAATGGTTCCTTGAGTCTTGCTTTTCCCTCCATATACTGAGGAACGAGCAAGTTCTATTCATTCAATTCTTTTTTTTTTACCAATGCTGGCCAGATGGTATTTTTAATTTATTTTCAAATTATTTACTTTATATAAATATTAATTGAACCTTCCCTCATTGTACCCACTATCTATGATTGCGATAGCATTAAATGTGAATATAAATCATATATTTGAATATTTTGATGATCTAAAATGGTAAACAACAAATTTAGAAATATAAAAACTAAAGTAAAACTTGGGATTTAAGATTTACGATTTCAATCGTGGATATTCGCCGGAAAAAAAAAATTACTGCCTGGAATTAAAAATAAAAGTAATTTTCCGATTTCCCATAGCCCTTTCAAACCAACGCTTAACATCCGCAGGTTAGTTAAATTTTTTCCTGAAAGTGAAATATTGGATTGAATCAAACAATTCTATAGGTTTTTACTACAGCTTGAAACGTGGTGCTTTTTGTTCCAAGCATCATATATTCCATCTGAAAGAAAATCAAAAATCGACCAACATGTGAATACAAATATAGTAGACGTAGTAAAACAGGGACTGTAGAAAAAGTTTATAAAGTAATGAACAATTCCATGGGCGGATCCAGTCGATCGGAAGGGGAGGGCTGCAGGTCTTACGGGGGGGGGGGGGGGGGTTGCAGCCACACAGACCTTCATTTGGATCTGCTAATCAGCTTTTTTACTTTATGTTCCTTTCCCACAACTAAAATTCTACTTGTTCTGCGCATTATTTGTTCTTTAACTTGCTTCCTTAAATTAAGGAAAGTCAAATCCTATCTTTAAATGACGAAACATTTTCCGAAGGGAGGGGCTGCAGCCCCTCTCCTGGATCCGCCAATGAACAATTCAACCCTTAGATCAAATACCGGTGAAATGAAAACCAAGGAAAATATTTAAGCTTCATTTTTAGTTATTACGCACTAAAAATTTATTAAGCCATTATTATATGTAAATCACTTAGCGTCCGCACTCTGTGTTCTAAAATTTATTTATAGAACGTATTCTAAACTAGCTCTCATTTAGATTTATGGTGAACATTGTTTTCTTCATGTTACACCTTGAACATACCCGAGAGGTTTGTCAGAGTTTTTATTATTGTGCAATATGAAAGATGTTATCAAAATATCTCCTTGCATTATCCCACAAGCGGTCGAACCAAGGACCGAATCATTATTCAATCGTAATACCCTCCAATTGTTACACTAATTTAACCTAATAATCGAAGAATCGCTGATGCGATAGGTAAAAAGATCCAAACAAAAAGAAAAATTAAGATGCATTGTTGCTGTGAGAAAGGATCAGTGGGTGAAAGGAAAGGGGAAAACCTTGAAAAAAGCTTCAAGATCAAAATCTCTTATGGTGCACAAAAGACCCACTCCCGGCCTCACTCTAAGAGAACTGTGCATAATATGGTTTAAATAAACTGATCTCCTATCTATATTATATTTAAATACGTGTGATAATATAATGCGCCTTTCATTACTTGTGTACCTAGATCCAACACAGGAAAAACCCGAGTTTTTTCTTTAACATTATTTATTTATTCATACCTGTCATGAAATCAACTACGTATGTTCCGGTACGATTATTTTATGTTAATTTGTCAGTTTTTTGTTGTTCTTTTTATCATTTAGATATACCTAGCAGGTGAATTCAAACTTCAGTTATGAACTATAATAAATCGCAACGCCTAGAGTATATCTTGCACTGTTTATCTGTACACATTACGCATTATTATCATAAAGAGTCCGACTCAAACGCACGATGTTAATTTTAAATAAAACCAAAAGTTTTCATAGAATTACCTTGTTATTTTTTATTATAGTTGAAGGATCTATGAAAATCATGTGTGAAACAAAATATCGGCCAAATGCTCGCCAGGGCTTCGGTGGCATACCTCTATCCGATGGTCTATATTTTCAATGACTCTGAGACATAATTCAGGTTCAATGTCATTAATGTGCCGAATTATCTCAATCTCTTGAATTGTTCTTGGCTCACTGACGTACACTTTCTCTTTTAAATATCCCAAAAGAAAGAAGTCCGACGGTGTCAAACACATGATCGTTGCGGCCACTTACATCGCACGACATGAGATAACACGGCCATTGAATTTATGGCGCAAAAAAGTTTCGTTGGCTGTGTGGCAAGTGGCACCATCCTGTTGGAACTTCATATCCTGGAGTCCCATATCCTCAATTTCTGGTCACAAGAAGTTCGTTATCATCTCGCGACTGCGAACACCATTCACGTTAAATTTACGATGACGCCGCTAGCCCAAAAATCGCACCAGTCTATCTTAGTGGATGCATCGGCTTGTCAACAATCACTCGTGGATTCTCATTTGCCCCAAGGGCAAACGACATTGAACCTGAATTATGCCTCAGATTCATTGAAAATATCGGAGAGAGGTATGACACCGAAGCCGTGGCGAGCATTTGGCCAATATTTTGTTTCATATATAATTTTCATAGAACCTTCTATTATAATAAAAAATATTAAGATAATTCTTTGAAAACTTTTTGTTTTATTTACAATTAACATAGCGCGTTTGAGTTCGACCATGCTTTAGATATCCTAAATTTTTCCTTCTGTTAAGTGATGAAAATAAATTTAAAAAATGGGCCTTAAATTAAATAAGGATAAGACGAAATACATGCTGCAGAAGCGGCATCGATTTCGAAGTAATATAGAGGGATATTAAATATTAGTTGAAAAGAATGATATTTTGGATCCATGATACCTATAAATAGGAAAATTTCTATGAAATAAAGGCTAGAGTAAAGGCTAAAAATACCTAATATTTATAGAGGTTAGTGATAGTCAACTGTTAATCTTTACGATAGGTTAAATGATGATCAGGATATTCAGTTATGAAAAAAAATTTCTTTTCGAATGCCAACGTTTCGATCCAACTTGTGGATCTTCATCAGGGCTAAAAGAAAACAATCAAGAGTATCTATGCAAGAGGATGACAATAAATGAATATTTTACAGAACTGATAATAATATAAACAATGGTAAGCATTATACTTGAATATTTAAATAAGTAGCTGGTTAGCAAGATAAAATGTAATCTGATATTTACCTTCTGAGTCAAGATAGACATTGTCATCCTCTATTGCATAGATACTCATATATTTGTTTTCTTTTAGCCCTGGTGAAGATCCACAAGTTGGATCGAAACGTTGGCTTTCGAAAATAACTTTTATTTCAAAACTGAAAATCCTGATCATCATTTAACCTACTGATATTTATAATTTACAAAATCACTTAGCTCAAGCCTACAATTTGGAAATGTAAAAGTTAGAATTCAAATTTGTTGATAAATGTGAAACTTAGAGATTCGTGTCAAAGGAAGGGCAACTAACTACATAAATAAATGTTTCAAATATAATTTATTGCCTAAAATATTTATACCACTAAATTACGCGTTTAACAGAAAAAAAATTGTTACGAACTGACCCCGACACTGCGAATTCTAGGGTAGTCCGATGCGTAGGTGGGAGTATTGCGTAAAAGCTGTTTGGTTTTGACAGGGGTCCGTAGGTGGAATTGTGTAGATATTGATCGGTGTTATTAGCTTCGAATCTCCGTGTTCGCTAAACTTTGAATTATTATTATTTTAGAAAGGAGAGTAATAAATACTTTTGAAGGTTTAAATGATTTTACTTTAATCGAAAATATTTAATTTTTTCGGGGAAGAGTGGAATGACTTGGTTGATAACCTTGCTACGCGGCAGATAGGGAGATCGGGAGTGTGTGGTGAAATCATTTGCCAGGTCAACACATGAGTCATTAGCACTGCCAAGAATATTATTAATCAATGATAGTAACATCTTTACAGTTTGATATATCAACTTTAGCTGAGATAATACATTTTTTGTAATTGATTCGAAGCTTGACTCATGAAGAATAAACGGACCAATATACATATGTAGAACAGAACAAATTATGAGATATGTTTGTTTAAAAGCTACACAAACCTGTATTAGTTTTAATGAAACAATATTTTTATATTTTTTACCTTGTTAGAATTATGATTTTTAATATTTGATGGTGAATTACTTAAATATTAGTCTTGATTATTATTATTTATTTAATGATGTATTAAACATTTAATATCAGTCTTGTTTATTATCATAACAAAAATTTAGTTTTTTTTTTTTATTTATTTCTAGTCTTAATTTCCCTTATGAAATTATAAAGGCGGAAAAATTTAATCTTCAATAGAATATTATACATTGGACCGATGTATGTGATAGGTTTATTTAGTGTTTTCTACTAATTTATCATTTAAGATTAAGAGCTTAACTTATATTCTAAAAATCGAAAATAATAGGATGCAAATCAGCATAATGGGCACTAATGTAGGTATTATTATGCTATATATATATATATATATATATATATATATATAGCATAATAAATATAGGTGTTACATTGAAACAACTAAGCTGTTATAACAGTTATGTGTTTATCGTTGACTTAAAAAGAGAACTAGCTAATTAAATTATCATTTTAACTTTGCAACACAATTTTAAAAATTAGCCATTTTTTTTAATCTAGTAAGGAAATTTTAGCAACGAGGTTGCCTGCACAAGAAGAAAAATTAGAGCGTTTTAGTATTGTTTTTTAAATATATATATATTATTCACTCTTGAATCTTACATTAATTCAAATATAATTAAAATAATAATACTCCTTTATTTCATATATAAAAAAAAAAAAAAGAAACGCTACAATCGTTGAGCGTCTAAAAGGCATTTTTATGTTGTTAAAAGTAATGATTCGAGAATGTGAGAATATTCCATGTTTAGAAGCTTGGACTATTAAACGTGTCTTCGAAACAAAATATCTTGAGGAATGTGAATTTTCATAATTTAGTGAAAATGGCGTTTTATAATCAGTGTTTTTCTTAGCACCGTGTTGTAATATAATCATTAAATAAATTTTTATTTTATTTCCAAGGTATTATATTATTGGAAAAGAGGTTAATTGACCAATTTAAATATGTGTTATAACCTTGTAAAATATATTTAAATAAGCTGAAGTATACGAGTATGACAATTGATCTACATTTTATCTCATTTTTTTTGGTATGGTAGGAATTAATTAAAAATCAATTTTTGGATAGTAATTAGGCCGTTTATAATGTAATATAATACAATCGCTAATATAATCATGGACAGGAAAATCCCAAGCAACATGATATCATAATTTTATGACGATCCTGCAACTGGAGAATACACAGATGCGCTGGAGCCGAAAGCTACTTATAGAATCTTAAAAATGATTGTTGCATTTTAAAGATTTTTTACAACAAGATACAGATTTTTTATTTATTTTTTCAACATTTATTTTTATGGTCATCTTCGTCCTTTGTTCTATTTTAAAGACCAATCATTTTTCTTTTAGTTCTAAAATATTTTTCATGAAGGAACTGGTGGTAAGTGTAGCAGTTCAGCATCGCTTGGAACGTTCCGGAAAGGTCTTCACCACATACTTACTCCACACAACCTCAGTAAATTGAACCCACAATTCTTGATTATGACTTTCGGCATATGATCAGGGCGATGTCATGGGAAGGAATCTTTTCATTGCCTAAGGCTGTAGCGAAGAATTCCAGAAGGTTACTCCAGCGCCGCTCGGGGCCAAGGCAGATCCGAACACCTCCCAAACCTCTGTGTCAAGGACCGAGGGCTATTATCCCTGAAGCTAATTACCTGTAATTGCCGCTGGGAATAACAGTGCAAGGCTCCCCTATTCAAAGAAATGTTATGACAGGAGCAGATCATGTAGGCTGGTAGCAAGTGAATACCTTACTAAAAATAGGGAAAACTAACCGCCGCACAGTGGTCAATAATTGCTTTTTGGCGGACATAAATCTGCCATTTCTACAATTTTACAGATAAATTGATGGGATCGTTTTTATTATTTTTGATATAAAATTCAAAAACCAAGGAAACAATTTCCGTTAAGATTGCTTTGGTATAAGTGTCCTTTTTGCTTACCCAAAACCAGGTTTCTTGTGTGTTAATAGATAGTTTTCGTTAGTATGCAAAAAAACATGGAAGAACTCAATATTTTTCAGAATTTTCTTTTTTATTTTTTTAGTCTGAGGGTAAGCTTTCATACGACCGAGTATCCAAAAGAAAATTCAAATCGCATAGAAGTTATGGGTATTTTAAAAACAACTAAAAATTCAATATTAAACTCGATTTTCTCCTTTTAGAAATAAGATATCAATATACCGATTTCACTGAAAGTTTACATTCAACGGCTAGTATATTACGTATGAGCAACATGATTTTGGTTTGCTTATTAGGGTACAAAAGCAATTTATATACTACATTTTTTGAATAAAACCCGTTTTTCTCCGTTTCAAAGGCGTTCTCCCCGGAGTTATCTCTGGGGTAATTTCTAGTCTTACTTGTACTACGACCACATAAAAAGATCAGTTAAATTCTTGTAGTGCTCTAGATTGTCTAGAGAAAACATAGTACATTACTAAACATAGTACATTACATATCTTAAGTAAGGCAGACAAAGCCAATTAGCAACACAAGAGCAGAGTCATACTCATTCTTTACTAATTCCTTTACCATCCACTTCAAAAATGCCTGAATAACTATAGGTAGAAGATTATTATTTCTAGATAATAAGTGTTTGCAGGAAAAGTCATAAAATCTTACCCTTACGAGTAAGTGTAAATTGATATGATAAATTAACTGAGAATAAATCGGTTGGTTTTTCGTTTACTAAGAAAGTCTATATTTATTCGTTTTAAGTTTAATGAAGAGCAAATATATAAGTGATTTCAGCTATTCAGTAGTTTTTTCAACTCACCTAATCAACTGAAAAAGGGAAACAAAAGTTGTGTTTACTTGTGAAACCACTTATTCGATAACAGGTACTCAAGGTTTTCAATATGGCTATTCAAAATTTTATACTGCAGTATACAATTATAAGTGAAAACCTTATGTATAGGTGTTGTCATTTTATGTTATAGATTAGAAGGAGCTTGTAAATGTACCTGTACCATTTAGAGCAGATTACAGGGCCAAACATTGCCAATTTTTCTGTAAACATATACAAAACATAATTCTCTAAAAAAGGCTCAAGTGAATTTAACTGATCTTTTTATGTGGTCGTAGTACAAGTAAGACTAGAAATTACCCCAGTGATAACTCCGGGGAGCACCCCTTTGAAACGGAGAAAAACGGTTTTTATTCAAAAAATGTAGTATATAAATTGCTTTTGTACCCTAATAAGCAAACCAAATTCATGATGCTCATACGTAATATACTAGTCGTTGAATGTAAACTTTCAGTGAAATCGGTATATTGATATCTTATTTCTAAAAGGAGAAAATCGAGTTTAATGTTGAATTTTTAGTTCTTTTTAAAATACCCATAACTTCTATGCAATTTGAATTTTCTTTTGGATACTCGGTGGTATGAAAGCTTACCCTCAGACTAAAAAAATAAAAAAGAAAATTCTGAAAAATATTGAGTTCTTCCATGTTTTTTTGCATACTAACGAAAACTATATATTAACACACAAGAAACCTGGTTTTGGGTAAGCAAAAAGGACACTTATACCAAAGCAATCTTAACGGAAATTGTTTCCTTGGTTTTTGAATTTTATTACAAAAATAATAAAAAAGATCCCATCAATTTATCTGTAAAATTGTAGAAATGGCAGATTTATGTCCGCCAAAAAGCAATTATTGACCACTGTGCGCCGGGGCGCGCCGTTCGGAGGCAACTGTTTAATACCGCCACCTCCAAAACAATTATGAGTAACACACCAATGAATCCGCAAATTATTTGCCAAGACAATTCATAAACTAACATCTTGTTTTTTGTTTTTTTTATTGTACGGTAATTTGTGAAAATATGTTGTTTATGAATCCAATTTAATCAGCTACGGCCAAAAAAAAAACTATCGGCTGCAAAATCTAAATAATCGAATGAGATTGTTAATAATAATTTTTATTATAAGATTGTTAATAGTATAATACAGTATATATATATATTCAGATGGGTTCCTACCAGGAAGTATTTCCCTACGTTTTTACCAGGTTTAGGTAATACTTTTAATGTTGACTTGTTATTAATCCATTTGAAATAAAATAATATTTAAGCTTGTGATAATAACGTCTCTATTACATACTAGTCATAGCCATGGCCAACCTTTTCCCTACGGATGAATTATTTTAAATAATTTATTTTTTAGGATTCATTTTTTTTTTAAGATAATTTATTTTTATATAATTCATTCCCGGCGGAGCCAAATCTTTTCTCTTCAAAAATAAATTATTTAAAATAATTCAAAAACAAGGCGGTTACCCACAATAATGATTAAATTAATTTATTTAAAATAATAAAATATTAAATTTAATAAAATCTTTTAGATGGAATTGGATGGATTTCAGTGCTTGCTAAATATATAAATGAATATGCATATACTCATATATTATACGGTATAATACTAATCTGTAGGTACTTGATAAAAAAATACGAATCAAATATAATAAATTCAAAAATTTTGGTGATACTTAATGCAGGTGATACTTAATCCTTTGAACAGGATTTCAAACTTTGTAGAATGGAAAATGTTTAGTTGTCTTTTTTTATTTTCGTTAATAGACTAATTATAAAGATAATTTATTTCTTGATACTTGAATTTTTACAATTCTTAGAACACGATGAATGTTGATCAAGGTAATGAGATGAAAGGTAAAATGATACAATTAGCTATTATGTTAAAAAAAATATTTAGGTATTTGTTGTATATAATATAATCCAACAAAAATTTGATTAAATCACAAAGCTGACCTTCTTGCCTCGGCTAACCTGCTTTCAAATCTTTCGAAATGTATCCTTGAGGAAATATGTCAGACATAAACAAAATTATGTTCACCTGCGAGAGGAACAGATGAGGAGGACAGAAATAGAGAGATGATTATGAAAACATTTAAAAGGTCACGGAACATATTTCCATAAATATAGGACTAGATAAAATTTGTATTTCCTTAAATTATTCATTTATCAATGGGGACTTAAAAGTCAATAAAAGGTTTTATGGGGTTCGAATTTTGCTAAGTTCATGCATGTATAACTTATACACAAGGTGTTGTGAATAAGTAATGATTTCACACGGTGATGGTTGCTTTGACTAATATTTCAATACTGACGAAAGAATTCACCAAGGCGATGGGAACCTCTATTCATGGTCAATTGATTCAAATAAGTAAAATAATTCGCTGAATTGGTTTTAAAAGGTTCTAACGATAATTTAAAAATGTTTATAACAAATGTTGTGACGCTAACTATTTCATCTCTATTAATAAAGTTAATCTAAATCACTTTTGATCTTATTTCTTTACACAGCTTTGATTAAACATTTGACGATGAATTATAAAAGATACAAAAACCGTTGAAATACCGTTAAAACGTAGTATCTTGCAATATGATTATTAATGAATAGGGTGTGAGAAAGGTATTGTTACTTATGATTTTTGTATATTTAATAAATTAATAACTTTTATTTATTTGATTGTTTATTCTACCCTGCCTTTTTGGGCAATACTGATTATAGCATTGATTTTTGTGATTTGATTTTCAATTTCTTCTGCAAAGTTTAACAACATATAATTTTTCTTCAATGGTGCAATGGTGTCCGTCCAGCTTCTTGGTCGATCTACATAAACTTCAACCGCCAGTATTTAAAGTGAAAATTAAATTATCAAACTGTGGAGGTGTGAATGATCGAAATTCAGTTTATGATTAATTTTTATGCCGATTATATGCTTTTCTTTTGGGTTTTAGCAGATTATCTATGTCAGCGTTTTGGGTCATTTTTCCACGATTAGTTCTCTGGTATAAGTGGGTATTTTAATTGCTTGTTTATTTATTTAACGTCACTTCATGCTAATAAGGCTAATCGGACGATGCTACAGCGGGAGTACTAAATCATGCCTATCCAGGTATAATTAGGATAGCGATCTTTAACGAGTACCTGGCATCGTGAATTTTACGCCACTTCCGAAGGACGGCATTACTAATGATTTTTTACACCGTTTAAAAAATGCCACCTGTCGGGTTACGAACCCGTAACTTTGAAAGACGTTTAAGCAGTTGGTTCTTGAAGAGTAGAATTCCATGATCAATTATCCAAGTTTTTGGAAAAAAAAAACTTATCCACTCTAACTCTTCATTTGCGTTACCCTATCCATCCTGTCAATATAGGACATCAATCTAATATTTACTTATTTAACTCTTTTCAAATTTCTATTTTATTACTAATTGCCTTGCCTCCTTATGAAATTGCCTCTTCCATATATTCCTATAACCAACACAATCAAAGCCTATTTCTCAAATAAAGATTACAAACAATCGCCACGACACCAATGTAGTTAGTTTACCATACCAATATAGTACCAAATATTTTTTTCTATTTGACTACTAGAACCATACCTATTGAATCTGAAATCTGTGTAGAGTTAAAAAAAAAAGGTAGAAAAAATTATTTTTCTCATTCGATTTTTCCCCATCTGAATTTGCATTAATGGTTGTCTCAAACCTACTATAATCCGAATGACACTTTAGCTTAAAAAATAAGAACAAAACCGAAAACTACTTGGAAGGATCACGATTCTTAAATAGTTACTCGAAGGACATAGCCCCTCCATTTGAAAAGGAGTGCTCCCCAAACCGATGTCACAATATGATCTAGAGTCCTTGAATGTCCTGTTTTTTTTTTCTGATTGTTTTTTTCACTTGAAGAAAATTTTCCGGTTTCAAGGTAATTTACTTCCATGCGTTTTTTCCCAGTAAATTATTTATTTACAATTATTCTAGTAAATATTATTCCGGATGAATTAATATGAAAATAATTTGTTTTAATTAATTGATACCTATTTTCTGCTAGAGAACTAAAAACCATTCAATATTCAAAATAAATTTAACCAATGACCTCTATAAATAAGCAGATTTAATCGGTCCTTAATTGAAAGGACTAATTTACCCTGACGAGAACTCTCATTAAATATCTAATCTATAAAATCTGTAATTTTATAATCTAAGATTTTTCTTCTAAAAACATAGTGATAGTGTAATCACAATATATTTGACCACAATTAATAAATCGTTGAGTCGAATTTAATTTTTAAGTAGCAGTCTCTTGGCAGTGAATAATAAGAAGTAACATTTGTTAAACTGTTCTTAGTGACTAATAGCAGACTAAGAGAACAGCTGTGTCTTTAATAATAATCAGCTGGGTTAACAAAAATAATAATCAGCTTAACTTGATTTGCAACTTAACGAAAACCAAAGTAAATAGATGATATAATTTACAATTGCTTAAGGTTATGCAAAAAGGAAAGTTCGATGTGAAAACCATATTCTTTAAGTCGCCATTATCCTCCCATTTATCAATGGGAAAATACCAAGGTCTTAATCGTTTCAAGAAATAAATTGCTGATACAAAGCAGCGCTACAATAAAAAGTATTTCAGTCTTTTCGTTATTTATATGATACCAAAACGGTAGTAACAGGATAATTCTTTAAAACAGTTAGGAAATCGAAAGCTATGAAGTGTGCATTCATTGAATTATCACGAATCTTAAATACCGAGCAAGAAAATTTGAAGAGACTAAAAGATAAAACTTCGCTAAATTCAGTATATTGGGAAAATTTGGATAAGCACTGATTAATGCTAGTGAAATTTTCAGAAATGATTTTCAAAAAGTTAATGATAAATTTTTTTTTTTTTTAAATCACTTCGGAAAATTTCACTAGCTTTAATTTGACCATATTAAAATGTTTTCAAAATTCTGTACGTAGCCAAATTTTATCACTATTTACACTATCGATTAATGATAGTAAAATTTCAGTAGTGATATAAATTTTTTTTAAAAAGTAAATCAAGGTCGTCGAGTAGAACTGTTTTCTAGCCATACACCTGAAGTTATTATATAATTATTATAAAGAAATTATTGTAAATGAAGTTACCGATATATAGCTAGGTGTGCCCTTTATTTAAATGATTATTTTTAAATTTTGGAGAATCTCTAAATACATTGTTTAAATAATAATAGTTCATTGCATAACTATAAGAATAGTGTACGCCGTTTTGCCTCGTCCAGTTGGTGCAAAAGATCATCAACAATTATTAAGAAAATAGTCAAGAAATTAGATTAAGAAATATTGAATAACGTCAGAAACTACTTCAAATCCTTTTTTTTTTACCAAGTGTGGTCAATAAAATGGTCAAGAAGGCTATTAAAAGGAATCTAAATTCGGGACTATACGATAAAACTTGTTTTGAGTGGAAAAAAAAAGAAAAAATGGAGTAAATATTTGCGTTTTCCAGTTTCAGCCCTTATCTCTTCTGCTTGCAGACTTGGTTGATTTTCATGAAAGATTAGGATTTAATGCTTTCTTCAAGACTAAAATAAACCACTCTAAGAAGTAAGCTATTTGTTTTTTTCGTTAATGGCCTCTACGCATTTCCGTCTCAATGCAGAACGAAGAAACAAAGCACTGTTTTTACTTAAATTATATTTTATTTCATCTATTTAATTATTAAAGATAAAATACCATTCCAAATATTAAATTAAAACTAAGTAAATCTTATGTATTGTATAGAACAACTATACAATAATACTTTATTTATTTTTTTTTACTTTCACTTACCTAAATATGAAATATATAGAAAGAGAAAGTATTGCGATCGTGAAAAATTTCGACTTCCTGTTTTCAAGGGAATTACACGTTTTGGGGTCCCCAGAGTCCAAATAACAAATAAGTTCCGCGAAATCTATCTGTGTGTGTGTGTGAACAGGCTAGCTCAAAAACTATAAACCGTACGAACCTGAAATTTGGTATTTGGTATATGTATATGACTGCAATGCGACAGCAAAAGTTTCATCAAAATTGATCAAACGGAGGGGGTACATTATATAAAAACTTTTAACGTTTTTTTTTTTCGATTTTCTCAAAAAAGGCTCTAACGATTTTGATAAAACTGGGTATTTGGTGTATTTATATGCCCGAGATATTGTTGCGAAAATTTCATCAAAATTGATCAACCGGAGGGGGCACTTTTTTTTATAACATTTTACCCATTTTTAGGTTTTTTTCGATTTTCTTAAAAATAGCTTTGACGATTTTGATTAAACTCATCATGTTTAATGAGAATCAAGTATTCGTTAATATCAAGTAAGCTTTATCGTTATTAAAATGTTTTGAGGGGGCATAAATGAGGAAGGGGCGTTTTTTGTTTCCTATAAAGTACCTTTGTTTTTTTTTTATATGTAGAAATTACCTGTCTCTCGTTTCGCCTAAAAATAAGAAATGGCTAAATATGAAATATGAAAAAAATCAAGTAAACATATACAGGAGAAAAAAAGAAAAATATTCCGTCAACTCATAAAACACGTTGCGCTCACGCATGCGAAGTACGCCTTTAATGACAGACCAATGCTTTATAATTAAAGATATTCTGTTCATTTAATGGAAATTATTTATTTCATGGGAACTGTATGAAGCTTTCAACAACTACATAGAGAATTATAAAATCAGATGACTTGGAGTATTATGCTTGCAATGCCGAATTATCACTTATAATTAGTCTACTGTAAAGAGCAAATATAAACAAAAAAAAGTAAATGAATGTGGAAAATTGTGTGACTTTGAGAAAAGGAACTTAAAAAACTCGTCAATTTCTAGTCAAAGTAAGTTGTGTGTCGCACGCATCGCACCAGATTTTTTTTTTAAATATTTTAGTTGGATTTTCTAAAAAAAAGTAATTTAAGAATCCCAAAATAAATCTGAATAATAATTGAACCCTAAAAAATACAATAAATCTGTTATAAAAAGAAATTGATTCATTCAATTTTTCTGTTACTTAACATGGTTTTGGTAACATTTTGAAACTTGAGTCTTGAAACTTTAAGACCTAAATTTATATTTTTCCAATCAAGTATTTATATATCACTAATACATTTTCAACACCCCATTATATTCATTATCATTCTCATTACAAAATTTTTATTTGCATTAAAAGCAAACACAAAAAAAAGTAATGCGGCATAGAAAAATAAAAATTTATAATTTTTAGTCATTAATAAATTTTGCTCAAATAAAAAAGCATGTGGTAATGAGGTTAATATGGTATTAACCTAATCTCAAATGAAAAATTATTACCATCACTATTATATATGTAAGTATTTTTTCACAACATTATAAATAACCTTTTATAGATAATTTTTACAATCTATAGAGAAAGCGATCATATTATCTAGTTGCACAACCAAAGAGAGAAAATTTAGATGCAATAATCTACTTTCTCCTCCCACCATAAAGTACCTTTAATTTTTTTCCCAATTATAAGTTCGCGGAGGTATTGCATGATCCGTTATGTTCAAGTCCTTCGTTGTTGGTGCACTTTTATCTTATCGATATTTCGAAAGTTGGGCTTGATATCTCCAATAGCACTTCGCTATCATTACAAATATGACTAGGTACATTTTGCATACATAATGAACCTACAGAAGGCCTATCAAATTAATTCTCGGCAAGAATGACTGTTACTCAAAATCAACCGAGGAATATTTATGTACTTCGTACGTTTATTATTCATGTGTAGTAGCTACAAATCAAGAAGTAGGTATATTAGATAATATTTAAATTAACCAACTCAGTTCATTAGTCGGCACTCACAGGTTCATCGCCAGAATGATGTCCTGAAGGCGCAAAAAAGAATCAGATAAAAAAAAAAAATAATCTGTCGCTGCCTGACATGTATACAATATCGCCTTCGTTTTCTGAAAAATACTCAAGCACTCAAAATTTAAAAATCATGCTCCTATTTATTTTTTTGGCGTTATTATAAAACCCTTCTATTTATTTCTATTTACGATATATCGTAAAAACCTCAGTCATTCAGTCAAAACTTGTTTGATACTTATATTTATATTTATATATTTGACACATAAACATTTTTTGAACAACCTATAAATCGTCTTGTAAAATTTTTCATGACTTTCAAACTTTTGATGAGGTCGATTGAAAATTTTCTCAGTTAAGGTGTTTCCTACCATTTAATTTCGGCCCCCCTTATTTTTCACTTCACGAAAAGCCCTCAGCTTGAATTCATGAAAAGTCGACGATAAGTTTTATCTCTATTTTACATAATTAAGGCTTTTTGTTCGGAATTTCGGATGTTCGGAAATTTTATCTGGAGAGTAACGAATAAAATAAAAATAAAGACTCGTTACTCCTTCCTCGTTCCTTAGGTCCGGTGGCTCAAACATTTTAACCAGCCTTCACCTTGACTGTACGTTGACTGCTCGGCACTTCGGAGAAATCGTAAGTACTCTCAGAGTTTATTTTTAAAAAAATACTTTTTATTTTAGTTTCAAGTGTAATTTAGGTGATCTTTCCTAGAAAAGATACATATATAATTTATTTTAAACGTGACACTATCTCAAACCTTAATAGCAGTCTATAAACGTATAAATAGAAATAGCGTAGAAACATTACTGAATCAACTCACTTGGAAATAGAAGAATAAAAGGAACCTGATTTATGACCAATGGAAAAAAACTGTAAACAATTCTAGTGACTATGGAATTATTATCGTACCAGAAAAATTTAATGTTTATATTAAGTGTAATGAATGACTTTTTTTACTATTGAAATGCCATTTCATGGAAATTTTGAACTGACGTGATGTTGAAATGTGCAATGACTTTCAACAATAGGCTTTCACATCCCATAAAATATTGTGTGTGATATTGTGACATCCTCATAAATCGCTTAGTGTACAAAGGGGATTCATTGAAATCCAAAATTGGGCATCAAATTCAACTAAAGGAGCAATGGATAATCTTCCCTTTCATAAAATTCCTATAGAGATAAAAACGCAGGTGCCTACTTACGCAAAGCTCATCTTTCAATATATACGTGTGTCTGTGTGTGTGTATATATATATATATATATATATATATATATATATATATATATATACATATATATTCAGCATTCTAAAAATATTATTGTCTTTATTTATTATTCCAGCGCTATGTGTATTTGAGGCTTTCGGTTGACAGAATGACTATCTCCAAATTCAACATTTTTCAGGATATGACTTTTAATAATATTTGTAATACTATGACAGAAATATTAAAGTATAAAAGTTTACTAAAATATACATACAAAAAGGTTCGAAATTTACAAACAGAAATATTATTTAAAGTGCTTTTTTGCAAAATGTTGAATTTGGAGTTGTTATTTCTGTCAATTAAAGCCTAATTTATGTATCACAACTAAATGGACAGTCGTTGTATGAATAAAACTTAATTCATTTAAAAAAATGTCTGTTCAAGGATTATTTCAAGTAATACAGCGATTTCTGAAAAATAAATAAATAAATAAATAAAATTATCGTGGTGTTTTTTGTGTGAACGCTCATAATCTCATATACTAGTTTTAAAAAAAACGTAAAAAATTAGTTAAGACTATGCACATTCAAGCACTATGAAATGAAAAAAGAACTCTACATTTTTCTTCTATTACTGAACAATGATTCAACCAGCCACATTAAAGGGCAATTGGTGTTAGGCTAAATATAAATAATTAAAAAATAAATATTTCTTAAACTTGATTAGATATATTTATTCTTTTGATAATGAGGTGTTAATCGCATGATATAAAATTTTATTAATACGAACTTATAATAACTGCTATCAATTATATACAAAATATAACATAGAATACCTATAAAAAACAATTTATTAACAATCCTTTATTATAGATGGGTGCAAAAGCCACCAAACAACAAAATAATGAATAGGTCCACTTAAATCTTATTGATAGCAACCAGCTTACATAAATAATAATAAGTATAAAAGCAAAATAATGTAATCCACGAATAAACTATAGTTTTAAATAGAGTAGGTTGTTTTTATAAAGGATATTTTTTTTTGCAAATTGTTATCGAATAAATAATTTTCACGAATATTGAGATCATGACGTATCAGAAGGCTTTTAAAAAAATAAAATGCACTACTTCATATTGTACCATTTATCCTATCCTATGTATCTGGTGAATCCCCCTCAAGATTCTGATTTAATGCTCATTATAGTCTTATTATAGAATACCTATGTGTATAAATAAATAATTAAAACCTTTAAACAATGGTAATCTCATTCCAGCCATCGGATTTAATTCTCCGAATTGAGAAAGCTGTAAGTGCAAATTGAAGCGAACCTAGGCTAAAAAAGTCTACTCGAGGAAGTAAATATTTATCTCTTGGTAGATCCACCAAAAATATAAGTTTTACCGGTCCCGTTGTATCATGAGGTATTCTTAGCGGCATGAAAACCCAGGAAAAGATTTGGGAAATTCTAACAAAATCGCTGTTTAATATGTCTCGTATGATTTATTAAAAATTTGTTGAAACAAAATGAATTAAAGAATACTAAAGGGTATTTTAGTTTTATAATAGTGTCATAGAAAAAATTTCTAATTAAACCACGCTATGCACAAAAAATATTTCGAAACACTAACTATTGACGTTAGTTACGCGAATCACGTCTTGGTTCTAACCCATTTGCAAAATGTACCCAAATCAGTATTCTTGGACTGCTCACCCTGAATACCAGGCTACATATTGGAGGCATTACCTCATCGGCATGCCTGCACAAGGCACCCCTCAATTTAGTAATGTCACTTTCTTCATCTTATACAATCGCAGGACGAAATAATAAATGCAGAGGTCATTTTGTATTCAATCCTTCCTCTTCTGCTTATATTATGTATGACGACTCATCTTTAAATGTAGTACCTATACATCCGACCCGGAATATCCAACATGAAAACCAATCGAAAGAAATATGCGCAAAAATATCTTTACTAATATAATTAACTTTAGGGAACGTCTCTCCTTACGGTTGTATCCTGTGAACAAAATTACTTATTTATTTTAATAGATAAGTTATAATGACAATTAAACTTCGGGGAGAACAATGCACAGTGGGACGAATCGCCAATCTAGGTGGAAATAGTTAACATCAACGAAATGAAAAAATCATGCCCGTCTCTTGAAAACAACAGTCTGGGTAGGTCATTTACAAATTATTAATCGCTTGAAGCAAATATTAAGAGAATTACGGGGGTTTGAATACGGTATTTCCCTCATAATGCTTAGTCAGCTTATTTCCAAATTATATTGTACAACCAATTATATCGTTGAGTGGATCGTTTTTTTTTTTTTTTTTTAAATTATGCTAGGCAATGAAAGACAATTCAGAAATTAAGTTTATATAAGTTGTTGGTACTTTAAATATGGATATAGTACAGAGCACCCTCCTTTATTTTCAATAGTCGATAACCTATTTTTTTCTAATAAAAAAATGGGATTACTAAAAATCTATCCCGATCTAAGCCGAGATATTTATACAGAATATAGTCCACACAATACAGAAATAAAGTATTAATTATGAACTGTTAATACCTGCTAATAAAGGTGTACGGTTTTCTTAAAGGTGTAAATCTGTCAGTGTTGAGAGCCTATATTTTTAGTATTTTGAGGCATTAGAGAGGTGCTAATGAAAGTTATAGATATATAGTATACCAGTTTCATTGGAATACATTTCGGGAATTTCCCAAGCTATGAAAAAATGAGATTCGTTGACCAGTACAATGATTAAAAGCAAATAGCAAGATTTTTCTGAAATGAGATTTTTCCCTTTCGAGGAATAAGACACTATATATAATATAAGGTTGAATGTATATTTTTGTTCACAATGGTTGATTTTAGGGCGTGCAGTGATCTCACGGATGAAAAATCAAGCAAAACCTGCTATATTTGTGGAGCAACTCTTAAATCGATGAATGTTCTACCAGGCGTTTTATCTCTAAGTTGCAACTAAAAAAAATTACCGTTTCCGTCTTTCAAGTTTACACCTGTGGATCAGAGTATTCGAATATTTTTTGATTAGATACAGATTAATATTAAAAAGTGGGCTGCAAGGAGTGAAGAAGATAAAATTGATGTAAGAAAAAGGAAATCAGACATTCAGAACGAATTTAAAGAAAAAATGGGTTTGATCGTCGATAGACCGCAATGTTTGGGTCTTCAAATTCTGCCAGACGTTTCTTTAAAAAATTTTTCTTGAGTTCTCCTATTACAGGTATAGATGAAAATATTCTTAATAAATTTTACATACTTTTATCCGCAATTTCATCTGGGTACAATATTGATGTGCAAAATTTAAATGATTTCATAACTGAGACGGAACTTAATTATACATTCGCTTATATCCATGGTATCATATGCCGGTGACAATGCATAAATTGTTAATTCATGGCGTTGAAATTATAAAATATTGTCTACTACCTATTTGTATCCTTTTTGAAGAAGCTCAAGAAGCCAGAAATAAAGATTTAAGGAGGGTCATATACGGTCATTTAAGATTTAGGGAGTTTCATACTCGTAAGAACTCACGGGTTTTACAAACAGGGATACCATGAATATGCTACTGTTGACATCAGATCCTCTCATCAATACCTTTAGGGATACCCCACGAAAATCCAGAAACGCATTACCAAGAGATATTCTTTCCTTGCTACAACCTATAGATGTCGATAACAGTAGGTTGCTGGTGGATTCTGAAATGAATCTAACCTGGATTCAGATTTGGATGATTTGGAATGAAAAACATTTCGGATATTTTCTTCTTTTTACAGTTCGATATTACAAATTAATATATAATTTTTTTTAAATTTATTTTATAGTTAATATCTTTTTTTTTCTTTTTGAATAATAGAAATTATAATTACTAAATATAAATAGAATTGCTTTATTACTTATAATTTATCTGAATAAATTTATTTTGTTTTAATATTATAATTATTTTTTTTTTTTTATGAAAACTTTCTCGAAAAACATTATTTTGACTTTAATAATTATTATTAATTCATGCTTAAATTTAATTTTCCTCAAACATTAACATGAAATAAGTCGCTTCCAGAATTATTTCCACCTAGATTGGCGATTCGTCCCACTGTGCAATGGTTTGATGCCGATAACATTTCCGTCTTTTTCCCTTTTTTCATATCTACTTTTGAAAAAAGTTCGGTATGTTTTAATTATTTAGTTTATAGCTTTAAACACTAAAAACTCTCTCTTTCCTCTATATGTATATTTATATATATTATTTGGGGGGGGGGGGGTTCAGTCATATTCACTATTATTATTTATTTTTATTGCATAGGTACCAAGTATTAGATTCTTGATGACATCCAAAATTCAAGTAAATCAAATATTTCTCAAATATATGTGCATAAATATATATTATTATTAATTTATTTAATCATTTTTCTTTCCTTTGTTACAGATAAATAATGGCCGTCTTCAACAGGTTGACTTTGATCAAGCTCGTAGAGCTGGTAAGATGTTTAATGTTATATTATATGTTTTTTGAATTATTAAAAATAAACGAGTGAACTCTAAAATTTTAATTTCATATTGTAACTCTTATGTGGGTAACAAATATTTATTAAACAAAAATATACAGCTATCAGTGCCAACGAATCAATAAAACTTAAACACTTGAGCAGGTTACAAAAATGATAACGTTATAACACACTATCAAATGACTTGAGCTACACCGTCGACTTCGACTAACTCGTTCAGTCACTGCTCCTTATACATAATCGTAAATAGTCAGGTCTGGATTGTTCCAGAACAATGTGGACAGTTCTACGCCTTCGACTAGGCCTCGGAAAGATCTAGACACAAACAGTTCGTTCCAAACGCCTATTTTGTTCCAACAAACGGTCTGGAAGTTTACGCCATATTTTATTATTTTTTTTTTTTTTTTGCTTATCGATGTATTTTGCCTATATAAAACCCTGTTTTTCGGTAACAGCAAAATATCACCATTCAGAATATTAACTCAATTTTTTGACTGATTTAAGCTCAAAACAACCAATATTCTGAAATAACACCTAGTCACCTTGTATCTTTCGAAATTGTGTTAGGAACGAATTTAAAAAATTAAAAAATTGTATTGCTGATTTGTAACAAACAAAAATTGATCCATTGCTTTTTCAGAATGTTTATAAACTTCAATCCTTTTTATAAATCCAGTTGTAGGAAACTTAAAAATAGTGTCGACAGTAATATAAGAATTGTTTGTAAAACTGTCTGACCTTTTAAAAAATTGTTTTTCTAGAAACAAACGCATAAAAGCCTGGTTATTCCTTAGGGTTTTAATATAACCTTATATAAGGGTATCACAAGGGTATTCATATTAATAAAATAGAATATATAAATTTTATTTGAAAAAATTAGCCTAATTTATTTTTTATGGGTCTACAATAATTTAATCTATTATGGGTCTACACAAAATAATAAATGAACAACTTAATATCTCCGGAATCTTATTTCATGAATAAAAGAATCCATTCTTAATTGCTTCATACATGTAACAATAGCAATCATAATAAAGACCCAAATCACTATCATGCTTATTAAATATTTTACAAATACCTTCTCTAACCATAAAAGTCATCATATTTTTTTAAAATCTCTTGCAATATTCATTGGTTTTATCATTGACCTTCGCAAATATACCAGATATACTCTTATTTACCTACTAAGAAAAGAAGCGAAGGAAGATTAGCACGTAATGTTAGGAATTCAATTAGGAAGATCTATCGCAAAGAAAATTGCAGTAATTAAACTCATTCACGTTCTGGGTTCAAGAAAACTATTGAAGAACTAGGCCAAGAATGTGGGGAAGGTTAGGAGACCTTATGAAGGCAAACTAAGGCGAATAGCAACCAACAAACATCTCAAATAGCTCTGAGAGGAGTCTGACCCGATTCCGAGGCGAAATGTGAAGGCCGATCGGATTAGCCAATGGGATCTCTCTTATTAGCTAAACAGGTTCACTGGAGTGTATATCCCATTGATTATATCTAGAGACCGGATTCTCGTGCAATTGCACTTTTTTTTCTGTTGCTTGAAATCGATCGGGGACAAGTTATTTATACGAATTAAGGCATCCGGATTAACATGTGTAAGTTTTATTTTGCACGAAATTGCACATTTTTAGGGTTACTGCACAAATTTGCACATTTTAGGTTTTCAGTGCACGAAAGTGCACTTTTTGATATTTTATTAAAAATATTGAATTTTTTTTTTGTTTTTATTATAGAGAATAGTTATGATTTATTTTATAATCACCAACAATAATACCGATGTATGTATGTATTTGTAATTTATTTATCTACCTAATTTTCTAAGAAAGAAAAATAATTCATGATTTCAAAATATTTCTTCAAACTCGTTAAGGAAATGGTATTATGTCGAACAATGTCCCTTTGTATAAACTTTCTTTGAAGTTCTAACTTGATTTGACTCAACCTTCCCACTTACTCCTTTATTTTCATTTCATTCTGAAGTTGAGTTTAGTTCGGTAAACAAGTGAAATAGTGAAAATGCCTAAAGTGACAGCCAGCCAATCTTCCAAAATCAAAATTTGGATAAAACCATACCCATAATTGAAATCAGACGGTAAAACAATTTTTTGTTCTTCTTGCAATAAATCAATTGGTTCGGATCGAAAATCTCAAGTGGATGCTCATTGCAACTCAAGTAAGTACATTCTATTCTTTTATAAGTAGCACACGATAGCATTAGACTACTCCCAATATCTTTTTATTTTTATAGGTGGGCACACACAGTTAACTGCAGCTCAAAAATCCAAGCGAGCCCCAATTCAACAGTTACTCACACAAAGCTGCTCGTCGTTAGACAATAAACAAACATTTTTTACCGATTTATGTTAGGTCATGGTCGCTTCCAATATAACATTCAATAAACTGCAGTCCAAGCCCTTTAAGTGTTTTTTGCAAAAATAACAAAACAAAACATTCCTGACGAGAGCACCCTAAGAAAAAATTATCTCAAAAACTGTTTTAAACATTCTGTTGAAGAAATACGAAAAATAATTATGTTTACATCATGGTAGATGAAACAACAGGCCCACGGGGACTTTATATTTGCAGTTTAATTGTTGGAATCCTACACCCGGAGATTGAACCCAAACCATACCTCATTTCATGCAAGCAGCTTCCAAAAACATGCGATACTGTCTCTCGATTTGTGAGCGACAGTTCAGCAAATGTTTTCTGTCAAACATCCTACCAAGATAAAATCCTTTTATTTGTTAGCGATGCCGCTCCGTATATGGTAAAAGCTGGAGAAGCATTAAAAGTTTTTTATTCAAATATGGTACATGTAACTTGTGTAGCGCATGGTTTAAACCGTGTAGCTGAAAACGTGAGGGAAATTTTCCCAACTGTCAACAAACTAGTTAATAATGGGAAAAAAATATTTTTAAAAGCTCCTCACCGCGTGACAGCTTATAGAAATAGTATGGACTGCCCCCTTCCCCCAGAACCTGTGATAACTAGATGGGAAACATGGATCGAAGCAGCCCTATTTTATTTAGATCATTTTAATAATTTTAAAGAGTTTGTTTCTACTCTTGAAGATGACGCAGTATCTGTGCAAAAAGTAAAATCTGTTTTAAATTTTACATCTGTTGCATCAGATCTAGCATTTATAAGATCCCATTTATCGGTTCTACCATCGCAAATAAAAAAGCTTTAAGAGCAAAACTTAACGTTGAGGTCACAGATTAATATCATAGAGAAAGATGGGGAAGAATTAGAAAAAATCGAAAACGAAAAGGGAAAAATATTTTTTGATAAATTTAAATTAGATATAGAAAAAAACACGGGCTACAAAATTTTACAAATTTACAACAAAGCTCTCAACGGGGAAGACGCAGATGTGGAGCTGGATCCAGTAATATTGAATAACTACAAAAGATGTCCTATCACAAGTGTTAATGTGGAGCGCATGTTTTCACAGTTGAAATACATACCTATTAGATGACCGACGATATAACTTCACGGAACTGGAAATGTACATTATTGTAAATTTTAATAAAATTTTAGAAATTTCTATTTGATAAATTAATATAATTAGTAGAAAATTACTAAAATTTATGTTTTAATATATATATATATATATATATATATATATATATATATATATATATATATATATATATAATATATATATATATATATATATATATATATATATTATTAGTTTTGTTTAATTATGATTTCTAGAAAACAATTTTTTTATAGTTTTTGTAAGCACATATGTACATTACAATAATTATATAAATATGTTAAATTAATATTTGATATACACCACCTCTTCACACAGCAGAAGGTTGAATTGCTCGTTTGTCAGTGTTTTTTATTTTTATTGCACGTTTTTGCACGTTTGGCTAATTTTTATTGCACGTTTTTAAAATTTTTACTGCACGAAATCCGGCCTTTAATTATATCATTATGCTCTTTATAATTCGAGTCAATTTTTAATTTTTATTATTTCTATCATTAAAAGTAATATAGACGAACTAGTTACCATTTTAAAATTTAAATTTAAATGCTTTCAAGTACCTTGTGGTAAGATGTGTTTGCGTGATGTAGAACCCAACTTCTGGACAACCTTGACTCACTGTGGGGGTTTGTCTGCGATTTCGAATGTAGATTTCCTTTCACTATTGTTTTACCAAATATTACAATAATTATTTTAATTTGTGTTGTATAGAAAATGAATAATCAATGCTATGAAACGAATTTTCTCCAACAATCGTTTTTATTAATTAATATTTTATATTACTTCTATGAATTCGGGTCTGTTTCTAGAGGTCATGCAACCATATCACTGAATTCACACAGCTTTTTACTTACACTCACCTATATATGAAACATATAGTAAGGGAAAGTATTGCAATCGTGAAAAATTTTTACTGCCGGTTTTCAACGGAAATACACGTTTTGGGGTCCCCTGAGTCCAAATAACCAAGTCCCGCGAAATGGTCTGCGTGTGTGTGTGTGTGTTTGTCTGTGGGGGTGTAAACAGACCAGCCTAATCTCGAAAAGAGAATCTTACAGCCTTACAGAAATTTCCTGTTCTAAGAGAATAATCTTGTAATAGTTAGATCAACAATATGTATACCTATAATCTGGGTTTATAGATTTAATGTTGATAAGAAATGTAAGGTAACAGGTAAAGAGGTAATACTTCGATATTAGAATATTTTTAGATATCTGGATTAAAATTCAAAAGATAAAAATAATGGCACAATTATGTATTTTTAGCTAAGAAAGTATAATGTAGCACTATTCCTTCTAGCACTATCGGGAAGCAAACGGTTTTTTAATTTTTTTTATTTTAATTTAGAAGATGTATTACTGTACAAAAGCAAGTAATTGGAAAATACATGAATACTGACTAGGGCTGTATTTAAGAACTATACATTTCTTTTTAGGCACGTCAATAACATAAGAAAATTATTATTAAATTTTATTATAGACATTTATTATATTAATTTATTTTATTATATACATTTATTGTTACAAGAATTAAATATTGTAACATTAAATCGTTAAATAAAAAAAAAAACATATGATGCCAAATCCCAGACCGTTTGTTGGAACAAAATTAGCGGTTGGAACGAACTGTTTGGGTCCAGATCTTTCGAGCCTAGTCCTCGTTTTTTTTTTTTTTTTTTTTTTTTTTTTTTTTTTTTTTTTTTTCCCTTCCATAGTATCCCTATGGGAGGGTCGTGTATTTCTATATGTTTACAGATTCCATGCCCTTAGGCATACTACCTGCATAGATGTTAACATTATTTTTTTTTTACAGTAATAGTATCAATCTGTATTTTAAACTTTTCTAACTGAACACAAAAACGAATTAAAGACGATGCCTAGTCCTCGTTGTTCTGGAACATTCCAGACCTGACCATTTACGATTATGTATAAGGAGCGAGTGACTGAACGAGTAAGTCTAAGTCTGTGCCTAAACTATGGAGCTCAAGTCATATGATTCGTTAGGAAAAAATCTGGTGCGTGCGCGCAACACACAACTTTCACTTACCAACTTACTTAGATTAGAAATTGACGTGTTTTGCTAATTATCATTTCCCAAAGTCACACATTTTTCTACATTCATATCTTATTTTTGTTAATCGTTAAAGCCGTTTTTGAGTAAATAAAAAAACCCGTGAAAATGATACAAAATTTATTAAGTAAAGTCCCCCCTCCCGTAGATCAATTTTGATGAAATTTTTACAGTCACATCTCGGGCATATAAATACATCAAATACCAAGTTTGATCAAAATCGTTAAAACCGTTTTTGAGTAAAAAAAAAAAAACACGTGAAAATGATACAAAATTTATTAAGTAAAGTCCCCCCTCCGGTTAATCAATTTTGATGAAATTTTTACAGTCATATTTCGGGCATATAAATCGATCAAATACTCAGTTTAATCAAAATCGTTAGAGCCGTTTTTGAGAAAATCGAAAAAAACGTAAAAAGTTATTAAATAAAGTACCCCCTCCCTTTCAGCAATTTTGATGAAATTTTCGCTGTCACATCGCGGGCATATACCTACACTAAATACCAAATTTCAGGTTCCCACGCTTTATAGTTTTTGAGCTAGTCAGTTCACATACACACACACACACACACACACACACACACACACACACACACACACACACAGACCATTTCGCGGGACTTGGTTATTTCGACTCAGGGGGTCCCAAAACGTGTATTTCCGTTGAAAACCGGAAGTCGAAAATTTTCACGATCGCAATACTTCCACTTACTATATATTTCATATATAGGTAAGTGAAAGTAATTACTATATATTTCATATATAGGTAAGTGAAAGTAAAAAAGTGTACTTTCTACTTTGGTGTTCAGTTATTTTAAACAACACGTAAACCTTATCATGAATATAATCCTCTTAATTGTTTTTGTTGCCAGGAGCCGAAAAAGAAATTAACGCGAATATTGAATTTTGTGGACATTTCGGGTTTATAAAACGACTGTTTCATTTCTAATAATATTTTTTGTTTCCAACTATTCGAGCTCATATTCAGTTACCTTTAAAGTTACCATAAATTATATGTTTTATTCCACCAGGTGCTGGCGATTGCAATCTTCTGGCTGCATTACAACACCTTCGAGGAGCAGTCCCATGTCCGTCTGTTCGTCAGCAGCACCACCTTTGCGGGCTTCTTGGTAGTCGTCATCGGAACCTTCCTTGGCCTTA
The DNA here is from genome assembly GCA_911387785.2 of Aelia acuminata. Taxonomy (NCBI): domain Eukaryota; kingdom Metazoa; phylum Arthropoda; class Insecta; order Hemiptera; family Pentatomidae; genus Aelia; species Aelia acuminata. The sequence continues at coordinate 100,703,262 of OU426979.1, forward strand.
TCACTGGAGCACCTGTCAACAAGACTGTTGTAAGTATATACTCACTTTTTCCATCTAATCGACCTGTAATGTTGATGGAAAATTTAACTTTCTAAACGTGCCTGTTCTCTTTTGAAAATAGAATATCATTATACTCCTCTTTTAAAGATACTTTTATTTAGCGTAACTGAGTCGTACACCAGAATGCTTTTCTTTAAGACTCGCATCTTCACCAAACCCCAGGACAGAGTGACATCATATACCTAATTCACTAAATAGTAATAAATGCAGTTGTAAATCCCATAGCATCAGTGTGAACGAAAATCCTGTATACTCTTTCGCCGGATGTGCAAGTCATGGATCCGCGATCTAGCAAATTACAGGAAATGTTTAACATAAAGCTTGAACACTATTTTAAAAATTAGTAACATTGGTTCAACCATTAATCCCTAAGGAAGGACCCACAAATCATTTGGAAACCCATATTATTTAACTATCGCTGATTTCTAAAAAAATTTTTATTCAAATATTTGGCTTAGTGGTAAACCAAACAAAAGTTACTGAATGGAAAAACCCAAGGTTAAAGAATTAATTAAGGTAATAAAATGAATAAATTAAGTTAAAATGTTAAGAATAAACTATGAGTGTAGGTATCTAAATTTGTATTCTATTTGTCATGAATGTTTCTCAACATCTATCATCCATTTATCATAAAGATTGAAAAAATAGCAAATGTAGTTCGAAGTAGAGGCGAAGGTATAAGCGCAAGTGAAGTCATAGCTATTGTCGGCCATGACAAAGTGGTGACACCTACGCAGTATCAGTAATATGTGTCATCATAGACGTTCTGAGAGCTCTAATTAATCAGAGTCATTGGTCTTGTGGAAATATACTTGAGTGGAATATACTTGTTTTATTACAAAAAATAGAATAAGATGTTCTACTAGACCGGTGGTTTCGCTATATATAGGTTTGATTAAGAACTAGTTGTGGACCGGACCCAAAATGACATCTTCCTAAACTGCTTCCCCACGGTCGTAACCAGTATTCCATCCTGAGAGGATGAATGGGCAGCAGTCTGAATGAGAGATAGCGAGATGGAGAGAGTCTGTGAAAAACTGAAAAAGCGTGTTATAAATATCTGGCAATGTTTCATGTCGTAAATCACGCATATTACCGATACTACGGAATTAAGTATATAAACATAATCAGAAAAGTTAATATGATTGTAGTTGTAAAAAACAAGTAAATTTTATAAAATCATGTAATATCAAGTGGTACCTATAACAAATAATGTACTATCAAGTGGTACCTATTTAACACAGCCATCCAATTTTTAAATTTGTGAGAATAGTAAACCTGTTTTTGTTTTTTCAATTTTTTTTATTCTGTGGAATGAATGGACAATTTCCCGTCCGTTAAAACGTGCATCATGTTCATATGCATTTGAAAAGACTGGAATCGTATGCATTACCACGAATCGTAGTTTTTACGATTCAGAAGGAAGGATAATAAAATTGATGACACCTAAAAATGATCCCCTTTTTCAATAATTTTAATAACCTTTCATTGTCTTTTAATAATTTATGTTTTGTGTGATGAATTATTAATTTTAGGTTTGATAACAAACTTAAAAGGTTTTTGTAAGCGAAACATCAACAAGAATAATATTAATGACTAAACTGAATAAAAATCAATAAAAAGAATATTGAGACTGGCTATAAGCTTTTTGAACCTTAATTTAATTTTTCAGTAGGAAAAGAATGTTTCTGAAATATTGGAATTTCCTATTTTCAAAATTTTAATTTTTGTCTTTTAGATTAGTGATATTTTAGATTTAGAAGTAATGGCTTCATTGTTTGACTTTAAATGATTCAGATACATTCTCGAGAAGGATTGATTGAATGAGTGTTTGAATAGGAATCTAATTGCTATGCTTTTCTCAAACCTTCAATAATTTATTTATACCAGAAGAATATTTTTGTTAATTTAAGGATAATTTATTTTTAGGACATGTACTTCTGTGTTGCTGGTGCAGTCCTCTACATTGCCAGTGGTTCCCTTGCCATCCAACACTTTCAGGGCTGGACTTTCAGAAGCTCCGTGTCCAACATGGGCCTGACTAAGGGATCTTTGGCCATAATACAGGGAGCCCTCTTCATAATTGATGGATTCTTCACATTCAAAGCTCAATAAAACAATGCAAATCTCAGCATATTTAATATTTCCAGAAAATAGTTTCATTTAATCTGTTGAAACCATGGGGTGTTCAAACTTTGTATAAAAGGCTTAAATGACGGTAATATCGATTTAAATTTTGGATAATTACCTCTGCTATAAAGGTTTGTATATAAGATTGAATTCATATTTAGAAATGCATAGGAGCTTCCATTTAACAATCTATAATAGTTAGATTATTTCAAACTTTTTGGGGACATAGAATGGCTTTAGTTACCATAGTATAATAAAACAATTTCAATTATTTATTTTAATTATAACTTAAATTTGTATACATTGCATAGTATAATATTTACAAATGTTAAGAGAAGATTTAGTGATCATCATAATTTCATTAATAACTTAAGAAACTTCAAACCAAAAAAATTCCTCAACTTAAAACCTCTTCTAGTTCTCTAGTTTATAATATCAAATTATAGAAATTTAACCGTACCTTGAATAATAAATAGTGCTATATTTTTTCAGTAAAATAAAACAAAATAATTAATTTAATGTGTAATAATATTTTCCTTACAAGACAACAATAAAAGTACCTATTTTTGTCTCATTCAATAAAATACATTTTATTTCTATTGAAAAAAAAAAAAAAACTCATTAGTCATTAAATTGCTTTAATATTGAAGTTTTTGATCAAATAATGTTCTTTTGTAGAAAAAAAAATCATTAAAAAAAAATAAATTACCACTTATTATTTACAAAGATAATAAAGATATGAATGAAAAAATTCCATCAAACATATCATTTCATATTCTGAGTTTTTGTAGTAACAGGAGTAAAGAATTTGGTAGGAATGACAAAATACATCAGTACTACTGACATCTGTTGTCAAAGCTACTAACTTCTTGATCACTGTTCATGAATAATATAACATTCCTACTTAAGTGTTAGTTATAATATTAAATTAACATTTTAATAATAGTTTTTTACATTTTAAAATTATTACATCACTTCTAGTCCACTAATTTTTTATGGTCTTCAGAATATCTAAAAAAAATTAAATATTAAATATTTGTCAGTGAATTAACTTAAAACGTATTAATTGATAGTAAAAACAGATAATTGCTCTTTTTGTATATTATATGAAACAAAAATAACTGTTATTTTAAACAAGAAACTATTTTAAACATATATGTAATTCTGTATGATGGTAATTAAGATAAATTTATTTTAATATTACATTTTATTGTTTTCATAACACTTCACCAACATAATAGATATGATTTATTTTTGATCTATTGTTTTTTTATTCAAATACAATAATATTAACAATATGTATTATATACTGTCATGAGTACTGTTTTTGTTATAATAATATATCATCCGCAATCATTGTAAGATATTAAGTTTATAGTTGCTAACATTTTTAAAGTTAAGTAAGATATAATTATAATTGTAAATATTTTTCTAATATAATTTTTGTACCTGTAAATGAAGAAAAATAATATTATCTGTACACGTATTTTAAACAATAAAGGACATGTGCATTTACTGTAGTGCCTTCTATAATTTTATATTACTTATGCTTTACCAAAATATATTAAATATTTTCTGTAGTTGGCTTTAGATAGTTTTCCTGGTGAATTTCAACAGAAATTACACCCCATGAGTCAAGCAAAAAATGATCTATGAATCTGATTCACAGTCAAAGTAAATCAAAGGAGAGTGGGCAGTTATTTTCTAGCCACTCATTGTTTGTTTGTTTTGTTTAACGTCACTTTATGTCACTAAGGCTAATCGGACGATGCTACAGTGGGAGTCCTAAATTTTGCCTATCCAGGTATAATTAGGATAGGGATCTTTAACGACTACCTGACATCGTACAGGCTCGGGACCTCCATTTTACGTCCTATCCAAGGGACGGCACGGCTAAGGATTTTTTACTCCCATTAAAAAATCCTAGGGCCACTGCTGGGCGCGAACCTGTGACCTTCAGTATTGTAGGTTGCTATGCTAACCACTATACCACAGGTGACCCTTAGCCACTCATTGACTTATTTTTTAAGTTATGGAATTATTTCATCAGCATTTCCAATATAAATAATATATAATGAAACAAATCCTTTCAAAAATAGGAAAATACTAGATTATAAATAAACATCTCTATATCAACTAACGTAAAAAAAAATCAATAAATTTCTTAAATACAGACCTCAAAGATATCAATAACCGCTCTTCTTTAACTGACATGATCGTATAAGATCAATAAATTTGTACTATTACATTTAAGGGCAACTTATCACCTTTCTAACATTCTATAGTTCTCTTGTACAGTGAAGCCTGTTTCATTTCCAAAATAATAAATACTAAAAATATCAATAATGATCATTTAAGACCTACAATTACACATACGATTCACTTTACACAACATGTAGAAAGTAAATATAAATATTAGTGTATATTAATAATAAATAAAATCTTAAATAAATTAAATTAGTAATAATCATAAAACATACCTAGTAATACATAAACATATTGAAATGCTTACATTTTCTTTCTTCAATCCTCACAATGCGAATATTTGATAAGTACCACTTTTTATGTGGTTTGTTTACCAACAGAAGCACAATTTGGTGAGACAGCCTGCAGAGTCAAGTTGAGGGGTGAGGCAATGGTCCTGAACATTTAAGTTTTGATTTGTTGAACTATATCACAAGGAATTACCTGTTTAAAGCAGGCTTTAGGACAGAATGAGTTTAAGGTAAATTATAGCTCATGTTTAAAGTATGGGCATACCCAGAGAAGGGGAGCAGGCACCCACCTAAATAATTTTACGGTAACATATTTTTTTAAATAATTTGTAAAAATTTTTGTTCTATGAGTATATTGGTTTTCATTTACAAAAATATTTTGTTATTGTAATAAAATAAGTTACTTAATACAGTGTTAAAGAGTTTATTTTCCTGTATTCACTATAATATGAAAGATGGGTAATTAAGTGACTACGTGTTAAAATAAAGAAAGTGAGTACCTATTAAAATTATATAACAATGATTAATTTTAATCATATCAGTGAAAATACATATTGCCGGTTGGCAAGAATAGTGACACAAGTCGAAATTGTAATCTCGCAGTGAATATTATACCACTTCCCTTGTTTAAAATTTATTATATTTCAGTGATATTAGCACACATAGTGCAAAAAAAATTAAAATTTTGAGTTGTGTCACTATTCTCACTGAATATTACCTATACATTACACTCTATCTTACATTATATGTGCAATAATATATGTGTTTCATAATAGAACTTAATATGAGAGACAACAATTATAATTCATAAAATTATTGTTTAATATTTTAAATTGGGAAAATGTTAAAATAAATCTTGATATTCAAAGCTCTAGCAATATAAAAAAAAAGTGCTTATACTTAAAAAATGTCCCTTTACTAAAATCATCAATAGCTAATCTTTATTTAAAAGATGAAAAAAGGTTGGAAACTCAAGGGTTTAAAAAACTTTATTGGTATATGTACTATTCATGATCTTTACAACCTAATATTTTCATGTTAGAATATAAAAACTGGTAAAGTTGATGCCATATTGCTCCAACTTTAAAGCTTATAAGACAATATTTCATTAGAAACATCAAAGCATTTAATGCTGGTATTAAGTTTTTAATAAACCTGCAGATGAGAGGCTGATCTGCAAGAGGGTTAAATAGTATTTTTTTCTCTACCTTATAATTGTTCAACATAGAATACTACCTTGTGAAATCAGTCTGTCTTCCTAATGAAGTTCTAATGACACTGTAAAAGATTTCTATCAAAGCGAAGAATAACATACATACAATAATAGGCATTCATGCTTTGCTATGTACATTACTGTAGTTTCCAGTGCTTGTTCTAACCTGTGTTTCGGGTTTTTTAATCTTTCACAATTGAAAACTACTCACTAAGTTTGTATTGTGGAGAAAAAATCTTCTCTGGTTCTTTTTATCCAGTGTTATTAAGCAAGTAGCATCATACCCAATAAAGAATATAACTATCTTATCTGAAGTGAATTTCTTCAACAATAACAGCAAGGTTGGGTCGAATCCAACCAAATGCCATGACTTTTGTACTAAACTTTTATCACCAAAATATTTGTTCAATAAAAAAAACACAAATTGTTAAGGAAACCAGTGTTAGTGGGTTCTTATGGAATATTATTCTGCTTTTTCCATTTTGAACTACCAGCACTATTAATATACTTTCTTAAATAACCAGATACCAAATTATTATTAAAATCTTCCCCCTCCCTATCAAATGCACCTTCAAATTCATCACTGTTTTTCAGAACATCATTTTTGGATACAAATGATACTTCTCTTGAGTCATCTTCCCCTGCTTCTGTCTCTTACTGCTGCCTCCGAATTCTCAGGATTAGAAAATATCTTATTTAAACATCATTAGTAAAAAGTAAAAATGTAAAATGTAAAAAGTATAAAATGTAAAAATAATAATGGAGGTAGCTTTTAATAGAATATGAAAACAGTTTCAAGTATGAGTCGTAAGTCTTGTCCTCAATAGGCAAGAGTGTAAGAAAAGAGTAGTCGTATGGGAGTGATACTGATCTTGAAAATGTTGTTCCTTCATCTTCTACTTGGATGCTGGGGAAAGTGGTGTCATGTGAACTTGGCTCAAAAAGTAGGAATCAGTGGTTACAAAGTACAAATTTGTCCCTCCTGGGTCGTGCCTGACTCGCACATGTTGGTATAATTTTAAATTGAAAATCTAAAAAATAAAAACCCATTCATGAGAAATAAAAAAAAAATAATTTTCTTGAATCACTAATAATTTAGTGCTAATTTCACATTTCTGAAGGGTGTATATTTGATATTCCCAAAATACATTGAGATTTTAAAACATAAATTAAAACCTTATACATTAAAATTAAAAATAAAAACAAAAATATCATAATAAAGTACTGAAAAAATATTAATATCAATAATGTGTAAGTGAATTTGTAAGTTAAATTGGGTTAATACTTCATTAAATACTTGTAATAGTCAATAAATATATAAATTTACCTTATTCCTTAGGACATCTTAATTTATTCCCGCAATAGAGCTACAGTTTTTTTTTTAACCTTCCGGTACTCGCAGTCACCTGTGAGGTGCACAAGAAAACTAAATATTCTGTGATTCATAGAAAACACCATGCCTCGTCCCCTCCCTCTTGCAGTCCTCCTATCGCTCTCTCCTCCTCTAATTCGTACCATTATAGAATTTTTCAGGTGAACTTGGAAGCTATACACGTGTAATTCACCTCTCAGGTGAGCCGCGATCATTAATGTAGGTTTTTGATTTGTTAAGGGATAAGTGCCCTTTCCAGTAACGGCTTTAAAATTAAAAATCTGGTGCGTGCGCGCAACACACAACTTTCACTTACCAACTTACTTAGATAAGAAATTAATGCATTTTGTTAATGCCACTTCTCAAAGTTACACATTTTCCACATTCATTTCTTATTTTTGTTTTCATTTGCTCTATAAACCCCTCAGAACATTTTAATAATGATGACGCTTATCTGATATTATATAACACTCAATTTTCATTAAACATGACGAATATGAAGAAAATCGTTAAAGCCGTTTTTGAGAAAATCTAAAAATTAGAAAAAAAGTTATGAAATAAAGTGTCCCCTTCGGTTGATCAATCTTGATGAAATGTTGGCTATCACATCTTTGGCATATACATACATAAATACCCAGTTTGATCAAAATCGTGAAAGCCGTTTTTGAGTAAATTAAAAAAACACGTGAAATTGATTCAAAATTTATTAAGTAAAGTCCCCCCTCCGGTTGATCAATTTTGATGAAATGTTGGCTATCACATCTTTGGCATGTACATACATCAAATACCCAGTTTGATCAAAATCGTGAAAGCCGTCTTTGAGTAAATAAAAAAAAACACTTGAAAATGATACAAAATTTATTAAGTAAAGTCCCCCCTCCGGTTGATCAATTTTGATGAAATTTTTACAGTCATATCTCGGGCATATAAATAGATCAAATACTCAGTTTAATCAAAATCGTTAGAGCCGTTTTTGAGAAAATCGAAAAAAACTTAAAAAGTTATTAAACAAAGTACCCCCTCCCTTTGAGCAATTTTGATGAAATTTTTGCTGTCACATCGCGGGCATATACATACACTAAATACCCAATCTCAGGTTCACACGGTTTATAGTTTTTGAGCTATTCTGTTCACACACACACACACACACACACACAGACACACACACACACACACACACACACACACACACACACACACACACAGACCATTTCGCGGGACTTGGTTAATTGGACTCAGGGGACCCCAAAACGTGTATTTCCGTTGAAAACCGGAAGTCGAAATTTTTCACGATCGCAATACTTCCACTTACTATATATTTCATATATATGTAAGTGAAAGTAAAAATAGAAGGCTTTTTCTTAGGAAACTGGCCAGAAGTATTATTTACAAACACACTATTCAGAGAGGCACTTAAACTACTAGAATTCACAGAGGATTTATGACCACAATTCGTTTAGTTACAGATACGAATATGTCATCCTCATAAGTCCAGCCTTCAAGTAAATTTTCAGGTGTGAAAAGAAAATTTTTGAACATTATCAAGACTCCACTGGTGATAGAAAAATCACAAATACACATGTGTTTCATGCGGGAAATTTTTATATCTGGGTCATATTATAACACAGTGGCATAATTGTTATAGTGGAAATAATTAGTTATTAAGTAAGTAATTAATTAATCATATGGATTAAGAAGATAATATATTTTTATTATATATTAACTAAGTTAAAAAATGTGTGTGTGTATTTTATTTATTATGTGATGTATTTTACATTATTTATTTTTTTTATAATAATATATCTTAAAATAAAATTATTAATATAAATTACTTTCTCTAATTATAGCCAATTCTATTTAACCACTATACAAATAAATATAAATAAAAAACTGTGACTAGAACTGTACATACAGGTACCGCGAGTAACGGAAGATTAATAATTTAATTAACCCTTTAACTGCTAGTGGCTAGTATATATGCCAGCCGCACGCTGCACAGTGGGACGAATCGCCAATCTAGGGGGAAATAATTCTGGAAGCGACTTTTTTTATGTTAATGTTTGTAGAAAATTGCAAATAAGCATGAATAATTAAATAAAACTCAAAATAGTGGTTTTTGGATTTGGACAAAAAAAAAAAAAAAAAAAAAAAAAAAAAAAAAAAAAAAAAAAAAAAAAACCAATTTAAATTATTTAGAAAAATTGTAAATAATGGAGTAATTCCAAATACATTTTTAAAAAAATATATATTAAATTCTAATATCGAAATGTAAAAAAAAATTGTTTTTCATTCCGAATCATCTGAATCTAATGGATCTGAATCCATCCATCTGAATGCATACATCCGGCGACTTCAATACAAATATTCTAGCTAATTCTCCCAAAAAACAGTTCATTTTAGATCTGGTATGTTCCCAGAACCTATTTATTGTTTGTTTCGAGTCGAGTAATCATGGTAATGGTAGAATGCATTACATCCAATCTCGTTGCCATCCTAAATCAAATTGAACCCCCTAAAACTTGTACCTTCAGATGCTCCCTAGTCCTTGGAATTAACCCAGATATTCGGGAAATATTGAAGAAAAGGATGCTTCCAGGCGTACCGGAATAATCTTCCGGTATCTGGAATAATCTTCCGGTATCTTACGGTATTCATTTTAGACCTGGTACGTTCCCTGAACCTATTTATTGTTCGTTTCGAGTCGAGTAATCATGCCCAATCTTTCCTTACTGATATCGATCCCCCACCAATACTCCATATAATAAAGAATTTTTGAATATTTACCTATGCGAGAGGTAATTAGCTAGGAAAGAAAGAAAAAAACCTGAAATATACATGTCATCTATACCACCGTGCTGTTCCCACATATTAAAAATATCGGATCTCTATAATGACACGTTTACACCTGGAAAAAAAAAACACCGTACCACACATTAGCAGGAATAAGAAATGCGTAATGAAAAATTTGTTATTAGATAATGTTGATTGTATTCTGTGAAAATATTCGTCTATTTATCTAAGTTATTAAAGATTTTTAGTTATCGCTTTTTAGTAACAATAATTAAATAAGTAATAGTTTAAATTAAGTAGCTTACTAAGTTGACTACTGGAAATAAAGAAGGGTACATCACACTTAAAAAGCCAAATACAGATAAACTTACTTGCCGAATCGTCTTCCATACCGCGGTATAAAATTTTTTCCAAAGCAATATGAAATTCGCTGATCTATGTTGCCGCTTTATGAATAAGATGTTCAAATTATCTGACTTACTGTGACGAATGTGGCGGGTTTATTCTTTTGTTATTCCATTGGTATTTGTATTAAGGGGTTAATGGTATGTAGATACCTAAGGTATATTGTTGTTTTCATGCTTTATTTCTTTCTTATTCCTAGAATGGTAAAAATCTTGCTATTTGCTTTTAATTGTTGTACTTATGGTCAACGAATCTCGTTTTTTCATAGTTTCGGAGATTGCCGTAGTGTATTCCAATGAAACTGGTTTACTATATATCTATAAATTTCATTAGTACCCCCGTATTGCCTCAAAATATTAAAAATATAGGCTTTCAAGAATGAGAGATTTATACCTTTAAAAAAAGCGCACACCTTTATTAGCAGGTATTAGCAGTTCATAATGAATACTTTATTTCTTTATAGTGTGGAATATATTCTGTATAAATATCTCGGTGTAGATCGGTGTAGATTTTTAGTAACCCCTTTTTTTGTAAGAAAAAAATTTAGCTTATAGACTATTGAAAAGAAAGGAGGATACTCCGTAATACATCCACATTTAAAGAACCAAGAACTTATATAAACTTAATTTCTGAATCGTCTTCTATTGCCTAGCATAAATATTTTTCAAAAAAACACGATCCATTCAATGATTCTATTGATTTTGCAATCTAATTTGGAAATAAGCTGACTAAGCATTATGAGGGAACTACCGTATTGAAACACCCATTATTCTGTTAGTACTTGCTTAAAGTGATTAATAATTTGTAAATGCCTTAGCTAGACTATTGTTTTCAAGAGACCGACAAGATTTTTTCATTTCGTTGATGTTAACTATTTCCGCCTAGATTGGCGATTCGTCCCACTGTGCGCTGGTCCCCACCTCATGCCCCGCTACCGCCGCAGTTAAGGGGTTAATATCTCATGATTAAGTACTTTAATTAATTTTTTAAATAATTTTAAATATTTTTATTTTATAGAGAAGAATCCTTGGCTGGGACTCAAACCTGGGACCTCTGCGTAAAGAATGTGTTAGGCTAAAAACCAGATGAATAGATTGAATCAACAAATACACAGCTAAGCTAAATGTCACAAACTGGAAAGAACCATACTATAGCTGAGGTGATGAAGGTTGGTCTAGACGACCAAAGATCTACAACATTGCTCTCCAAAATTTTAAGCAATCGATCAACCTTTGAGTTCATGAACCTATCTGTGATGTAGTAGTAGTAGTAAAGTAAATTTTATTTAAAAAAATCTGGTGCGTGCGCGCAACACACAACTTTCACTTACCAACTTACTTAGATAAGAAATTGACGTGTTTTGTTAAATATCATTTCCCAAAGTCACACATTTTTCTACATTCATATCTTATTTTTATTAATCGTTAAAGCCGTTTTTGAGTAAATAAAAAACCCAGTGAAAATGATACAAAATTTATTAAGTAAAGTCCCCCCTCCGGTTGATCAATATTGACTAAATTTTTACAGTCGTATCTCGGGCATATACATACATCAAATACCCAGTTTGATCAAAATCGTTAAAACCGTTTTTGAGTAAATAAAAAAAAATCGTGAAAATGATACAAAATTTATTAAGTAAAGTCCCCCCTCCGGTCAATCAATTTTGATGAAATTTTTACAGTCATATCTCGGGCATATAAATAGATCAAATACTCAGTTTAATCAAAATCGTTAGAGCCGTTTTTGAGAAAATCGAAAAAAACGTAAAAAGTTATTAAATAAAGTACCCCCTCCCTTTGAGCAATTTTGATGAAATTTTTGCTGTCACATCGCGGGCATATACCTACACTAAATACCCAATTTCAGGTTCCCACGGTTTATAGTTCTTGAGCTAGTCTGTTCACACACACACACACAGACACACACACACACACACACACACACACACAGACCATTTCGCGGGACTTGGTTATTTCGACTCAGGGGGTCCCAAAACGTGTATTTCCGTTGAAAACCGGAAGTCGAAAATTTTCACGATCGCAATACTTCCACTTACTATATATTTCATATATAGGTAAGTGAAAGTAAAAATATATAAATTTACATTTTATAAGCTTGAGTATTTACAATAAGCTTGGTAATATTACCATCAGCTAGAGTGACATCACAATTCATCAAAAATAAATAATTTTGTTACTTATATAACATAAATAAAGTTAAAATAAACATGATTTTCACAATAACATAAATAAATAAAATCAAATCAAAATTAATCACTTAAATAGCATTGAGAAAAAACAAAAAACAAAATCAGGAATAATCAAATTTATAATCCATTGCCTCTTTTATGTATCGGTAGGCACTATCATAATTTGGGCCGTTCAGCAGCTGGACGGCCTCTTCTTTCATGTGTTTTTTACCAAAAAAATTCACCCGAATTTCTTGCATAATTGGGCAAACTGCAAAGAAATGGAGAATATCTTCTTCTTCAGCTAGGTTGCACAAAGAACATTTGGCTGCATCATCTTTGCTCCAGGGTTTCTCGTTTAAATTTAGCCCTTTAGTCCTCGCTCTCATAATTGTTCTTGCAAAGAGAATGTCCCTGGAGTTCCTCACATATGCCAGCTGTTCATCACCAAATTTCACTGAGCTGTTTGTAAGGCTTCCATACACATTCCTCTTCGTTTTTCTTTCAATGCAGAAATTATATGAGGGACTAATTTTCTGCCTTCATTTGGAGATGCTTGGAACAGATCTGATGCTTCTATCCTGGCCAAACAGCATATTTCTTCTAGGTCTTTGTACCTGGAAACACGGGTAGCCCTTGCCTTCTCCATTAACCTGTTTGTCAGTCTGTCACAACATTGGCTGTTAGTTTTCAAGATGTATATCAAATGAAGTCTAACAGTATTGACATATATTGGGTTCCGGTTTGTTTCCAACAGTACAGCATAATTTGAGGTATAGTTGGGCAGGTGAAATAAATGCTTTAAAAAATACCGTTGGTCTTTTTCTACTATTTCAAATTCTTTACCACCCCACACTTGAGCTCTGTAACTTAAAACAGCTTTTGTTATAGTGTCGAAGACCTTCAACTTAGCAGATATCGGAACTTCTTTCTTCATCAGGAAGTTGTTCCAAACCGTGTGAATCCTATATCTTGCGGTAGGTGCTTTCTCTTGAAAGTGTTTTGTCATAGATAAGGATGGTGTCAATATGATTCCTAAGTACTTGTACTCCGAGACAACATCAATAGGAACTCCTTTATAAGTCCATATTTCCTCACGTGAAACTCTTCCACCTCTTCTAAAAACAATTATTTTGGACTTCTTCAGATTTATTTGTAAATTCCATGTGTCACTGTAATGGGCTAGTTTGTCAACCATTTTTTGTAGCATTTTCTGGTCCTCACACCTATCTGTGATGTATTTACCTCACAATGGAATAAAGTCATGTTTTTGCTTGAATTCTCCAGTTGATTATTACCTTAATATATACATTTCTAGATAATATTAAATGAAATTAATTGGATAATAATTTAAAAAAACAAAATATTTTAATTAGAAAAACATAGTTCAATGTGAGGGATAGCACTAATTTTTTTTTTGCCAATGCATTGGTCCAAATGTTCATTAGTCAACCGGTTCCTTCATTCGTTTTTCACGAATTTTAAATGAGAAAATGAAATCTAAGTTGAACATTACCTTCTCTTGTGAACAACTGGCAACCAAAGACCAAATATTTTTATTGCTTCAAGTGAGTAATTTTGATGGAAAGTTACTTTGAAAATCAATCACTTCCATCTCCACTAAACCGTGGCCTTTTTCGAATTATTGCATGACATAATTGGAGAATTCTTCAGCGTCAAGCTCTGCAATAGGTGATGAGATGAAATGGGCTACTAATTATTATTACCATAAAAAAAATTATTGTAATTTATTTTATTATATACTAGGATAATCACAAGTTTGATAATAATGCCAACAAGTTATTGTTGGCAGTAGAATGAATAATAGAAGTTGGTTGGGATGCAGTCATGGAAAAAATCAATTTATCAATTAATCAATTGTGGGGTGATGTTTTATGTTCAGATATGATGTTTTGTTAACAGCACATTTTACCTTTTTAATTCTTAAATAATTTTTTCATGGCTCCTGATCAGTTCAAGATTTGCTCCTTTCATGATCCAAAACATAGTCCATTTGGCGCTGGGTTTGTTGTATTTAGGATTTCAGGAGCTCTTTGATGGTTTCGTTACATTGGATTTATGCGGGGAAGACCCAATCCGCAGTCTGGAGGAAGAGGAGCTATGGGTTATAAGGCAGTGTGAATCACATGTAACATTCTCATGTTAGAATCAAACCCACACCTCAGTTATCTAACCACTAGGGTCACACTTAATTCAGTTAAGTCTAAGCCAAAAGAAAATTTTTATTTGTTTGCAGATGACTTTGCAAATTGACAATACTTTGTAGGCAATCTTAATGGATAATTTTAAACATTCAAGAGGATAATAACCTTATAAATTGCTAAATAAACTAATAAAAGTGTTAAAAATATGCAAAAAATTGTTTTTTAATATGGAATTGTCACTCTTTACGTTGCAGGCACAGATTTAATTTTTTTTCTATTGAATCCCGTGGATCAAAATAGGAAACATTAAAATCAAGATAGGAAGCCTTTACACATAGACTGCATTTTTGAAAGTGTCTTGAGAGTGGGTGGAGTAGTTACAATAAAAAAGTTTAAAATAATTTATAGATTCTTTGGACAGTCAATCCATCTCTTCTGTAAGAATAACGATAACGTAACACGAGATCAAATTTAATAAGATTGTTCACGTGGAGTGAAGGACAATGGGTGGCAACGAAGATGAGAAAGGGTCTTTCTGTTTCTCTCCTGTGATAAGTAAAGTTTTGGAAAACTTATTGATGACGAGCCTACAATCAGTCTTCGCAAGTGTGAGCCATCTACGGCAGTATGGAACTACCAAAGAAAAGGGAACTGCTGACGCCCTGCCGAGAGTGCGCCGTGGCTGTTGAAAAGAAAGCAGAGAAGTATTTCATGGTTCTACTTTTCGACATTTCTTCCACCTTCGGTAGTGCTTTATGGCAGACGTACTCCGGCAGTTGCAAAAGTACGATGCTCCCAGCAACTTGTATGAACTCCTCAGGAGCTACGTCTATGACCGAAGATTAAAGAAATGGGGTATCTTTTTCCAAAGCCTATGTCGATGATCTAGCAGGGTCCGGTAAAAATATTAAGCCGAGAACGATGCGACAAGCTAGGAGGAGAATTAAGGATGGCGGGCTAAGAGGTCAGGTCCAATCATGTCATGCTCCTGATATGGCACACCCTGTAACAATGGTCATTCGAAGAGGAAGAATACACCCGAGCGAAGAAGTAACATACCTTGGAATGAGGATCGGAAGATATTGCAATATGACGCCTTACTTGGACTATTTGAGAAGTTGGGTGAAGCCTTAGCCTAAAGGGGAACTCGTGATAACTGAATCCATTATTACTATAAATTGTTTATATTTCTGTACTTTTCAAGAAATTAATCCTAGCTAATGATTGTAGCAACTCAATACCCCAGAAAAATCGCTGATTTGAGCTGCTTTAAAATGAAATACAAAAGTTTGTGAGAAAAAATTTAATAAGATTGGCAAGAGGTGGGGTGTAGGGGGGTGGATAGGGGAGGGGAAACCGATTACAGTACGAGAGCTAGGCTGTAACTCAAATCAGAAAAACAAAGACAACTCTTATCGAAAAAGTTTTTCCATTTTTCTAAAACGAGGGTCGCCAAGTAATTTATTCTTCTTGTTTCTTCGCTGCAACTCACGCGATCTGCTGGCCACCCCGGAACCCACTTTAATCCCCCCTCTTCTTTATTGTTTGTCAGTGTCTCATTTTTTTTTTTTTATCCCCTCCCTTTCTAATAACAATAACCAACTTTTTGTATCGTTGCTCTCCGGAGCGCGATGATTGTAATTAAAGTGAGAACCTTCCGCTAGAAGGATAGGATAGGGGTTTTAGGGCGATTATTACGCCCTAGATCAATAGATTTTATTGCCACTTGTGCCAACAGTGGTAATTTCAGTGTCATGTATTGTTTTCAGTAAGTTACGATGTATTACTTATTAAAAGAAGATGTGTCAAAGAACATTTATAGCGCTGCACTAGTGGAATCGACTTAAGACAAACGACATCAAAGGCAAAAATAAAGACGCCCAGATATAACAAAAATCTATACACAAAAAAAAGTATCCGAACAATTTTTTTAACTTCCAAAGAAGGTATACCTTAAAATAGACTTAAAAAGAATTAGGGTTATATTAACGTATGCCTGGGCTCACCGTCAAATAAACTGTTTTTCAATTTGGATTGATCCTTAGGGTTGAAACTTTACCTCTCTATCATAATAACAGCTCCAACACGATTGGTCATTAAGGACTTGTTCATAATTTATTGCGACCAATCGACACAAGAAGGTTAAACTTTCAAATGTAATTAGAACGATACTACGCAAAAGAATTTGTTTACTTAAGGGCTCAAGCTGTTGTCACAAATCAAACAGCAATCACTAAACAGACGATAAATGGGCTACAAATGGAGCAGATAACGGACTCAATAAATGGTGCAAATGAATGATATTAAAAGAGATACAATGAAGGTGTATGAGGCGCTTAAGTGTCGAGCAGTGATATTCTGTTTACCTACCTAATGGTACACATCCAACAACTGTTTAAACAAAGAACTAATGGCTTTCTAAAACGGATACACACAGAGATATTTCAATTGTTAGATAGTGAGATGGGTTTTCCTAGTTTGCCACTCGACTCGTCAGATATCGCTGCTGGCGTTCAACAAGATAACGTAATGATACCAAGTTTATATAGGTACTCGGAATCGCTAGTGATTTTTTATAAATCTAATATTAATCAATGACTTCGTATCAAAACTAAATCCTAATTTATTGCTGCCACATCTAAAGTATAACACTTATGTAAAAACACGTAAACACGACTTTAAATGGTTTATATGTTAAGTTCGACACTCAAACAAGAAATACTAACCAATTTAAGTACCTGCTGCAAAAAGGACGTCAGAGAATTACCAAGACTTATTTTATACTGATAATAAACCATCACTTGGATAATAATAATTATAATAATGATAAAAATAATGTAAAATAAACCTAGAGGTTTTAATTTAATTTATTAAATTAAGATTATTTAATTTATTAAATTAAGATATTTATGGACATGTCGATATCTGCTTGGAATGTCCCAATAAATATTGTAAATAAATATTGTACTAAAACTGATTTGAGTGGGGGTAAAAATATATTTTTCAGGCAATGATAGTACTAACATTCTCTAAATATTATCTTTTAACCCTTTGCGGACCAACCCTTCATTTCATGAATTGTCCACACGGTCCGATGCTGGTCCAAGACCGGCGTAAATAACCTCCGCTATTAGTCCGTGTCTGCTTGTTTACATCGCACCCTGGTGGTCCATGTAGTTTTCTGCCAAATAGCACATTTTGTTTTAGGGGTAATAAAAATGCTTATTTATTCTCAAAAATCTATATTTAATCAAATTAAAACATAATAATAAGTAATATAATTTAATTTATCGATTTTTTTTTCATAATGTAGGACTTGGGAACATATTCCCGAATAACAAGAGCCGGAATTCTGGAGTAATGTCTTACAGTAAATATTAGTTTCTCTTCTTCCATTTTTCAATTTAAAACTTCAAAAATAACCAAAACTTACAACGAAAATGATAAAAATAACACTATAAAGTTTCAAGGTTTAAGAAATAACAACAAACTAAGAAGCTTTGGAGTGATGTAGTTCACAGAACATTTACAGAGCATCTATTGGTTGTTGAGGGTACTATTTGGTACCAAAATGATCAGCTGATCGTCTTGAATAGCGCTTTGTATTCAACTTATGCCAAGGATGACGTGGCAAAAGTCTAGAGGAACAGAAAATCGATGCCGGAGAGAAGCCGGCCTAGGACCTGTAGCGTTAAATATGTTTGCCAGTATCAGCTCGTCAAAGGACCGGTAGGACTGGTGACGAATAGACACTTGCGGACCGTATGAAGAACTTGTTTATGCCGGTCCCAGGTCGGCATTGGCCCGCGAAGGGTTAATATTTGAAAATTGAAATGATATTTGTCTTAAAATATATTATATAAAAATTCTTAATTGAAATAAATTATGGTGACGAAAAAAAGTTACGGATCTTTATTATAGAGACTAGCTTTATTAGATTATTTATATTTTGAAACATAAGTTTAAGGTATTTACATATTTACCTAGTATTTACAGGACAATCGTAAAAGTGTATATAACCAGAAGTGTTCGTCTCGACAAACTAAAAAAAATAACACCTTCGGATAAGCCTTGCGACCATTTTCGCTGAGAATTGCAGTTTTTCGCTTACAACTCGCAAGCGAAGGGGTTAATCGAAAAAACTTATATGACCGAAAATGTCCTCCTTGAAAACCTGAAAAGATTGACAACATTTAGAAACCTCTACTACCAAACCTCTATTACCAAAACCGCGGTTTTGCAATTGTACAATAACTCGCAATCAAAGGTAAAATGAGTGGTTTGTATATTTTTCAGGTGTAGCGGTTAAGGAAAGCTTTAAAATGATGCCTCATTCATGAAATTTGATTTTTATGAGCGTTACATATTATCATTTATAAAAATAATATTTCTGCTAAAAGAATATAATAAATAAAATTGTGTCAAGCATGTTTTTTAATTTTAAGATTCAGCAACTTCCAACTGCCCATCGTGCGTTGCTACGATCCCGGATGAAGGAATTCAATTCCTTTCAATCTCATTCCCGTGTTTGAGAAATGAGGATAACATTTCAAGAAATTAACATTCTTATGCTGATTGGTTTTAGAACGTCAAAGTTCGTCGACACAAGTTAAACTGGTAAAAGTAATTAATTAACATTTCTACATTAAACAAAAAATATATAAAATTAAAAACTAAAAATTATAAAAACATTTATTTGGAATAACGTTCTCAAGTTACTTTAACAACCGAGAACGTAATGTGTTAAAAATTTCGTCAAAATGGGATTAACCCGTACAAATAATGAATTAATAAATAAGTAACGTTTTTTAACAGATTTTTTCGCAAATAAAAAAAAAATAAAAAAGGTTGTCTCGGCGGCATACTCATACAATGATCACCAAAATTTAGTGACCGAGGAACAGTGGGAAAATACACAGCAAATAGGATATAAAATAAATATTTTAAAATATTTAAAACATTAAGCACTCAAAAATATCAAAAGCATCGCTTCGATTAAACATTATCAATATGATCGGAGATGAAGATGAGTTTTTACGAATTTAATTTACATAAAGTTTTCTGATACGCCTCCGGAAGGTTAGCTAACCAAGCAATATAATATGAATTTTAACTAATTAGTAATAAATATTAGCTAAATAGAGATCTCATTGGGATTGACAGTTATAATTTTGGTCATGTATCAGGATCTGATTACATAATTACAAGGCTAAGAGAGGCGATAGTATCACTGTGTGCTCCTCGGCGCTATTAACCAGTAATCTAGCCTTATCTTTTATGTTTAAAAGGAAATTATTTTATATCTAAATGAGAATATTCCTTAAGCCCTCGCTCTCATTAATTACATGATTGATATCATCAGTGAGTGGGGAAAACATGTTAGAGGTTTTCTTATCTATTTTAATTTTCTATTGCTTTGTGTATTTCCTTTTAGTAGACATTACGATAGCATCTCGTTTCTTATTTCATTCCTAAACTTTATTATAATCAAGAAGCGGGAAGAAAACAGCAGAAACAGTCAACTAATGTTTTTCCATTTCCGCATTTCTCATATGCAAATATAAAAGGAAAAAATAAATTTAGTAGGAATGCAAAAAGTTGTTATTTATTCGAGAGGCTCCATGAACGGTCGACATCAACTACATCGCATGCGCATTCGTAATATAGTTATTGTGGTCACTTTAAAAGCGATTGAGAGAACTAATTTTAATTATAAGAGCTGCCGAAAACAGATCGGAGGGGGTAGATTATTGCTGATCAAGCTAAGGTCCTTTAAGGACGACTGCGCCATACGATAGGACAGGATAACATTTAAATAATGAAAACATTCAATAACTGTTATTAATATAAACCAAAATAATCATCAAAAATTATTATTATCATTAAAAATTATAAGAACCAACTGGTTGGAACAGTGCCAATCCCGAACCAGTGATTTAAAAGAAGAAACGCTGGACCCTAATTCTCGGTAGTGCTCTCATTATTGAAATGGAACAAGTTAATAATATCTAAATTTAACGCTGAAGAAACTACGGTTCATACAAGTTTAATAAAAACAAATAGGACTTGGATCCATAATATCCATAATTTTATCTTTGTTGCTTAAGTGGTTAAGATATCTTGTTAAATGGAGTTCTAAAGTCATTTCAAGGGAAATAAATTTTATTTACATTGATCCTCAGGAGCCGAGGAGCCATCACTCTTAAGGACCCGCTCCCTCGGGACCGAGCGCGAGATGAAGGACGGGAGGTAAAATTCCAAGTGAGCAGGGCTATTATGAAAATAAGAGAGTAGATGTCGGTAATCCACACCCCCCGCCGGATTTACATAAAATATTCAGGGCTCTATTAATTTTGGAGTAGAGAGAGACGGAGGGATAGAGATGTGAAGAGGGAGCGAGAGACAGCTAACCGCTGCCTTATAAATCTAGGATCTCCGTGTCTTCGGCTTAGGCCACCGCCACCTTGATTTGTTGTTCCTTGTCCTTAACCGGACGTTTTCTTAACGTCTCTATTTAATCTGGTTAGCGTTTGATCAACGGTCCAGAGAAATAGAAACAGGACCTTCTTAAAGGGCGTAGAAAATATGACCAACAGCTGACATAGCTTGGGGCACGCAATTTTTCTGGATTATCAATGCTCTCATATCCGAGACCACACCGACCTCTAGTGTTGTGCAAGGGAAGGCTGTTTAAGCAAGCACCAATAATCTCTGGTCTTGATGTAAGTAACGCATAAATAAATCCTTCCAACTATTCCATTCTATAAAAAGAAGAACGATTTAAAATTTTATAAATTATAAAGCGTTGTATTAAACTACATTTCGAGGCATCAAAATATAATTGCGGGTTTTGGTTGATTCATTAGCAAATCATCGCCCAAAAATATCTATTTTTGAATACGATTTACTTAATTTCATTATAAGTTATGGAGTCATTTTAAAAAATAAAATTTGTTCCTATGGTAGGGGCTCCCTAATGTCACTCACTACCTTTAGAGTGCGATACTACTTGTAGAGGTTAAACTTTCAAATTATGCAAGCCTTTTTGATATTAAGCATCTAAGTATGTCTCGATCAAATTTGAAAAACACTAAATAAATAATCGATTATTAATGCTAATAATCATGTATAAATTCAAGTTTGAATAATCGTTTTATTAAACGATTATTCAAAACATGAATTAACATAACATAAATGTTAAAAATAATTTTTTATTTTTGAATATAATATCTCTTTTAACTTGTGTTTTTTAAAAGAAAGCAAATTTTCTTTGTCTATCTATATTTTTATGAACCATAATTTTATGAAATTCTCTGATTTTATTTTTTTTTTTTGTAAATACGGTAATTTTGAAACATTTAAAAAAAGACAAATCGAAAGTAACTAAACATTTTTTATTGATTTAAGAGACATTTTTAATTCGGATTGAAAGTTTTAAGGGTTCAGAAATAGTTTAAATACAACAAATACAATATAAACACCATGTTTTTCTTAATAAATAAATTAACTTAGATTATTAGAAAATGTGCTTAGGCTAGGTGTGCACCGAGTAGGTCTTACCCCAAAGCTGATCTAGGACTTTTGATACAAAAGACTGGGAAATAACTGACATAACGTATTCGTACCCCGAAACAACATTATTTAAATCAGAAAATGTTCAATGTTTTCAATTGTGAATTATTGTTAATTTCATACATTCTGATTCTCAGGAGAAAACCATTTCAAACAATTAAAACCATGTTACTTTTGTAAATTAAAATTCAAATAGGTTGCCAGGATGGCAGCAAATATGTATATATTCTTTTATCTCCGGTATGAATCGACAATGGAAATCGGGATGTCAAAAATTATCTTGATCCAAGGGCTTACCCAGGATCAAAACTATGGGGGGGGGGGGCAAGCTATGATCGTTCAGGTTGTAACACCTTACCGCGGAAAAGGTGAATGAAACTAAAATTATGTATAATTATAGCAGTGCTTTATCAACTAAGTTATTACAATTATTTGCTTGAAAAAAATATATTCTATTATTGCTTCCAGTCTTAAAAGCCTAAAAAATTATTGCTTCCAGCCTTCCAGGGGGGGGGGGGGCAGCTGCCCCCCCCTGCTCCCCGCTGGGTACGCCCATGTCTTGATCCTCTCTATATATGAAGTGGGAATAAACCTGGATAAACAAATATTTGTTCCCTTTCCAGTAACGTACGCTTGACAGAGTTGAATGTTCTAAAGGAAATTATCCAAAGCCAATGTAGAACAATCGAAAGAAACTAAGATAAATCATATATGTCAAGAATAATTTATAACAGAATTATTCAATTCTTTAAAATATGCCTACTTCACATATAACAATACAATAATTCATAACAATACTTATTAAACCTGAATATATTGTATTGGGGAGCTACTAAATTTCTGGATGGTTAGAATTGTATGCTGGACCAAATGGGCTGGGTAAACATATGCTGTGAAGGGACGGTTGGCCAACGTGCTATTGTTCGCAACGTGTTATTACCCAACTAGTGAAAATTCACTGGAATAATTTGTCTTGAACAAGGCATCAGATCAGGTGATAGTGTCGCATGTTGAGCAGGCACGGTATCGTAATTCTACTAGGCATTTGAAAAAAAAATATATATGAGGACATGTATGACCTTTAAGCAGTGAACAATCATTGGAAGTTGATCAAGGTATTGTTTTTTCAACGGTTAATTATATACTTATGTGAATGATTTTTTTACCAAGTGGTAAATAAACTAAACCTTTTAAATAATGCTTATTTCTAAATGTAAGAATGAGCATTTCATTCAGCAAGGAGTAATTTACAACAATTTTTGGAAATCAATCTACATTGCTAGCGTGCCTAATTAATAAAATTGTAAAAAAATAAAAATAAGTTATTGAGAGGAATAAGTTAATTTAATTTTAAACTTTAATTAATGTACGGTATGTGGGACTTCACTTGGACACGAAACTGATATGGAGAACGTACATCAGACTGAAAAAGAAAAGAATTCAACAAACGATTTGGACTATTATCTAGATTAAATGACAGACGTTTCGTATTATCCCTAACTAACAAACCTTTTTTTTTTTAACAGAACAATTTTATTTATTTGCACCTGTAACATTACTATTAGCAAATGTGCTAGAATAAGGTACATAAGGCATCGGTAGGCATGAGGGATATAGCATCCAGCAGTGCATCCTCCTGGTATTCGAAAGATTAACATTGTCCGATAATATTGCAAGGACTACCTTTATGGTTATCTTTGATTTTATGTGTTTGATTATATATTATGTAGTTCTATTTAATTTCTTTGACATTCTTTAATTATTTCATAAATATGAGAAAGAAAACAACATTTGTTTTTTAATACTTCTTACTATATCTGTAATCAATATCAATATATATTATAAAGCAAAGTGTACAATGTGCGTGCCGAAAAGGCTCAAAAACGACTCAACGCACGTTTAAGAGAGTTATGTCAGCGTGTTGCTATAAAACCCATAACGGAGAAGAAGGTTTCTGTTTTTCTCTTAAGGGTGTAAAATTGAAGAGAAAAGGACTGGAATTTTAAGACTCTCGCACCATTTAATTAGCCTCTCTGAGATTGAGATACGAGGTTATGAATGAAAAATGTAGTTCGAGCTCCAGGCTACCAGGAAGCGCTAGGGTGCGTTTCACTCAATGTTTCATTATTGTTTGTTCATTCATTCCGTTCAGTTTGTAAAGGTTAAATATTTTTTCAGCTGTTCTTTTTAAATTACTTTTAAAATTGTTTCACCATTTCTTTCTAAATAAAATAAGGATTTTACATATCTGCAATCAATTAGAAAACCGACTGGATACCTTACAAAATTAATTTTCTCATAAGAAGGTTAATTGATTTACACATTATATTTAATCAATAAATAACATCTACTTAAGTAAATTTAATGCAATATGACTGAACATTTTTTAGTAGTACAGTGAGCGAAATAAACAGACATAAAGCAAAAAAGAAGAGCTGAATCGACTGATTATAAATCGAAAATAAAAAGTTTGAAGTGTTCTTATTGTATGCAATTATGAAAAATGGTTTTATTACTATGTATGATGAGCATTCCAGTTGATAAAATGACTAACTCCAATTACAGCATTTTTTCAATAAGATTTTATCAC
Source organism: Aelia acuminata (assembly GCA_911387785.2). NCBI lineage: Eukaryota > Metazoa > Arthropoda > Insecta > Hemiptera > Pentatomidae > Aelia > Aelia acuminata. Next base: position 100,728,242 of record OU426979.1, read on the forward strand.
CCGTCATAGTTCAAGATAAAAAGAAATATAGGAAATATAGAAATATAGGATTCAGAATCACAGAAACCATCAAAAACGATGCATGACTCGACAAAGTTGCAGCAAAATTAATTGTTTATTCGCCATTTTCAACCCCCTTTAAAGTATATAGGGTTCCTTATTTGGGCGGACTCTGCAGATCTCGAATTTTAATATTGATAATATGTTAAAAGTTTCAAGAAACTGCTAATTTTGTTCTATATTTCCTTTAATTGTAAAGTCTTTCTGTTATTGAAACTACCACACAACTACCGGAGCGAAGCCGGGCACCCTAGCTATATATTATAAAGCAAAGTGTACAATGTGCGTGCCGAAAAGGCTCAGAAACGACTCCACATACGATTAAGAGATTTATGTCAGCGTGTAACTGCAGGTCCCCTAACGGAGAAGAAGGTTTCCGTTTTTCTCTTAAGGGTGTGAAATTGAAGAGAAAAGGACTGGAATTTTAAGGCTCTCGCAACATGTAATTAGCCTACCTGAGAAGGACATACGAGTTTTTGAATGAAAAATTTAGTTCGAGCTGCAGACCACCAGGAAGCGCTAGGGTGTGTTTCACTCAATGTTTACTGTTCATTCATTCCGTTATATTTGTAAAGGTTATGTATTTGTTCAGCTGTTCTTTTTAAATTACTAAAAAATCAAGCGAAAATAATTAGTTTCACCTATTCTTTTAAAATAAATTAATGATTTTACATATCTGCAAATAATGAGAAAACCGACTGGATACTTTACAAAATTAATTTTCTCATAAGAAGGTTAATTGATTAACACATTACATTTAATCAATATCTAACATATACTTAAGTAAATTTAATGCAATATGAGTGGGCGAATAAAAACAGACATAAAACAAAAAAGAAGAGCTGAATAGACTGATTATAAACCGAAAATAATAAGTTTGAAGTGTTCTTATTGTATGTAGTTATGAAAAATGGTTTTATTACTATGTATGATGAGCATTCCAGTTGACAAAATGATGAATTGACTCCAAATATACATGTTTTCAATAAGATTTTATCACCGCTCATAGTTCAGGATAAAAAGAAATATGATGAAAAAATTGTGCACTAATGATATTTTGGTTTTCACTTAGTAACAGTAGTAAGATTGGAGAAGTGCAGAGTTCGGCCAAATTAGGGTGTGGTGGGGGGGGGGGGATAAATTAAGGGAGGTTGAACTGGAAGAAAGGTCTTACAAAAAAAGTTTCTATGAATCTTCGGTATTTTCTAAACTTCTGGATCTAATGGGACCATCACAGTAGTCGGCGCTTAAGTTGTACTCCAAATATAGTTTTTTAACTAATAATCTAATAACTTATTATCTGCTGACAGTTTGGAATGGGCTTATAGGATTCATAATCACAGAAACCATCAAAAACGATGGATGACTCGACAAAATTGCAGCAAAATTAATTGTTCATTCACCATTTTCAACACCCTATAAAGTATATAGGGTTCCTTATTTGGGCGGACAGTGCAGATCTCGAATCTTAATATTGATACAATGTTAAAATTTTCAAGAAAGTGCTATTTTGTTCTATATTTCCTTTAATTTTAAAGTTTTTCTGTTATTGAAACTGCCACACAACTGCCGGAGCGAAGCCGGGCACACTAGCTAGTAAATAAATAAATAAAGATGAAATTCTGTTTGTTTGTTCTTATAGAAATCTGTTCTTTATAGAAATCCATACAGTTTGTCCTAAATTCTCCAAATTTCGCTCAGTGGTTCTTAGATACCAGGTGCGAACACCTGTCCATATTAAAATTGTATAACTTCAGCCAATCTCTAGGTATATCCTTTATTATTATAAAAATTGTTTTGATCTCGCTTTACATTGGTTTTTACGAAATCGACCGTTTGAGTCGATAAAAGTCTCACTTTATAGATAAAGAGATTTAAAAAATGAAATTCTCTGGGTGAAACGGGTAAAAAGGGTATATACAGCTAGTTATAAATAAAACTTACTGATATTTGCTGTATTTATTTTATATAAATTCATTTCTTTAAAAAGATTTTTTTTTATCATAGATTGAGTGGTTGTAAAGCAGTAAAAGACTCCAAAAAATCGTTTTAACATTGCAAAAATTATAAATATAGATGGTAATTCAAAATTTCAGGAGTAAAATGCTATTTTCGATAAAGTGTGGCGTATATCGTGTATTGGAACCCGGGGGCCTGTCCTGCGCCTATTATGTCAAATTCCAATCCTTACCAAGAGATAATGCGCATGAGACGCTCATTTAATTCACTTTTCATTCAACAGAATAACGCTTTCGTCAGAGCATTCCCATCGGACACCGACGCCCGATATCGTTTGTGGCTCATTCCAGCGGTCGGACCCCTGGGACCGATACCGTTCAATTCCTATTCATCCTATTCAATTCCCTAAAATACGCCGCCGCACCTAACGTGTTAAATTGTCACAAGCCTTCACTTGTGATTTTCTAGCATAGTGCTTAATGGCACTTACTTTAAGTGCCAATGAGAGCCTCGGGAGTGTAAAAGTGGTAACACAAGTTTATGACTTAGCTTGCATTTGCACCTAAAAGTGTATACGATAATTTCGTAGTAGAAGTTAATTACATTTTTATTTTCTTTATGTTCCGATAAAGATTACTTTATTTCATAATGCCCTTTTGCTATTCAATGAAGTATTACGCACACCTGCTTGAGCGGAGTAGCAGTCACGAGACTCGCTGAGAGGAGTGAAGTCGCCTCTGAGTATAATAGGGTAAGGGAAGGCGACGAAAAGGATTGTAGCCATTGTCCTGGAAGCGGGATAAAAACTGACGTAACCCCGAGAGCTTTACAATGTGTCGTTAGTCTCCCGCCAATCCTGATTTACTCAATCTGTAAGGACCTATCCTTAAGGACATCTCAGTTCCCTCCCGCTCTGTGAGGCAGGATGGGCAGCCATACACTTGATGGATCACTTAATTTCCTTTCACCTTCCAGCGTCTTACCATCTTTGGGCTAACTGGTTAAAATAATAATTTTTCCAACACCTTGACAAGAACTGCCTACTTCCAGAAAGGTTTTTATTTATCATTTCTTCCGACTAGTAAAAAATCCTCAGCGTAGCACACTTCGCTGAATGGAGATGATATCCTACGCCAAACAATACACGCATGAATGGGGGGAGTTTTCCCCCATTGTATTTTTTTTTTAATTTTTGTTAAATACGGAGCTGAATGTATAATTGATTAGTCTTATTTACCGATAACCCTTTGATGTTTGCGCTATAAAAAATGGGAACCAATATAGACTGAGAAATAATAGTTTTACCCAATTTACCGGGAACCGGATGTTGTGAAATTTATGACGCTCTCAAGATTACGATGGGCTGGGCACAATCTTAACTATTTTCCTGGTCATGGCCAAACCTTTTTTCTTCACATAAATTATTCAATAATTATACAATTTTGATTTATTAAAGTCTGCAATATTATGCAAAATGAAGATTAGTTAGGGGAATGCATTGCTTAATTTAATTATTAAGAATTCTGCTGCTTTTCGAATATGCATAGTTTCAAAATATAAGTTACTATGCACACAATAGCAGTACATTTAAAAAAATATAAGAAAATGATTTTGATATTTTGTAATGACAATAGAGCCTTCCCTACATATACTTTTTTTTTGATGTTACATATCAACTGGAGCGTGGAAATGCATAAGGTCTAAGTGCCAAAAAAATAAAACTATGTTTTCTTTTGCCAAATTATCATATGTGCCAAAGCCATTCTTCAAAAATGGGTATAAGTAATGTTTTGTTGTTCGAAAATAGTTCATTGAACGTATGAGAGATGGCATGGGTGTAAGCATTGAAGTTAGTTCACCCAAGGGGATATGTCACATCATTTCTGCAAAACTTTTTAAAATGCACTTTTACCCTTATGCATTTCCACGCTTCAATTGTTTATTCTCAACATTGAATTAAAAAGTAGAAGTACCTCCAGTATATCCAAATGGGGGCACGTGCACCCCCTCCCCTGTTCTCAGGTTAAATACAATTTTAGATAAAAAGGTGTAACTACATAAAGAGGATTTTTATTCAGTATTAATTTAAGTCCTTATCAGAAAGCTGCACTCCCTTCCTGGCCAGATCCGCTATCCTCGTAATAAATAATTAACAGTGTGCTATCAAGGTCCTGTATCTTAATCTTTATTTTCCTGGGACTATTGTCTGATATTAATTTTGTTTTGGACATAAACATATGTTATAAACTTTAAGGAGCATTTTTTTATTTTACTTATTTTATTGATTAAATATATAAATTGTAGCGTCGAACCACATATCCTTAAAGTATGTCCCGGGCACCTTCACCTAATACTGCAATTGAAAGACCGGGCACCTTCGGCTGTTCGGGTTCGTAGTTCGCCGTAGTGGTTCGGCAGCTTAAGGATATGAGTTCCCAACGATATCTAAAAGATGAAAACGCTGAAAAATGTGTACCGGATAATACAGTCGTTGTCGAATGATTTACGAATAAATCTGAGTGAAGGGAAGTAAAGGTAATTAGTTATCTTCCATGATATAGGAGGAGTCTTTTTTTTTTTTTGCCTCAGGAGCGGAAGCGTAGCGATCCCGACATTAGAGAACGCTGTGCGGGGAGGCGTGGGCCGGGCCGAGGAGGGCCAGCTAAATGAGGCGTGCCCCCGAAGAGATAGGATCTGGCCGAAGAGCTCACTAATTATCTCAGTTAATTGTCCCACCCACCTTCAATTCAACACATGACATCACTACGCTGCTCCCGCGGACAGCCCACTAAATAGATTAGCGGTTAATTCTAATCTAGGAGCCTCCCATCTGCTCATCCTCTCCCGAAGCATCTGATAAACGGACGTCCTTTATTTTTTTAATGGTCATACATCGGCTGATGGCATAACGGTGCAAAACATGGCCAGCTTCCAGTCGGTAACTACTCCAATGGGACATTTTCATATCTCACTCTTAGGGGCTCTCAAAAAGGGCATGCATAGCCCAAAAGTTGCTTTGTAAACTAGATCAAGAGGAGAAACATAGTGAACTTTTTGCGATGGGGAATGTTTGGGGTGTGTTGAAACAAACTTTTTGCAAACATTTAATTTAGCGAATCATAGAAACCATAGTATACACCACAGCAAATTTCCTTATAAATAAACTATAGTATTTTATTCTTAGCACGCAATTCAAGAAAAAAAATTTTATAAGAGTGAAGGAAGATTATTAGACATTAACCTCCGGAGGAGAAAGGGTATTAGAGGCATCTGCTGTACATGTACACTAATCCAAGAAATGGTAATTTTTTAAAGAAAAAGGCGGTAACATAAATAAAAAAAAAAAAAAAAAAAAAAAAAAAAAAAAAAGCTTATCCTTTCCAAGCACCTTTTACCGGACTTGCCCCCTCCAATCCACATTTATGGTATGGTCCGGGAGCTGAGGGCCAAAAATGTGCCTGATTTGAATCAAATTTTTGATCATATAGGCTGAAATTACTCATTTCATAGACTACCAATGTGAAGGTTGCGATGGGCCACCTCAGATCGGTAGCCATAATATTTTATAGGCGAACAAAATCGACATTTTCGAACTTTTTTCAATTTTTCGCTAATAACTTGAAATGGATTTATCGCAGAAGAAATTGTGTTCTTTCTAAAATAGAAAGGCATTAGATTTCGCGTCGACTGAGGTCCTCACAGTTAAAATCGGGTGTCTTACCGCCAAAACAATTTAGCCACTTCAGCAGAAAAATGAATGTTCCAAAGCCTGCAATTTAAAGAGCATTACTCCAAATAAAAAATGTCAACTATAATAGTTGTAGAATATCGAATTCTGTGTAAAACGATCTCTTTAATTTTAAAATTAGCCTACTCCTGTGGAAACAAAGTAATTAAAACGTGAACGTATTTAGCGCCTTGTGGTCTAAAATCCGTGAAATTTTTTGGGATTTTTTTTGTGTCTCGCGTATAATTCGGCAAATACAGATCACAAAGAATTGTTTTCTTCTTACTATAAGAGGCTAAACAATTGCAAATAGAATGATATATTTGAAGTTTAGCCGGGTTCATTACATTGAAAGTTTGTAATTTTTACGTTTTTGGTGGAAACCGTGTCCCAACGCCTCTAACTCAAAAACATCTAGTTTAAATGAAAAATGCTTTGTTGCTGAGCATCAAATTTAGCAGGATTAAGCTCCATACACACAGCACTAGCTAAATCCTGGGAAAAATACAAATCAAAACTTGAAATTATTCGTAGTGTTTACTTCCTGCTAAGACTTCGGTTTATGAAGTATCAGGGGATTTGATAAAATATTCATAAAAATAACTACTTAGACAGGTAGATACCTGGCATCATTTATCTTTTATTTTAACACATGGAAGATGGTTGTTTTATTAGTTCAAAATGGTTAATACTTTGCAATTCTCCATTATCATCCTTTATTTGCCAAATTATTATAAATAATTTAATTATAAATCTTTTTGTTCGTATTTCCAACAAAATGAAAAAAAAGAAATCACGAAGAACCTTTTGAAAAGAAGCTTTTTGAATCCTTTTCATGTTATGATAAGGTAGTGATAAATATTACTTACTACAAAGTAATATTTATTTACTATTGTTACTCCTGCAGCTGTATTAGAAATTCACTTCGTTTATTGCTTTTCACATAATAGGCATAAACCTATGCATACATAAGTAAAGTATGTTATATAAATGTGTCTATCATTAAAAGCCTACTATAGAGTATATTAATAATATTGTTTGAAGGAAGATTAAATGAAGAATGAACGCCTTCTTTCAATTGCTGCAAGGAACGAGAATAGTTCAGTAATTGATGATACATACTTCAATTGACCACAGTGGGACGATGGTGTCAATCAGTTAAAATGGCACGTATAATTAAACAATTTACCTCACTAAAGATAATTTCTGATGGCTTAATATGAAATAAAGTTTACAGAAATATACACAACGATATGTGTCCGTGTGGGAGAGTAGGGTAAAGTGGCGGGACGTTTTTTGTTTTTTCTTGTGAATCATACATTTTTCAATAAAAATCTAATATGATTCATAAGGTTTAAGCTTTTACTACTCATCCATTTTTTTTTTTTTTTTTTTTTTTTTTAAGTGTTTGGATTAATTCGGAAAGATTATGCTGTAACTAATAAAACAAAATAAAAATCTGGTGCAGTATTTATTTATTTTCATCCTACCTTGCCTCTTGAGGCAATACGGGTTGTTGCAGCAGTTAGATGTTAGGCATGTCTGCTTAGCATCCCACTGCTGCTACAAAACCAAAATGTTCTGAACTTGAGGCCGGTAAGCTTCATTTGCTCAGTCCGGTTGGCTTCTAGGCACGGCTGACCAGACCTCCCTCGTCCGACATTGAAGTGGTCAGGCCGAGTGCAGTCTTCCATCCTTTGACGAAGTCTTTAAAATGATTATAGTTATTTTCCGCAACTAGCTGGGGGAAATCTGATTCTGTGAGAACGTAGAGTCCGGTTTCACGAAGCAACTCAGCCCTCAGAGAGCCAGTAATCTGGGAGGACCCATTTAGCTTCCAAGCGAGAAGTACTTTCTGGTGGTGGTAATCTGGTGCAGTAAGTGAAACACACAACTTTCTCTTACCAACCTTCTTAGAGTAGAAATCAACCTGTTATGATACCTAAATGTGTAATTTCTGAGCCCCTGATTCACAGAAAATATCTTTTTCTACAGAATTTTGTTATTCTATAAGTTAGAAAGTTTTATAATCATTGAAAAACTTAAAGTCCTCAATTCATGTTAATTTATTATTAGGTACTTATTTTTTTACTTTCACTTACCTATATATGAAAATTCGACTTCCGGTTTTCAACGGAAATACACGGTTTGGGACCCCCTGAGTCCAAATAACTGAGTACCGCAAAATGGTCTGTGTGTGTGTGAACAGACATACTCAGAAACTATTTCTCGTACGAAACTGAAATTAGATATTTGAGGTATGTTTGTGCCCGCGATGTGACAGGAAAGATTTCGCCTAAATCGAGTAAACGAAGGGTGCACTTTATCCGAACATCTATTTTTCTATTTACGATTTCTCAAAAACGGCTCTAACGATTTCGATTAAACTTTTCAAGTACAATTTACCAATCTTAATGAAGTATTCTTTAATATGAATACTTATCGAATTCTTTTAGGTCTGACAGGGCTTAAATGGCTAAGGAAAAATCTACCTTTAAAGATTCTTTTTTTTTTTATTTCTAGTAAATAATTGTCCCTTGTCATTCCTAGTTACAAGAAATGGCTACATATAAAATACGAAAGAATTTAATAATCAAATAAAAGAGAAATAAAATATATGATTTACCAAAACAAAAATTTCAATTTCGGATACTGTTAGCACTAATTTATATGTACAACGAGCAGTCCCGGCCACGCGTTGATGTGGCTCAGTCGCTATAATCGGTTATAATTAATTATATCATATTCTTTTTAATACAGTCGAATCAAAATTCACTGGTAAAGATAACGTCTCAGCTAATCTACAAACCAACGAGATTTAAAATAGAGATTTACGCCAAATTTAAAATTGTTGGTAACGAATTTAGAAGGTTTAAAGTTTTTATTTTTACATCTCATATTTGACTATAGTAAGCATTAATGATCTATTTATTTACCACTTATTGGATTATTTCAGCAGAGGTGAGATTAAATGTAAGTAACACAAATGTAAAAGGAAATAATAAAGAATATAATTGGAACAGGGTTTAGTAAAACCACAATCAACAGTTAGCTAAAATGTACCAAATTAATCTTTTGTCCTAATACATATTAATTAAATTCAGAATATGATCATATGAGGTATCGTCTACTTGTTGAGCTACTTGTTTCTACCTGAAACAGGTTATGAAAAGCGAGCAACCTGAAACCATACTGAATGTTCTTACAGTACTACTTATCAAAACATAAAAATTTATTTATGAATGAGATAGATAACGTTAAGTTATAACTTTTTACAACAATAATGTACATTTTTCTATTATTAGAATTCACAATTTCTATTTACTGTAGTGCTAAAAGGTGCACAATGATTTTGTTTAACCTGTCCTTTGCGAAAACAAATAGATTCGATGTTTTCTCCACACGTGAAAAGGCGAAAAATAATGGCCCATGGGAAAAACGCGGATTTTCCAAGTCCAAGAGGGAAAAAATAAATTTCTGCTTACCCACCCTAAATATCGAAAGAAAATGAAGTGTATAATCAACCTTTTTAATTTTGTTTTACAATGAAAAACAAAGAGAAAGAAGAGGAGGAGAGGCAACATTGCCAGATAAGGCGAAAGACGTGTTTTTCAAAATGTTATCGATCGGAAAAAAAAAATCTGGTGCGTGCGCGCAACACACAACTTTCACTTACCAACTTACTTCGATAAGAAATTGACGTGTTTTGTTAAATATCATTTCCCAAAGTCACACATTTTTCTACCTTCATATCTTATTTTTATTACTCGTTAAAGCCGTTTTTGAGTAAATAAAAAAAACCCTGAAAATGATACAAAATTTATTAAGTAAAGTCCCCCCTTCGGTTGATCAATTTTGATGAAATGCTGGCTATCACATATTTGGCATATTCATACATCAAATACCCAGTTTGGTCACAATCGTGAAAGCCGTTTTTGAGTAAATAAAAAAAGCACGTAAAAATGATCCAAAATTTATTAAGTAAAGTGCCCCCTGCGGTTGATCAATTTTGATGAAATTTTTACAGACATATATCGGGCATATAAATAGATCAAATACTAAGTTTAATCAAAATTGTTAGAGCCGTTTTTGAGAAAATCAAAAAACACCTGAAAATGTTACAAAATTTATTAAGTAAAGTCCCCCCTCCGGTTAATCAATTTTGATGAAATTTTTACAGTCATATCTCGGGCATATAAATACATCAAATACCCAGTTTGATCAAAATCGTTAGAGCCGTTTTTGAGAAAATCAAAAAAAACCTAAAAAGTTATTAAGTAAAGTACCCCCTTCCTTTAAGTAATTTTGATGAAATTTATGCTGTCACATCGCGGGCATATACCTACACTAAATACCCAATTTCAGGATCGCACGGTTTATAGTTTTTCAGCTAGTCTGTTCACATACACACACACACACACACACACACACACACACACACACACACACACACACACACACACACACACACACACACACACACACACAGACACACACACACAGACACACACACACACACAGACCATTTCGCGGGACTTGGTCATTTCGACTCAGGGGACCCCAAAACGTGTATTTCCGTTGAAAACCGGAAGTCGAATTTTTTCACGATCGCAATACTTCCACTTACTATATATTTCATATATAGGTAAGTGAAAGTAAAAATTATGGCAATTCTTAATGAATCAAATATTTTTTTTTTTTTAAGAAATACTGAGGTGCTGAAAATTGAAAATTTAGTTTCCAACTTGTTATCGGCCGTTGCTATGAACGTTTATCGATTCTTATTTCCGATAGATCCTCGAAAAACATGATCTTTCATTCTGAAACTCGATTATTATTTCTATAATCTCCTAAAAATATATATATATAAAAAAAAAAAAAATCAAACGAGTCCTTGGAAAGTATGAAGTTCTAGAGTAAATGGGACCAACTATAATCTTGGTACACCTCTGTGTGAATTACTGACCCAAACAATTTTCATTGGGAAAGAAAATTTAGTGTTCGCTCTCCGGTAGCACTTAAGTATGCCAATTTAAAAAAAAAAGCAAAAAAGAAAGTAAAAGTTGTTTAAAAAAAAAATCCTGATTCCATCACTAATGGTGAATCGATAGGTGTATTTACGGCTTGTATTAAATTATAACATAATTTTCAAATGCTTGTCTCCTACCCCTTTCCGAAAACCAACAAATAAATTTTTAAGTATTATATTAGAAGATAAAAGGTTCGACCACGGCCGAGAAGCGAAACCAGTTCCTCTGCATCTATGTTGCACCGCTCTTACCACTGAGCTAACCGTGGGGCCGTTCCCAACCGTGTTCGAATCTTTCTCTTTTGTTATCCCACCCATGGAGAGGACCTGGGTTCGTTTCCAGCTGTGGTTGAATCTTTTATCTTCTAATAAATTAGTTTAAAAATTATAAATTAATTATCTAACAGATAATCATTGATTAAATGACAAAGAAAACTGTTTCTTTATTTCATTCAGAAATCTAAATTTGGAAAATCTATATAAATAAAGATGAAATTCTGTTTGTTTGTTTTTTATAGAAATCCATACCGTTTGTCCTAAATTCTCCATATTTCGCTCAGTGGTTCTTTGACACCAGGTGCGAACACCTGTCCATATTAAAATTGCCTAACTTCAGCCAATCTCTGGGTATATTCTTTATTGTTAAAAAAATCGTCATGATCTCGCTTTACAATGTTTTTTTTTACAAAATCGACAGTTTGAGTCGAAAAAAAGACCTAAAAAATCATTTTATAGATTTTGAAGAGGCCAACAAGGCCCGGTAAGATCGTCCCTTGGTAGGCGTCGAGTTCTGGGATTTTTAAACCATATGTTTTATTTTTGTTTTTTTTTAACATTACAATACGTTTATTTACATGTATGGTGAATTTATTTTTTATAAATGCCTCCTAAGAAGCGAGCTACAATAGGAGTAGTGAGCTCAAAAGCTAAAAAACAACATCAAGTACGAGCAGCTGAAACTCTTGACGAACATCAAAATAGTATTGAACAACAGAGGCTTAGACAGGCAGAATCGCGGGAAACTGAGTCTGCCCAGGAATACGAGGCCCGCGCCTTGCGCCACAGAGGCTTATTCTAATAAAAATCGTAATGAACTCGCTTTACAGTGGTTTTTTTTACGAAATCGACCGTTTGAGTCGAAAAAACGCCTAAAAAATCATTTTATAGATTTTGAAGAGGCCAACAAGGCCCGGTAAGACTGTCCCTTGGCAGGCGTCGAGTTCTGGGATTTTTAAACCATTTTTTTTTACGAAATCGTCATACATTAGAAAAAAGAAATTCCCCGGATGAAACCGGGACATACAGCTAGTAAAACATAATTACTAAAAATTATTTTGTTCCATATGATTTCCACTCCGTAAACTATTTTAATTAATTTGAGTTTCTCGTATTTACTCTCAAAGGCACAATAAAACTTTTTATTGTTAAATCAAACTTCTATTTTTACTTGTGATACTCCACCGCGTCTGATTTTATTATTCTCTATTAATATTTAAAATCAGAGGACACCAATACCAATATAAGGTAAGTGAAAGTAAAAATAGCTGTCTGGTCTAATAGAAATTGATTTAATAAAACCTTTCAGTAACTATGCGCTGCTTTAACAATACCCTCAACAACCATGGAATCGAGACATCATACACAAGATCTTATCAAACCAAAATTTTTTTGTTATTTTGATTTTACCTTACTAGCTGAATATTTAAAGATCTTTACAGGGGCATGGTTATGCGAACTATAAATAAGCGATTCGAATCCTCTAAAAAGGGAATGAAGGAAATATATGTACAAAGACTAAACACTAAATAAGATGATAGAGCATTGCCATAATTTAGGGCTGGGGGAAGAGAAGACAATTTAACGCCCCGGTTGGGAGGATGTAATATTCACGGTTCATCTGCGACCGCACCCATCGGCGGAACTCCTTATTCAATGTGCCTTCCTGTTCATCTCATTCTATTTCATCCCGTTTCATTTTATTACTTCTTCTCTTCGTCCATTTAGGTACCCACCATAGACCTATAATAATAAACAACTCGGGGAATTATTTTCCAATATCCCCTCAATATCAATGATCGCAGGATTAGTCAAAGAGGGATCTGGGTACCAATCGAAGTATCGATATGAGAGAATCAATTATTTTCAAAAATAATAATGACAATATAAAGTAAGTCAATACCTAACGAAATAAATGTTGTCAACTTGAGTCATAGAAACGAAAACCGTCCCCTAGAAAAATATTCTAAGGATCTTTTATCAAACAGATCTAAACGGCGATATCGGTTTCCTTCCTTGGTACGAGGGAATGGTCAGGCTACTTCGATGGCGAACCTCTCGAGCGGTACTCCAACATTGTAGTGCATCATGGCTCTACGGGTCCTGGTCTTGGGTCCCTTGCATACCAGACACTCAGCACACCTGCGGCACCAGTCTGCGACGTCCACAGAAAAACCGACCCAGTAAAATCGCTTCTGTATTTTCTCCAACGTCTTCTTGATACCGAAGTGACAGCCTGAGACACCTCCATGCAACTCCTTTAGCACTTCATTCTTCTTTCCTATACGTGCGATAGTTTGTGGTCGTAGCTCCTTCCCATCTGGACTCTCCCAGTTTCGTTTCAAAATGCCATTTTCTAAAATTAGTGAGTCCCACTCTGACCAGTAGCACTTCATAGCAACGCTCTCTGTCGATATATCCTTCCACGCCGGTCGCTGTCCACTTTCTTTCGCTGTCATTATCGGTCTGATTTCAGGATCCTTTAGTTGTTCTTCTCTTCGAAACGAGTTATTTGACCCTCTGGGTTCTTGAAATTCAAAAGCCAAGTCAGAGAAGCATGGTCAGTTCGCAGCATGAATAGTTGCCCATACAAATATTTATGAAAGTGCTCTAATGTTCTCACTATAGCTAGAAGTTCTCTTGTTGTGACGCAGTAATTCTTTTCAGGCTTAGAGAGAGCCTTAGAGTAATATGCTGTTACTCGTTCATCCCCACCTTGAACCTGGGACAAAAATCCCCCAATTCCGACGTTGTTTGCGTCAGTGTCCACTATGAATTCATTCCAGGCTTAGGATAGACCAAAACAGGTGCTTCACACAGAGCCATCTTGAGTTTATCGAATGCTTCCTGACACTCTATTGACCATTCGAATGGTTGTCTGTTCTCTGTGAGATGATGTAAGGGTCTAGCCAAGTTGGCGAATCCTTCCACGAATCTCCTATTGTAGGTACACAGTCCGAGGAAGCTTCTTACCTCATGTTTGTCTTTTGGAATTGACCACTCTCGCACTGCACTAATCTTTTCCGGATCAGTAGTGACTCCACTCTCAGAAATTACATGACCAAGGAACTTTACTTCTTTCTTGAATAACTGGCATTTCTTCGAATTTAATTTCAACCCAGCGTTCTTAAGCTTATTCAGTACCTCTTCAAGATGTTTTAGGTGATCATTAAATGTCTTACTGAAAATCACCACATCGTCTAAGTAAATTAGACAGGTCTTCCAATGTAAACCTTGTAAAATAGTTTCCATGAGACGTTCAAAAGTTGCTGGGGCATTACAAAGACCAAATGGCATAACATTAAACTGCCACAAGCCGCTGCCGGTAGAGGATGCAGTCTTTTCCCGATCATCTGGGTGTACCTCTACCAGCCAATACCCACTCTTTAGATCTAGGGTAGAAAACCATCTTGCCCCCTCTAGCGTATCTAGCGTGTCATCAATGCGCGGTAGTGGATAGCTATCCTTCTTCGTAATGTTATTCAGTTTTCGGTAATCGACACAGAATCTAGTGGAGCCATCTTTCTTCTTGACCAAAACTATCGGAGAAGACCATGGGCTACTAGAAGGTTGAATCACACCCTGAGCTTTCATGTCTTCCAATATGTTCTCAGCCTCCCCCCTCTTAGCTAATGAAATTATTCTGGGTGCCTGTTTGATCGGCTGGTGGTCGCCGGTATTGATCCTGTGACATGATATGCTCGGCCTTCCGTGGTCGCCGTCGCTGGACGAAAAGATGGAGTGATACTTGATGGAGTGCTGCTCCGCTGGTTCCTTAAGGTCAGTCCTTAAATCTTTTAATGTTTCCCTAATTAACCATTTTATTGTTTCTGAAAACTGCCTGACCCCTTCATCCCTCCTTTTCTCGTCCAAGTTTGTAATGAGCTGTGCTTCTTCACACTGACCTACGACCGTTCCCTTGCTTAATCGTTGCTCATAGTCCTTTTTTGTTCATTACTATGGCCGGTATTTTATGCGTTGTAGCCGTGATGAGTGTTCTTCCAAGAAGAATGCCATTGTCAATAGTTGAAACTGGCTCCAGTACCCCAACCATTCCTCCGCTGCCTCTTTCTAACTGGATTTCGGCAAGTACTTCACTTTGTGAGGGAATCTCCTCTGCTAGGGCTGCTTGTTTAACCCATCCTGTTTCCTCTTTATTCCGTCGTAGAACAACCTCCTAGTTGCCTACTTTCATCAATCTCTGGTTGTCTATTACCACCTTGTACGCCTCCATAAAATCCATCCCCAGAATGAACGGGTAATCTCTCGTAATCTCTGCCACGAATACTTGGTGAGGTATATTCAAACTACCTGTCTCTATCAATATTGTAACTTCTCCTTGAACATCCGTAGTCTTGCCATTTGCTGTCCTAATTATAAACTTCCTAGACAGGGGTTTAAGTCTCCATTTTGGAATAAGATAAGTTCTATAGATTGAGATGGATATTTGGGACATGGTAAAAATTAGCCAGTTTCCGCCCCCTAAAACTGGCTAAGCTGAGTTTTCCAGGTTCCCCTTCTTGATCACACCCTGCTCCTGTAGTATCGGGCACTGTCTCTTGAAGTGACCAGGTTCTCCACAGTTGTAGCATTTCCATTTTGGCTTGGTGGCTATTTTATCCTCCTTTGCTGATGTTTTATTCTTCAATCGTTGGCAGTCACATGTTGCAACACTGTTGCATGTTACTGCTGTTGTAGTCATCTTCCCCAACGTCTGTCTTCCTTACTCTTACTTGCCCTTGTCGAATGCTTTGCTTTACTGCTTCGAATTCCAATGCTCTCGCAAGAGTGCCTCCTAAAGTTTCCAACTTAGACAGTTTCAGATATTGTTTGATCTAATCGTCACGAACCCCATCAGCAAAGACCTCTTTAGCCAAGTGCTCCAAGACATCTTCCGGTACAGTTGGATAAGCCAACTGCACTAATCGTGAAACGTCTCCACTGAACAGCTGGAGTGTTTCTCCAAGATTTTGCTTCTTAGCTCTAAATTGTGTCCGATGTAGCTGTTCCAAGTGTCTATCGCCTAAGCGTCTTACTAGGTATTCAACAATGCAACGAAAATCATCCTGAGGTTCCTCAGGTACAATATGAAGGATGCCGAGTGCTTCTCCTCATAGTAGCCTTTTCTTTGTCGTTCCAGCGGTTGGCCGAAGCAGCTGCGATAAACTGACGTAGACAGGCAGACTACGATGTTTTCCCATCATATGATGGAGCTTTCACCTTCAGTATGTTTTCGTTTTGCGTTGTGGTCATGCGCTGTCCTTCCGCTCGCGATATTCCTTCTCCTTTCCATTCTATTTTCCGCTCTTCAATTTTTCCACTTCGTTTTCAAGGACTTTTAGTTTTCTATCGAATTCGGTTTCGATTTTTTGAATTTTAGCAGTTAAGATTACTTCCATCATAGCTTGAGCAACTTTCATTTCTTCCTTGCTAGCTTCTATTTTAGCAGCTAAACTAGCATGCATCTCAGCTTGACCAGTTTTCATTTCATTCTGTCCATCTTTCATTGTCTCTAACAGTTGCATAGTTGCCTCAATTTCTCTGACTCGGCTTCTAGTACCTTCACTCATAGAAATATTTCAAAAGTTGATCATCATCAATCGAATTTCCGGCAATTAAGAAATCTCAGGTTACTAATTACTAAAACTGTCCAATTTCATTTATCTTTATCTGTTAAATTACTTATTTAAACTAATTCACCACTATCTTTTGTGCAAATCCCACTTCTGACACCACTTGTAACGTGACCCGGGCTCTATTGTCCCTTCATTACCCTATCTGTACCTTAAACAGATAATAGTTTGACAAATAGATAGAGCACACAATAGCTAAGTGATTTAGGCAACGAATAAATGATTTATTAAGTCAGAAATAACAGAAGTACTCACCGTACAACACAAAAAATAATATTCACAATAAGAACATACTTGTTTTCATAATTAGTCATCTTTTCACTTTTTCTTATATAACCTTCTCAAAAGGTTCATCTTTTAAATATCCCTATTTGCTCCACTAGTTAAAACACATGTTATTGTTTATTCAGTTCACAAATTCATTACAATACATTTAAAAATCCATATCTTAATCTGACTTAACGGGGTCATGAACGGAGAAAGAACACTACCAACTGATTAATCAGTCTCTATATCGTGATAAGTAAGGGTAGTGAGAGTTGTGTTAGTGCACGCCCTAGTAGAGAATCTTCGTGAAATCTCCAACTGTAATTTTTAAATGTTCAACCGAAACAGAGTTTGATAGTTCGTTGTTGAAGTTTGGCAAAGAAACTCAACAGCTTTCTTCTTCAGAAGCTTAGAAATCTTCAAACCTCCAAGTTACTTTATTAACCCTTGTTTACAGAGAAAGGATTAAACACGTTAGAGTTAAATCATTTCTTACTAGCACTACACTACTTCTTCTTTTTACCATCCTGCATATCATTACACTACACCGGTTTTATATACCATATTTTTAAACATATAGAATGAGTTTAACATTTGGATCAAATCCACTGTCTGGCTATCTACACAAATCATCCATACTACCCTTAAAGATATCGGGTTCGACTTTGATTAGTTTCTCTTCTCCCAGATGTGCAGCGAGCGGCAGGGGATTTTCACGCAAAAAAGAGGAATTGTGGACTGTAAAAGGAGTAAATTGCACAACATAATGTTGAAGAATGAGACACCGCCGTGCATTTAGAGGCCATCGGCGAGCTGTGCCTCCTCATATCATTAGCAATTCCTCCCTCCACCCTTCGGCCAACACTTCATCAGCCCCTTCTCGGCAATCCAACTCCACCGTCTGGGGTTTATATATATTAAACCATAAAACCAACACAGATTCTGGCAAGAAGTCTAAAGTCACGGGTTAGTTAAAATGGATATTGGTCCAACTTAAGTTAATAAAAAGGAAACAAATCAGCTTGTAATTTTTTTTCCTAATCATGCAACTGATATTCGGTAAAAGTGAATCGCAAAATATAAAAATCTGGTGCGATGCGCGCAACACAAAACGTTTACTTAACAACTTACTTATTAGAAATTGACATGTTTTGAAAAATATGTAAACCCTATTCCTCAAATTCAAACATTTTTCCACATTCATTTACTTATTTTTGTTTCTATTTGCTATCTAAAGTACACTATATTTTTTATTGTAAATAACAGTTTTTACTAGTGATAATTCGGCAATGCAAGCGTACTACTCCATCGCGTCTGATTTAATAATTCTCTATACGTTGTAAATGAAATATATCAAGAGTTGATTGGGAAAATATAATACTAAAAAACTATATTTTCTATAAAGCAGGATAAATTAAAGTGTTTCTATCCAGGCATCATAAAGTAAAGAAACAATCCTACCGAGACGATAACTGTTACTAAAAGGGTAGATATTTCAATGTTCGACCATATTCAATACCACCGAACCAGGTTAAGCAAGGATCTCTAACTGTAATGATAAAAAATATATTCGGTAAAATTGTTACGACAAAAGTCATTGGATGGAAGTAGCCAAAAGTGTCCGCTGTTGTGTTGTTGAAAACTTCATTTATTTGCTATGGAAACAAATAATTTCCATTAAATATCTATGTTCCTAAACACCTAGACAATGCTTTCTCCTGAACAGAACGCCTTTCCTTAAACAATGTCATTTAAGATGTGGTGCGCATGCGCGGGTGTTCAACCTGTTTTATGAGTTGTCGGAATAGTTTTTCTCTTGTATATGTCTACTCAATGTCTTTCATATTTAGCCATTTCTTATCTTAAACCATAACGAGAGACAGTTAATTTCTCCATATAAACTAAAACAAAAGTACTTTATAGGAAAAAAAAAGTCCCCTTCTTCATTTAAGCAGCCTCAGAACTTTTTAATGATGATAAAACTTATTTGACATTAAACAATACTTTGATTCTCATTAAACATGTCGCGTTTGTTCAAAATCGTTTTTGAGAAAATAAAAAAAAAAAAGTAAAATGAGACAAAATTTATTAAATAAAGTGCCCCGGAAACCGGAAGTCGAATTTTTTTACGACCTCAATACTTCCCCTTTTTATAATTTCATAATAAAATTAAAAAGGTTCATACACCACCGTTTTTTTATATTTTGTTAAATTTGAGCAATACAGACGACAATGCATGCATCGTTTTATGGGAAAAAGAGTCAATGTCCCCAACGGGCTTTGGAATTGGAAGTCTGTCATGATATTAAAACGCGATACAAAACATATGCTTTAGAATTGTTTGTTTGTTTGTTATGGCTTAGAGGCGTAAAACCCTCATGTCATCAACGCCTATAGATTACATTTGTTCGTAGACTGCTTTAGAATTGTTCTCGACTTGTTGTTGGAACGAACTAACAGCTGGAACAAACTTTCATAGAACATGTTTGTAACAACGATGCTCGAGTACCATCTACGCTGACCTAGAACCTTTCAGGCTGTTCCTCTTACGAATAAATATACGGAGCGATGGGCTAGAGTTATTTTTGTTCTGAAGCTCAAGTCATATGGTTAGTTTTGTGTTACAAAGTGATAATTTTTATAACCTATTTAAATATTTATGTTTTCATAATTTGTGTGGCATTGAAAATTGTTATTTTCGTTTAATAAAAATTATTTAACCCACATAAGTGTTTCAATATTGTAATAAAACAGAAAGTTATAATTACAATCAGTGATACTGTATCGAGACTAGGAGTGCAAAGGATTGATCATCTGATTAATGCTTCATAACCTTAAAAAAGGGCAGACCATTGATCATGCAATTTAGGAATCAACAATAAAAGGGAGGTCACAGACATGGATTTCAACAATTTTATTTGGTTTATTCTACATCAAAAAATTTGATAACTTAAAACATATCATGGCAATCTTTTTATTTTCTGTAAAATAATAAATAAAATATATATTTTTTAGAAAAAAAACGGCCTCAAATTGTCTCAAAATTACATATATATATTTTCATATATATACAAGCCAAATTTTCGCCCCTTCGGGCATCATCAGGGCTGTAAAATTATGTATAAAGGTACAATTATAATTATTCTAAATTTGTTTTACTAGGTATTTCAGGTTTTACTAGGTATGTTTTACACAGATTGTTCAGGATAGTTGTTTTTATAAGAATTTTAACTTTTCATTTATATGTGAAATAATTATTCAATCGGATGGTGAGTCGCACAACATGTATTTTATTTTATTAATACCTAGTAAAACAAATTTAGAATAATTATAATTGTACCTTTATACATAATTTTACAGCCCTGATGATGCCCGAAGGGGCGAAAATTTGGCTTGTATGTATATGAAAATATATATCTGTAATTTTGAGACTATTTGAGGCCGTTTTTTTTCTATATTAGTGATTAGTCTCCTTCCTGCTATTGGAAAATCTTAATATATATATATATATATATATATATATATATATATATATATATATATACATATATATATATATATATATATATATATATATATATATATTTTAACATTAGAAACCAACTACAAATTAACTCACTCAAAAACTATCATTTACAAATTTCAAAAATTTAAATTATGCACACTAGCCAGATACCTTGATTGTGTTTAGCAAATTTAGATTGTGCTTTAAATTGAAGGTGCTTGCAAACTTGCCAAATTCTATGGTTTGGGTACCTCTTGAAAGAGTTTATTCTCTTTTTGGGGGGTTAGCAATATCCAGTTGATCAATTTAAAGGAAATGGTAAAAATAAAACAACCATAAATATATTATTTTCATATTTACAAGCGTACATATGTGATTTATCAGGATTGTCCCGAAACATAAAGAAACATGTACGGTACGTATCATCATTATAGTAGAAATATAAAATGTAATGCATATTTATCCATCAATCGAGAATATTGGGTTGTTGTTGGTTGGGTTGTTAGTTGCATTTTGCTCAAAATAAAATACTTATTGTATTCCACTTAACTAAAGCAGGGTGCTGTATTTCGTTTCAAAACCCTTAAAATAACATATGAAAATTTTATTTGTATATTTCCTGTTCCATTTCAGCACGATTCTCAGTTTTTAAATTGCGCTAGCTTCTACAACTCCTTCTGAAATCCCTTCCAATTGACTTGGAGAGATGAAAATTTACTAGTGAACTGAGCAATTGTAAGGTATGTGCCTACTGAATCCCCCGGATAAGTCCTTCTGATCGATTTTCGTGGATTACGATTTATTTTACAAATAAGCATTATTCCTTACGCAGGATAAGATATATTTTTAAAACTCCAAAAGTTTAGTTTCTTACACAATAAATATATGAGACATTAAATTACTTTTTTACTTTTTATTATTTTTGATCTTCATTAAATGATTGGTGTAGTAATAAAACCTCCGTTATAGAGCTATAGAGAATTAATACCAAATATTCATTTTCGTTTTAAAAGCAATAATCCCGTTGAGAAATTGCTAACTGATGATTTTTCTCTGGATAGGGCTGTAATCAGAACCACTAACGACTATTAGCGTCAGAGCAATGGAAAGGAGCTTCCTAATTACTATTAGCCTTAATGAGGACAACGATAAGGGAACAGACTCTAATAAGGAGGGCCAGGGTGCACCACTATCGCTCTACTCTTGATTCAATTTAATATCAATTGCGGTGGGCGTGGCCGATCCGGGCTGAGGAAGTGGGGGTAGGGAGGAGAGGATTGGCTGTCTCCATGGCGACAGGCCCTGCCCCCAGCCCGTGACATCACGGTCTCAGTCACGCCTCTAAATGATTACTTCCTAACGACTGGGGGGCGTTTACCCCCCTCCGCTCCCTTCCTTATCTACTTTACAAATGTTTCTCCTGTACCATTCAATTTAACATAAGTATACAACTGCGGGGCTTGGTAACTTTCAATTTAACTAGCTCAAACAGCACCTATGGCGTTCCCACCGGTTAACTTGTGAGCCTTACTTTCTAGGTCGGGTCGTTCCATCTCAGCCGGTGTAACCTTTTAATTTTACAACACCTTGTTTCATTTATTCTATCCTCAACAGTCAAACTTTTTATGTTTAATATTTTAAACAACCCAACCACTAAACAGAGTTAAAACGATTTAATTGAAACTAAACAATATATCAAAATGATAAGTATACTATAAACAAGTAAACATAAAAAAAAAAAAAAAATCCCTGTAATTTCAAATTAGAGGTATAGTACAAATTTGCATTTATATCCCTACATCAATGTTTTTTATTTAAAAATTTGGTGACAAAATAAAAAAAAAAAGGCAGAGAAAAGAAAATTGAAAAGATAAGCAATTAAAACTATTGAAGTGGGGCTCTCTTTAATGGAAGGCCAAGATTCCATGATTAACATGATAAGGTCAGAGGTTTCGCCTTGCTCTCGCTTTGCGGGCTTAAAAAGGGCATAAACCGATCGACAACAGTTCCTTTTCAGTTGAGATCCGGACCCCGCTAAACGTCACGACCAGTCTCCCATTATTTTAGGACAAATCATCATGTTCGAGATCCTGCCAAAGGAGTTATGTTGTAAACTTGGACAATTCACCAAGGAGAATCCACACCTCTGTGGGTATGAATAAAAATACAACTATGTAGTATTAATTCGTAGTTTTTATAAGTATATAGTTAAAGTAAAACTGTGTGCTATTAAGTTTACGATATCTGAATTAATTTTTTTTTGGGGGGGGGGGGGAGAGGCAGGCGGGTCATGAGACCGAAATAAAATAAAGAAAAACATTTTTTTTTTTTTTATTTCATGAAAAATATTACCTGAATTTGACGACTTTCGGAGAATCTACCGTATTAATTTAATCATTTTAAATTTATACAAATATGTCAGTATCTAACAAAGCTAGATAATAGGGCTCTTTAAACTAAAAAAGCCCATTTCTCTTACAGGACAGGAAGGTATTTTATCGCCACTTACACTAATGATGTTTAGGGATTTAGAGATCAGAAATGAACGGATAAGTTAGTTATTTGCAATTATCCATTTACTAACTTAATTAAATTAAGCTTTTAAAACAGATAGGTATTGTTGAAAGCCATATATTCAATGATTTAAATTATAATGGTCATTGTTTTTTAAAATACCAATTTGCTTTATTATCGCCGAGCTTCCGGAAAACAGTAATCTTTCAAGAAAGCTAAGATTAATAGACGAAGCATTAGGATTAGAAAGGTCGGCATGCAACCGTCCGGAAACATTCAATATCATCAGAGAAATCTTTGATAACTTTTCTCCCTGAATCAATTTTAAGATAGCTGTCACCCAAAGACATAACTTTTTCTTTATAGAAAAAAAAACGAATTTATGAGGTGCATAATATGTACAAATATTTATATATTATATTAAAATATTATTATAAAATAACATTGAAGATCATTGCTTAGGGTCTGTTTGCGAAGACCACATCCAGTTACTTTCATGACGCGACATCCAGTTACTTTTAGTAAACAGTTACTTCTTTTAAAAACTTATTTTGGCACTAGTACTGAAGTGCGGCTTCAAATTAAGGCCCGATCTCCACAGAAAAGGACCCCTTTGGGGATTTATTTTTCTCTGAAGAGCGAGCGGGAGTCGAAAGCTAGAATCTATTAAAGCCAATCAAGGCACTTTTTAACTGAAATAAAGGCGATGGGAGTTCGATAACATCGCGGTCACATAACCTCCCAAAACAGGCCACGCCCATCAGCCCCTCTTCAGTACCTTTACCCTTATTTTGATAACAATATTTATAACCAGTAAATAAACTGTATTTGGAACTATTGGCCTAGATGAGAATAACAAGAATATATTTCACCTATAAACATTTATTTATAATAGAACACACCTTTGTTCTTTGTAATATTTCATTTTCTTGCAAAAACTGAAATGCCTTGTTCTTGTCAGAAATTTCTTGAGCTAATTTCAAAAGACCCATTTTTATTATCACTGAAATTACGGATTAAGGTTATCACTGTTTATAGCCACTACAGATTGTTGAAAGTAACTGTTTACTAAAAGTAACTGGATGTCGCATCGTGAAAGTAACTGGATGTGGTCTTCGCAAACAGACTCAAAAAAATCTATTTCCTCAACAGATTGAGATAGGTAACTCTTTTCTGCGCCATTCTACCCCGTTTAGCATGCATTATTAAGTTTTTTTTTACAATATGTCAGGGACACCTCTGTATATATATTATACTTAACAGAGGACCAAACCCCTTTTAAAAATTATTGAACTGTTTATTTTGTTTATGAATGCATTTCAAGTTTTATACCGGCATTTTAACTTGTAATGAGCTGGATGAGAGAAAATCTAAACTAAAAAAAGTAAAAATGGATCGTAGAAAATGGAAAACAAGCAGGAGAATATCAAGGAGAGAGGAAGTGGTGCTGCGCCGGCTGGGCATTGGACATTGTCACTTCACACATAGCTGCCTACTTAGGCTAGAAGCCTCAACATGTGGAAAATGTGGTAATGTCCCTCTCATCAGTTCAACACTAGCTGCTAGAGTGCCCACGATACGATAAATAAGGAAGAAAAGTTGGTCTTTCTAATCCTCTAAAGGAAATTTTAAAATACAGTGAAGAGCGAGTGACCTCTCTATCTAATTTCTATAATATAGAACTAATTTCTGCTTTACCTGAAATAGGTCGTGGCTCGAATTTTCTAATGCTCTGTGATTTATACTATTTCTTCTGAACAATCTTGAATCAATCAAATAAATACAAATGATTTCATTATATACCTATAGTAAAAGCAGTTCTAAATAATTTACGAGTTTACAAAAATCAATATAAGTTTAAATTTACTACTACAGTATAATTCCGCCTATCACAAAAAAATTTCGATCCTTATGAAAACACTTTTAGGATACGATGAAAATAAAGTTAATCACTCTTCAGATATCATTAAAAATCTCATTTCATTGAAGGGAAAAGAAAGAAAGAAAGTATTATGAGATGTGATAAAAAAAATAAATAAAAAAAAGGAAAGTAAAATTAAAACATTGTAAAATAATCGCTTTCAATTTTCAATAAAATATAATTTAATTTTTATCCTTTACCCTTATTACTCAGACTTTATGACCACTATTAAAAAAACAAAACAAGAAAAACGATAAAAAATGAACTATCAAAAAATAAAGATCCATTGCTGTTTATTTTTTATTCATCGTTTCCTCTTTGCCTTTCTCTTATTGGAGAAAATTTATATCAAAACAATAGTATAATGTATCAGAAGTTGTAACAGAAGATGTATCATCAACTCTATGTTTATCAACAGGGTCTTCTACTATTGTAAATATTTAAGAGGTCACATAGCCTCTGTTAAGTTTAAATAAATATTATTTCAGGGGATAATCATAGCGGTACAGCGCGATTCTATATTTGTTTCGAGACTAGTCCTTTAAGAACAATTATGATATATGTATAAATTATAGAGGACAAATAGTGGGATATAGAGCCTTAGAGAGATATTAAAAGTCAAAACAAATAAAAATGAAGCTGAGAAGTTAAACATAAATTATAAGGAAAACTTCTCTTAATTATAGTCGTTATAAAACCATAGAGAGCTAAGTGCCAAACAAATTTAATAAATTTTTATTTATTTATTAAAATTGCCGATTGCTATTTTTTTTTTAATCATGCTATATTTTTATAGCATTTTACATTAGGTACGTACATAATATATCTTTCTTCAAAAGCGATAGAAGTAAACACAACCGTATTTCACAAAATTCAACTTGAACTTTGTTTTCCCAAAAATGGCATTCATTACAGACAAACTGTAACAACAAAAAATAGATAAAAATCTACGATGAAGAACAATAAATAAAATTGAAAATTTTAATTCCGTGTATTACGAAATTCAATGTAAGATTGAATTTTTTGTTTGTTTGTTTTTTTTCAGGTCACTTTATGCCACTAAGGCTAATCGGACGATGCTACAGTGGGAGTCCAAAATCGTGCCTATCCAGGAATAATTAGGATAGGGATCTTTAACGAGTACCTGACATCGTACAGGCTCAGGACCTCCATTTTACATCCTATCCGAGAGACGGCATAAACAAGGATTTTTTACTCCCATTAAAAAATCCTAAGGCCACCGCGGGACGCGAACCCAGTTGAACTCCAGTATTGTAAGTTGCTATGCTAACCACTGTACCACAGGTGACCCCTATTTCTTTTTAATTTTTCATCTAATTGGAATTTTATAACTACAAGTATTAGAAAAAAAAAGGTTCAAAAAAATAATAAAAATTGGAAATATAAATTTCGGTAATGTAAATATTTGGAATGATAAGAAGATACTTCCCTACTATGAATAAATGATGAATAATTAACTAGAAAACGAATAACAAATCAAATAAGCTGATTGAGCCATCAAAGTGGAATTGCTACTAGTCAAATATTTGACAAATGGTCAATTATTCGAATGGAGTATTACCCTGCCAACGATGGCAAAAACTGATAAACAGTCCTGATGAGAAAATAAACGGCGATAGCATACTATGCTATATGCTGCTTCAATCTTTATTAAATCCTCCATTGAGTAGTAAATCAATAGATCGTTAAATAGCTAGTAGCTCCTCAAGGATTTCAGATAGTTATTGTTGCTGAATTACGACTTATATAGACAGGTATCCATTCACTGATTTTTCTGATTTAAAGCTTTAATAAAATATTTTATTGATTGCATGTTTGTTTTTTTTAAATCACCTATACAAAGCAGTTTGAAATCGATTGTCATCATGCTTTCCTCTTCAAAAGTGGAAGTCAAGTACTTTACTAATTTATTGCAAACAAGGAATAAAAAAAAAAAAATATTGGTCGTAAATAACCTATTATATGTGGACTTTAAAAGAGGAAATGTGTAATTCGCAGTTTTCCCATTTTTGGTAAATCAAAGTTAAAATTTGTATAAAATGTTTTTGCGTAGATTGGAAAGATTATTTTTTTTAATAGTATAATCTCAATCAGTTCAATATATTTACGTTAAGGCATTTTATAATCTGTTTCAATATATAAAACAATGTAGCTATAAAAAACATTTATAAATCAATGATGGCTACATCGATATTTGATTTGTTGGATTATTTTCCTTGCCTAATAGCAGAATAATTATTTAAAAAATCAGAAATATGATGGGAGGGGGATAAGTTTTAATTTTTAGCCTGTTATTATGATCTTGAAGAACTCGCAACAGTCGTTTTTCAGGGGTTATAACTAACTACCTGGTTAAGAAAGTTGATTCCTCATAAATTTTATCTTACATAGAATTTTGGTGATGGGGTATTATTATTATATTACCAGTTTATACGATTTAACGAATTTTTACTCACTGGATTTTATTCAAGCTTATCACAGTCCTTTAATCCAATCAAATTGGATTTCTTCACTAATCAAAAGGGTGGGTGGCATGTGTAATAGCGTATTCCTCAAGTGTTTTACTTTCACATACCTCTATATAAAATATCTTTCCCTTACTATATACATTATTGCGATCGTGAAAAATTTCGACTTCCGGTTTTCAACGGAAATACACGTTTTGGCGTCCCCTGTGTCCAAATAACCAAGTCCCGCGAAATTGTCTGTGTGTGAACGGACTAGTTAAAAAACTATAAGCTGTACAAAACTGAAATTGGGTATTTGGTGTATGTATATGCCCGCGACGTGACTCCAAGAATTTCATCAAAATTGGTCAAACGGAGGGGGTACTTTATTTAAAGATTTTTGTCTAATTTTTATGTTTTTCTCGATTTTCTCAAAAATGGCTCTAACGATTTTGATTAAACTCGATATTTGGTGTATGTGTATGCCCGGGATGTGACAGTAAAAATTTCATCAAAATTGATCAATTGGAAGGCGCACTTTACCTAATAAATGTTTTCTGATTATCAACGCCTAAAACGATTTTGACCAAACTTGGTATTTGATGTATGTATATGCCCGCGATGCGACAGCCGAAATTTCTACAAAATTGGTCCAATGGAGGGGGCACATTATTTAGTAAATTTTTTCTCATTGTTTTAAAAAATGTCGTGCTTTGTGCTCTAGATCCACGTATATAATTGGTCCGGTTGTAGAAATTCGTGCACTTAAGCTCAAAAATTCCAATATATTAAATTACGAGCAAAAGAATATCAATCCCTACATCCATCAACTTGAGATGAACTTGGTTTAGCAGGCACTAAACTGAAGCAAACAAAATGTGCATTAAAATTGCAATCTGGTCTCTAGTTATAACTAATTTTTAACACCTTTTAGTGTGATATGAAAACTAGACAAGAGAAGTAAAGAAAACTAGGGACTGAGTAGGGGAGGGAAGAGGGAAGGCGCTGACACAGGAGTGGGTAATCCTCGGCCATCAGCGCGGATTAGCACCGCAGCGTAACACGCACTACGGCTTACCCTCTTCTTCTTCAACTCTCCAAGATATCATCTGTCCTTATCCTTCCATCTCCAGCTAATACCATCTTCGTAAAGGAATTTATGTCCTCATTGCATCATAGCTCTTTACGGAAACGATTCTGTAGGAAACAGCCAGAGTGGTAATTTAGTTATTTTTAAAAACCTTGCACATAAAAATATTGCATGTAAAAATAAAATAATACCATTTTATCCTGCTTTCCTTTGTATTCTCTTAATAATGGGAAAAACACTATTTTTTTTCGAATGATATATTATACATACATACATACATACCAATATTATCGGATATTGAAATTTTTGTTTTGCTAAATCATATATTTTAAATTCCTTTTATTTGATTCTTAAATTCTTTCGTATTTTATATTTAGCCATTTCTTGTAAATAGGGATGAAAAGGGATAATTATTTACTCGAAATAAAAAAAAATTACTTTAAAGGAAGGCCTAATCGATTTCTTTAATATTAAAGAATGCTTCACTAAAATTAAACTTGAAAAGTTTAATCGAAATCGTTAGAACCGTTTTTGAGAAATCGTAAATAGAAAAATAGCATTCGAATAAAGTGCTCACTATGTTTACTCGATTAGACGAAATGTTAGCAGTCACATCGCGGGCACCTACATACCTCAAATACCTAATTTCAATTTCGTACGACAAATAGTTTTTGAGCTAGTCCTCTTTTGAGCTAGTCCTCTTTTGAGCCACACAAAAAAACACACACACACAGACCATTTCGCGGGACAACAATAATAGGATAAACTTAGAATGTCTTATATTATTTTTAGAATAAAATTATTTTTATTATATTATTATATTGCGAGAACTAACCAAAGTCGGTCGTGGTAGTCAGGGGAGGGGGGAAAGCCCTACCCCCCACTCCACCACCTCTACACCTCATAATAAAGACTTTTTGAATATTTACCTTTGCGAGAGGTAATTAGCTGGGGGAAAAAACATAGTAATTAGTTAATGAAAATTTACGTGTGCGAGAGCTAGCTAGACCGCGAGGGCGACGAGTTGGCGATAGTGGTGGTTCCTAGGTCAGAGAAAACCCTCCCGTATAAATAAATAATACGAAGCGTATCCATTGGTTAGCTTCCATAGAAAGCCGCTTCGACGAAAAATCAAATATCAAAAATGATAATCAAAAGTTTATTGTATTCCTTAGTAAAGATATATTAATTCCACAACGAACATCTATAGAATTGCGGATTAGCACAGCTGATAATAAGAATAAGATGGAAGAGAATTCAGTCGATGCAACCATACATCCCCACCAGTAGTTTATGGCATCCTATATACAGAGCATCATATCTGCAATATCCTCAAAAGTTCAATCTTTTTCTTTTCGTAATTTATCATTTCAACATTTATACTTTTAATCGTAGATAGTTTCTAGAATATTATTGCTAGGATCGCAATGTAACAAATTTAATCAATATAAATTATAAAATGAATGAAGGGCCCTCAGGTGATGACCCTCCCAGGAGGACGCAGGACAGGAAGTAGCGGTGTCAGTTACCGAGGAGGGAGGACGGCGACAGAGTGGCGAAGGGTGTAGGGCTTGGCTTACTGTTTACCCTCGGCTCACGTGCCCAATGTCAACACCTTGCCCTTAGCTCCCTCCCCTCGGCATCCGCTGTCTCCTCTTGTTATCTCCCCACAATGGACTGTGATAGCCCTCACTTACGGTCAATGGTTATCTTATACATTAAGAACTTGAGTATACCAACTCTTCAATTGAACCACTGCTTCATCGGATGCTAACTTTTCTTTTACAACAATAATTTTTACTTTCACTTACCTATATATGAAATATATAGTAAGTGGAAGTATTGCGATCGTGAAAATTTTCGACTTCCGGTTTTCAACGGAAATACACGTTTTGGGATCCCCTGAGTCAAAATAACCAAGTCCCGCGAAATGGTCTGTGTGTGTGTGTGTGTCTGTCTGTGTGTCTGTGTGTGTGTGTGTGTGTGAACAGACTAGCTCAAAAACTATAAACTGTGCGAACCTGAAATTGGGTATTTAGAGTATGTATAAGCCCGCGATGTGACAGCGAAAATTTCATCAAATTTACTCAAAGGGATGGGGTACTTTATTTAATAACTTTTTAAGTTTTTTTCGATTTTCTCAAAAACGGCTCTAACGATTTTGATTAAACTGAGTATTTGATCTATTTATATGCCTGAAATACAACAGTAAAAATTTCATCAAAATTGATCAACCGGAGGGGGGACTTTACTTAATAAATTTTGTATCATTTTCACATGTTTTTTTTATTTACTCAAAAACGGTTTTAACGATTTTGATCAAACTTGGTATTTGATGTATTTATATGCCAGAGATGTGATAACCAACATTTCATCACAATTGATCAACCGGAGGGGGGACTTTACTTAATAAATTTTGTATCATTTTCACGTGTTTTTTTTATTTACTCAAAAACGGTTTTAACGATTTTGATCAAACTTGGTATTTGATGTACTTATATGCCCGAGATATGACTGTAAAAATTTCATCAAAATTGATCTACGGGAGGGGGGACTTTACTTAATAAATTTTGTATCATTTTCACGGGGTTTTTTTATTTCCTCAAAAACGGCTTTAACGATATAAAATAAGATATGAATGTAGAAAAATGTGTGACTTTGGGAAATGATATTTAGCAAAACACGTCAATTTCTAATCTAAGTAAGTTGGTAAGTGAAAGTTGTGTGTTGCGCGCACGCACCAGATTTTTCTAATATATTATATATCTTTTTAAGTAACATAATTGGAAGCAAAATAATGAAATAATGGATGGTTGGTTGGTTTTATTTAGAGGCGTAAAACTGAAGTGCGGTCATCAACGCCTGTATTACAGGGTAAAAATAATTAGTATTTTACTAACGGATAATAAATCTTCAGTCGGGAATTCATATTTTTTGATATTAATTTTAGTTCTATTAGACTTCTCAAGAGCTTTTTGATAGTTCTTAGTTATTTGGGTGAGTAGTTAAGGGCTAAAAGAGTATCATAACCTTACACTTTCTGTTTTAAAAGAGTAACAAACTTACCTCATTGTGACGTACTGCTTTGTAAGAGTAACATAACCTTACATCTGCTCTTTTAAAAGACTAACAAACTTATCTCGTTGTAATCTGCTGTCTTGAAAGAGTATCATAACCTTACCCATACAAGATAACAGTCAGGGAGGTTACCGCCAAATTGATCCAGAACCGCCCAAGGACACCCCCTCCCGCGCTAAGTAAATACCCCTCCCGCCCGGTCCAAGGTACCCGCCCGGTTACAAGCTCAAGGTCGTGCCATGTGACGTTCAGCTGTTTTAAAAGAGTAACAAACTTACCTCGTTGTGACATACTGCTTTGTAAGTGTAACATAACCTAACATATACAGGATAACAGTCAGGGAGGTTGCCACCAAAGTGAGCCAGAACCGCCATTTATACACTACTACTTTTCAATAAAGTAGAAATACTAATAAAGTACTTATCAAAAATTATTACACTAACAGGTATTACAAAAAAAGGAAATAAAGTACTTATCAAAAAGAGCCTTTTTTATTTAAAATAATGGATGTGTGCTCATTCTGTTCACAATCGCACTCCTGAAACTACCAATTGTTATATTTACACACCCCTCCTAATAGATGATTATGTAAGAGTCGATCTTGCTATTGAGAATTATATCTCCCTCGGTAGAAGATTATCTTGAAGTCGATCACCAAAATCGGTTTTCAACCAATGTCTAGTTAATACTTACTTGGATAAACAGTAGTTGTTAGCTTCGATAATAATGAGGTAGTAATAGTAGTAAATAGGATCGATGAGTTTTATGAATTGAGCAAATGATTACGATGGTTTTATGGGTTACGATGGTTTTATGGACACAGCGTGGGAGTCAATCTGTTTCCGCTAAACTTTAAGTTTTGCTCAAATGAATGTTGTGCGATAAAGAAACAATTCAAGTTGTAGAAAATAGCGGGAGATCCGACGGGTTGAGGCTTAGAGTAGATAAATAGCTCTAAGAGAGCATATGTATAGGGAGGGTAGAGAGAGGACTAGATAGAAGAGGCAATAGGTATGTAATAATGATGTGAATTAAAAGGGAGCGGAGCTAACGGCCCCCGGGGGAGGGGGTGGCGGCAAATTGCCTTCCATCTCCCCACAACCGCTCCATGATTTACTCCTCCTCTCTTTCAATGTTACCCTTATCATAATTAACTTTTATCTCTCTCCCTCTGCCTCGTTGTCTTTATGGCTATCTTCTGTTCGTCTGCCCTATTCCCGATGTAGCCTTTATATTGCCAAATCGGTCGGATTGTTTCTGGGGCTAGTCCCCGCCTCTATTATATTACCGTTGTATTTCTTTAAAACCTATTTTTATATCGAGTACAATTTTCAAAACTATGTTTCATCCGTATTCATTCCGTACGCGACTTTCACTTTCAAACCTACTTGCAGAAGAAACCGACGCACAGTGGGAAAATTTTGTCAATTAAGGGACAAAAATCTATAACTCCTGACTAATTGATTATATAATAATAATAATAATTGATTAATTAATTGATTAATTAATTGATTATATAATAATAATAATAATTCTTTTTTCAGGGTTATATATTGAGATTTCTGCTTATATACATGTAATTTTCAGGCACTTGCTCTATTTGAAAGATGTTTAGATAATTATTGTCTGATGAAGAAAAAATCCAAAATATTAAATTAAAAATACCCTATTTTTAGGAATTTTAACGGAAAAAAATATTGTCATATAATTCAACGACAAGTGTGTTTTATGATTTAGTCTAATTCGAGGCCGAAAATAAATTGAAAGTTCAAATATAGGGTTTTAAATCTTAAAATCGATTGATAGTTTATCCTATATCGCCGATCGATCGAATTCTATTATGGCATTTTAGACCCAAAAATTCAGAACCAACTATTGCCAATAATTGAAGTTATCTCAGTTTAAATACTTTCTTTTCATAAATTACAAACTAAATATGAATGAAATTAAAACGAATTTTATCCGATAATTTTACATCCATTCTTCTTATTTATAAAATATGTTTGGTGCAATAATATAAAAAGTAAAGCTCAAAAGGGAAAAAAATTAAATTTATTTCCAGCAAAATCTATGCTCATCACTCTGATATTATTATTTTTTTCTATTGAGCCTTCCTTTTTATATATAACTGCACCAAAAATATTTTATAAATAAGAAGAATGACTGTAAAATTATTGGATTAAAATGCATTTTAATTTCATCCACTTTGACTGCGTAATTTATGAAAGAAAAGTATTTAAATTGATATAAATTCTATTGTTGGCAATAGTTTGTTCTGATTTTTTTCACAGTGGTAGAAGGTGAAGGGTGCTAAAAGACTGTAATAGAATTCGATCGATCAGCGATATATCGATTTTAAGATTTAAATCCCTATATTTGAATTTTCAATATATTTTCAGCCTCGATTTAGACTAAATCAGTGAAGAAAGGATTCATATAAAAATTAATTTGAAATACTTTGAGCGATGTTGTTTTTTTTAATTCTCATAGATAAAGGGAATCCAATGCTCTTTAATGAAAAAAGAATTACTCGATTATAGTCATTTAGTGAGGACAGACTTTAGGCCGCTAAATGACAACATTTTCCAACTGTGCGACGTGTTTTGATAATTGTGTAAAATTACAAAAAAATAGTTATCCATATTTATTTACTTATTTTCGTTTGTTCTGTACCATTAGGTAAAGAGTATCATAGTTGTTGAAATACTAGAAAGTCTTCTGTTGCTGTCAATTAATTTTTATTTATTTATTTTTTAAGGGACAAAAACTTAATTTCATCGATAGTCAATAACTAATATATGAAATAAAGGGGTATTTATAGTTCGTAGAAAATTGGAACTTAGTTTTAGAATTTTATTTTCTAAGCCCTTTTCCGAAACCGAGGAAATTTACTGCCTGTTTTTTTACAACTATACTTCACAACTATAAATCGATAGTGCAACTTACTTATTTTTCGTGTACTTCGAAGGTCACCCTAAGTATGGATATTTTTATGGTTAAAGAAATAATTTCCAACTGGAGGGTCATAAGTAGAGCTCGGATTCCCGTGCTATTGCATCTTTTTTTTGGAAAGTCAGAATAGAGCGAACTCAAGTTACTTATCCGAATCAAGCCTGATGGGATGTTTTAATGAAGTTTTATACTGCACGAAATTGCACGTTTTGGGGTTTACTGCTCGAAATTGCACAATTTGTTTTGTCAGTATCAAACTAGCTTCTGTCGAGTATATTGTTACTAAAAATGCCTAAAATGGGAGCAAGTGTGTCTTTAAAAACTGCGGGATGGATTGAAAAATATCCTGAATTCAATAGGGATGGTTATGCATTGTTCTGTAAATTTTGTGATGAAAAATTGGATGTGAGAGGAAATCACAAATTGATACCCGCTGTAGCACAAGTAAGTACCTAATTTTTTTTTTTTACCCTAGAACGGTAACAGGGGTAGTGCGTATCACCAGAGGGATTTAAAAATAAGCCTACGCACCGGATATTGCATCTAGTGATTCAATAATTTGAGTAGCATCTTTCCTTTTTTAAGATCTTCCTATTTCCAATATATGTAATTACAGCTCGCATGCGGGTATTTTACTCTTTATTCCACATCTTGCTGTTACTATTTTAAGTAAATATTTTATGTTCCAATTTTTTTACCGGATTTTTTTTCAAAAATATATCAATAGTATTATAAAAAAGACCCAAAATTCAGTGATTATACCAAAACCATTATTATAAAAATAATCTGTTAAAGTAAAACAGTTTCTATTTCAATTTACTCTCCACTACTTACTTTTTTCCAAAGTAGCTATTTTTTGTTCACAAAAATAATTTAATGCTTGATTTTCAAGCAATACATTTTTATTGCATGTTTTGAAGTTTTTAATACACGTTCTTGCACCATTTGAAGTTTAATATTGCACGTTTTCAAATTTTTACTGCACGGAATTCCAAGCTTTAGTCATAAGTCATGCAGAACTCGGTCGTTCTTAGTCCATTATAACTGTCACCAAGTTTCCTTTGCCTAGGAATTTAGCATAAGCTAATCACTCCATATGTTAGATAGCTTTGGTCCAAATCAGTTCTTGAATTCAGAGTATCTCAAATCACTGTTTCAACCATTGCGCCACCTACATCTTTCAGGAAATACTCGTAGAATTGTTTCTTATACCCCAATAAGAAACCTTCTGTAAGAGCGTAAATTTGTATTTTAATCACATGCCCCATAGTGAGAAGATTAATAGCAAAAATGATTCAGGAAGAAATAGCTTCCCAGAGCTGAACTTTACGAAGGGTAAACATTTGCTCTTACAACATTGACACCAAAACGTATCATTGCACACCTATCCACCAATGTTTGAAGGTCTTGTGTCAGAGCACTTCTTCTACCCCTCACTTAAACCCAGAACATCTAAACTATATCTTAGGATTTGTGATATAAGTTCTGTTCCGTTAACTTCTCGTCGTTTTCCCTACCGCTTCTTTTCCGTACAATCTTTACAAATAATTATGATATTAGTCGTAAATGCAGCTCCCTTCTCAACCGGCCCATTGATGGGTGGCTGCCAACATGAGAAATTCAGGTGGCCCGAAATGCTCCAGCCTTTGGGTAGGTCTGATCCATCAGCCTTAATGTTATTAAGATTTTAATTGTTAAATATTATTTAGTTAAATTGTATCTGTTGTTGTTGTTCCATTGGAATAAATTTCTGTTGGTCCCTCCTAATCTTAAAGAAATAGAAACGAACAAAGTAGTTATGTAAGGTAGCAGAATAATCTATAAATCACGAAGGTTGATCATTCATGCAGGCAGAACGGAGTTTATTCAACTACGTCTATCGCGGTAAATGCATGGATACGTGACCCCCTCCTCCATCTTCAAGTATATGAAACCCTTCACCCTACTCGAAGCGACTTACACTGAATGGACTGGAAACCCTATCCCATTTACTCGATCAATTTAGTGTAGCCATGTATGCTGTAGCGGCTTGGAGGTTTCCGTCCAAGTACCTTCAGCCTCAAGGAAAGAAATATAAATCTTCTTGTGCTTGCTAACTCTGAGCTGCGATGTTTTATGGATCTAGAGAAATTTAATGATGCCCGTCAAGCGAAAGAGCTGATGTATCGGTGGGGAGGAGACTGACAAAAAACAAAACAAGTAATTTTAGCTAATGTTTTAAAAGTTTTATTAGCCAGGTAATAAGGTGTGCAAAAGAATGCATTCCTTTAATATTTCAGATCCTTTTTGGAAGATGTGAGGGCATCAGAAAAAAACCAGCAAAGTGAAACTAGAAAGAAAGGCTACTAGGAGGTCACACCCTGTTCTCTAGACATTTCAAGCGTTCACGCTTTAGAATCTCCTCGGCCAAAGTCCGAGGAGATAACGCACGCTAAGTTTCGGGCTGTTTAAGAAGGTGTCTCCTAATAACAAGGCTTGACTGAGTCCGAGACTATGAGGTGAGAATAAAGGATGGGTGTTGTGGAGACCGTTTCGGAAAGTTTCAGGAAACTACGGTTGGTATGGGTACTGCAGGAGAATGCCGGAGGAGCATTGGCCGTACAGAGTCCTGGACTGGTAGTCGCCCGGAAAACGTAATCGAGGACGACCGAGAACCACCTAGATGGAAGGCACTGTGGAGATGGCGGGCGGAGTTCTATAGGGGGGAGGCTGGCTGAGAGTGAAGTGCGGAGCTCAGTTCTGATCTGAAGCGGTATCCCTTTGGTAGGAGCATAAAATAAATAGTAAGTATTAGGGGCAATTTTTTTTATGTATTAGGGACAAATTTTATGGGGCAGAATTTAATTTATCAGTAATTTTATTGTTGTCATATTTGTTCATATTATCATCACACTCATTGATGCGTTGAACATTTTTTTTAAAGAGTTTCTATAAATCATTTTTTAAGAGTCCCCTTGGAATACGGCTGCGAATGAATCGGACTGTTCCCAGAAAGGCCTGTTGGTCTCTCCTCCTCCCCTACCACTAAGAGTCATTGCGCATGCCCCTTCCTACAAAGTATTTCCGTTTTATTCTTCATAATAAGGGTCAAAGTGAAGCAAGATTATAAAAATTGTATCTCATATAGGATTAATTTACCGTTTGTTTAGCCGTTTTTTTTTTCTTCTCATTCGAAAGTTCCACTACAATAGAACGACACGAAAATTTAAATTATACATAACCCCCAAAAAAAAATTCCTGCTACGTCCTATCTAACAACCTTCTACCCAGATATCTAGGATATCATAGAAGAAAACATAGATAAGTAGAGACATTAAGGGTGTGGTGAAGAGGCTGATTTAAAGTACACAGCTGTTGTAGAGGCCCCGAGGAGGCAGCGCTTGGAGCGGAGAGTGCCCCGGGCTCTGTACCCTCTACGGTATTAACATATTAGGCCATCTTCGAGAAGCACTCAATATTTCATTTTCAATTAATTCTTTCAACACCTACGGCTCTTATATTCCCATGGGTCGGTTGAGGTTGAAATTGTCTATAAGATTTTACATGATACATCATAGATGCCACATTTGAAATTGATGTTTAACAGGATCATAAATATTCTAATCAGTGCTCATTTTTACCTTGATCTCATTATCCCTATCCCTGTAATTACTAACATAAATATAAGAATATAATAATATCATTTGCATTAATGATATTATTATATTAAATATAACCTCCTTAAAAAAAAAAAAAATCTCCCCTCTAACTTATTTAGCTCCTCGACTAGAATAGGTATTTATTTTATTTTCAAATGATTTGAAAATAAATCGTATTAATAATAAACTAGGTAATATGTAATGAATAATATTAAAGAAGGAGGGAATAAGTAAAATTTGTTTTCTGTAAATAACGTTATTGTTTATTAAGGTCCTCCTCCTGTCCGCCTAACGATAGACCGACCCCAACGTTACGAATTCTACAACTGTAAAATTAATCTGTTTGGAATTTGATAGAGTGCCAATGATAGAGGCGTTTGGCGGAAGCTGGATGAGTATTGGCATCACTAACAATAAGTCGTAGCGCCCAAGCAATAATTATAATAAAATTGTGATAAATTATTTTGATATTTTATGAGGCAATAAAATATGTATTATACCGCTCACTAAAAATTTCGTAGTAAAATTAAGAGAATTTTTTTATATAATTGATTGCTAAATTAGCCTTTGATTGAACTTTAAGACACTCACTCGGTAGAGCCAGTGTCTTAAAAATATGACCTAGAAATCGCATGTCATTACCAAGTATTGAGCCCGGGTCTATTGAATACTTGCAGTTATATTACGGGTTATAATAAAAACTTATTAAGAAGTAATATACCAATTGTCTTATATATTATCTTCCTTTATTTGTTATTATTTTTTGTATTGTAATTATACAAAACAAATTAATTAATAACTATCCTAATATTTGGTAGCTACTCCATTAATACAAGAAGGACGTGATCCGATTTGTAATTGGTCAAATAAATATAAATAAATAAATTATATAAATTATTTACTAAGTGCTTACGTTTTGACATTTATTGTAGGTTATTGTTGCGGCCAGTGGAGAAGAATAACCCTTCTTTTGTTCCCGGTTCTTTTGTTTGCGGATTGTTCCCTTTGAGAACAATCCGCCCATAACTTGGCACGGGACTGGCGGCCGGCTGAGATCAGAGCCTTAGTTCCCGTACTTCGAGAGGATTCCTGAACCCGCAACGCAACACTTGATTGTTCTAGATTGTTCTTCCCAAACACTTATAAATAGCGGCTTTGACGAGTCTCAGACAGATATATGTGAACACCCGTCGATTACAGTGATAAGTGATAAGTTATTATGATAAGAGTGTATGTTGTAGAGGACTCTAGTTTTTAACCATTGTACTTTATCATAAGTAATTAGTGTCTACATAATCATTAATCATTGTGTTCTGTATTTAATAATAAGGCAGTAGACACAATTGTAAATATTTGGCTACAAGACTGTTTTAGTTGTTTATTTTACTGTACCCGTAACCCGCAACATTATTATTAGAAGTCGGAGTAGTACCCCTACCACAGAGGTAAAGAACACCAGTACAAAACAGTAAACCATGTCAAATTCTTGTATTTCTTCAACAGAGCCAATTTTTCTGACTGGAGATCGAGCTATTAAAATTTGTTTTTCGGTCATTATAGAGACTGCTTAATGAACGTTTTTTCACAATATTATTGACTTTGATTATAATTGGAAGTATTTATCACGTTATTAAAATCCATAGTGTCAACAAATTGGACAAAATAAAAAATGAACATGGTATTGTTCACCTCCAAGTTAGAGATACTAAAAAAAAAAAAAAATATTCTACTTCAAATCAATCAAACGATTATTCCCAAAAAAATGAATAAGAATATGCTAATAATAACAGCGAGCAAATCCATAGATCTCAATTTGTTAATAATCTTGTGATGGACATAATTATCTGCTTTGATGGAAGGAATAGGAATTACCTGGCAAATGGATGTTACAAAAAAAACAGTTGATGAACATGTTGTAACTCAATCTCAGCGGAATAATCTATTTCGACCTTTTCAAACGAGCAATCGAGGTGGCGTCAAGCAGGCAATGGCTACAAGCCCAATATGGCCCTTGCCCATCAAACTCCCATCGCTACACAGGAGGCATAGCATTTGCTATGATTCATTTCTAATGGATTTATCTCTCTTCTCAGGCTGTTGTTGTTATTTGTTTTTAATGTTCTCATTCTTCGAGAAAGTCATTGTGACAGACTGACTAACTGAAACAGTTGTTAATTTTAGAAAGGATTAAATGATTCAAATTTTATTCCATCACTCATAATTAATTTCTGAGTATAAAAGGTAGACAATAATATACCCCTTCCAAACATCTTGTACTTATTTCTATTATTAATTTTATGCATACAAAAGTAATAATAAAAGACCCTACAAATTGCGGAAATAATTATTAAAACCTACCGGAGACACTTTTTATAGAGTGTAGACGGAAATGAAATTTTAAGGGCGTTTACAAATGAAATTTTAAGAGGTGGTTAGGAGCTTCTCTGCAGGTAAGGACAAATTAAATTTTAAGAAACGGCTGAGTTTATGTCGTAACTTGTCCCTGCCGCTCGATCCTCGCTTATATATTTAAAAGCCCTTATTTCGCCTCCGCCTCAAATCCCTGAGCGCCCAGGAACCAACCCATAGAAAAATAATTTTTTTTTTTATTTTTATAAGAATTTTTTTTATAATATAATCAATTTTGAATTGTAAAATAGGCGAGAAGTTTCTTTAAAAAAATCAGGTACGGTTCAATTTTATGTAATACCTAGCTTATATATTTAGTATACTCGTATATATTTTAAAGGATTTAAATAATTTCATTTACATAACATTACAATATAAAAATGTGAAACAAACAAAACTCAAATTAGTATCAACGTTATAAAACATGAGCTAGGCTTGACAGGACCGTGACTCTTAAGTAACTTTATGTATTCTTCGCTATACAAGGTTTTGTTTCTTTCTTTAACGTCCCTTTATGCTACTAAGGCTAATCGGACGATGCTACAGTGGGAGTCCTAAATTTTGCCTATAATTAGGATAAGGATCTTTAAAGAGTACCTGACATCGTACAGGCTCGGGACCTCCATTTTACGTCCTATCCGAGGGACTCGTTATACAAGGTTACTAAGCCGCTGGTAGATTGCTTTTTATATATGGTCTGCTAAGGAACCAACCAGAAAGGCCTAGAACGATCGAAAAATGTGATCACTTACTAGTAATTGACTTAAGGCACTTAACAACAGTTTACGTGAAAGTCAGTTTTAACAGTTTGTAAAACGTAACATAAATAAACATCGGTTTTGGTTACTTCCGTCACAATATTAACTTTTGTCTTGCGCAGGTGGTACAAGCGTCATTTCATTATTATTATTATAAATGTGTATGTTTCTACGTTGGTTTCGTCGTCACTGATTTAACGTTAATCATTTTTCAGAAAACGACAGCTACGATATTATATTCTGCTGATATTATATATCTTTATTCAAATCTATTGTTGGCAAATTAATTAAGGTTATGTATAGGTTTGTTCCAACAAGTCCTTAAAACACGTCTATAACTAATAGACTGCTCATGTTCTCCCCCTA
Organism: Aelia acuminata; assembly: GCA_911387785.2. NCBI lineage: Eukaryota > Metazoa > Arthropoda > Insecta > Hemiptera > Pentatomidae > Aelia > Aelia acuminata. Next base: position 100,769,892 of record OU426979.1, read on the forward strand.
CCCTTTTGATTCTGAATTTGATTGGTTGCTATTCCCATTCGATTAATTGATCTTTAAAACAGTATTGAGGGTCACCTGTTGTGTAGTGGATAGCATGGCAACCTAAGATATTAAAGATCGCTACTCGTTAAACATTCCTATCCTAATTATACATGGATAGGCCAAAAATTAAGGACTCCCACTGAAGCATATTCCGATTAGCCTCAGTAGTATAAAGGGACGTTATACAAACAACAAAACAGTATTGAGCATTATTCGAAATCAACCAACCAAATTTAGAATGACAAGGACGTGTGCATTTTGTTAGATATCAAAGTATATTAATAGATTGTTGGAGCATATCTTATGTTAGATATACCATTTGTTTTTCCAATTTAGTAAACATTGTGAGCAATAATTAAATAATTATTTTCTGACCGCGAAGAATAAAGCAAGGTTGGAAACAAGTGGACTTGGATGGATGTAGAATTTAAAATGATATTCTACATCCAGTCAAATCGGTGACGTATGGAATAGTACGGGAGGATTTTATTATCAGGCTAAAAAAAATATTAAGCTGTTCGCAAAAAATTTTGGATTGAAAGGTTTAGATGTGAGGGGCAAAGCCGCCCAGGATTTCGTCTTGGGGAAGCACTATGTAAGACTCAATTGTAGCTTCAAATAAAGCTTATTTATATTTAATAAAAAACATTTTATAAAAAAAAAATTAAACCGACTTCGAAAACTAGGAACCAGTAAAAATAAATGCACTGAAAAGTATGAAATAATTACCTTCTGATTTTTATGAATACGCAGCAAAATTGAAAATCGTATGTAAAGCGGAAAAATGCATTAAAATGGATAATTTTATTTTGATTAGTACGAATACATACTAACTGTTTATAAAAATTATTAAATTAAAATATTAAGTACCATGTTCAATAGTTGACAATCTTTTCGAAGGCGGCGCAAAATAGAAAATCTATAGAGAAATTTAAGATTTTCCTAATTTTTAGTGTTAACAATTTTAAATTTTTCGCCGCCTCCGAAAAGATTGTCAACTATTGAACATGGTATTTAATATTTTAATTTAATAATTTTTATTAACAGTTAGTATGTATTCGTACTAATCAAAATAAAATTATCCGTTTTAATGCATTTTTTCGCTTTACATACGATTTTCAATTTTGCTGCGTATTCATAAAAATCAGAAGGTAATTATTTCATACTTTTCAGTGCATTTATTTTTACTGGTTCCTAGTTTTCGAAGTCGGTTTAATTTTTTTTTATAAAAAGTTTTTTATTTCATACTTTTTAGTGGCGGAAGATAATTTCTAATATAAGACAAATTCTGTATGCTTTTTTTTTATACAGATTTTAAGTGCATTTTGAACTGATTATGGGTTTTCGAAGTGGTTTTTTTTTTATCTATTTATTTTATTTTTTTATTTTATTCGGTACCCCTTTTTAGATACTACAAGTGAGTTTGGTTCATTAGTTGTTTGTTCTATCCATGGTGGGAAGGACGAGATCTATTCCGTGGGTCCCTCGCGAAATAAAAGTCAGCCCACCCAGGTAGCGCTATACCACTTTCGTCTATCCCGGGTCTTTATAATATAATTATATCAATTTGAATCAACTTTGTATTATAATAGTCACATTATCAATTTTATGAATATGCACAGAAAATTGAAAATCGTTTGCGTTAGGTGCAGTGCACACCTTTCAACACCCTGTCTACTTTGATTTTTTGTAATGACCAATGTTCCATTGGGAAGACGCTTAAAACTTTTTTTCCACATGACAATATTTTCCTTTGCGGAATATTGTCTTCGGTACTTGTTTATTACATACATACATACATCTGTGTTCCGAGAGGAGGTGTTCAGTTTTGCTCTGCTGTAACATGAATCCGGCAACTTCAAGATGTCGTAGGTATAGGAACAGTTGGGATTTTGGCCGTTTTTCGACCAGTTTTATTGGTAAATATAATAAACAACATATACGTTTGTTATTTCGGTATCTGAGAATATGACTGCCTCGAAATGGAAACAATTCTTGACAAATGACTATCTTTAAGATTTTCGTCTCTAGACTCTCTTATCGAGTGCCACCCTAGGGACGTTATCGTAACTTAAAGAAAAAAAATTAGACAATTCACCATCATAGATGGAATTGGAGATGGAAGAAAATAATATTACATTTTTTTTGTCGGGACTTATTTATTTCATGACTGGAATAATAATAAGCCCATATTATGGTCATATTATGGTCATGGCTGGAATAATAATAAGTCCATATCCATAATATTTTTCTTAATTTTCAAACCAAATTTAAGCTTAGTTAATAGTTATTTGTTATCTCAAAATCAATAATTTGGCACTTACAGCAATTTTCATCTAAACACCTCAATAGTTGCAGAAACATAATTAAAAACCAATAATAGTAATCTGGATAACATAACAAAAGTGTCAGTCCAGAGTGAAGAATTCGCACAAGATTTTATGATTACATTGTATATTAATATCCGACAGAGATCGAGTGTATCCGGAAGCTGACAGAGGTGCCTGAATATTTAGTTAAGGCCTCTAAATCAAATGAAAAAGAGCTTTTCCAGGAAGCATTGAATTCCTTTTTAATAACTGTGGATAAGGGCGACCAATTAAGTCTCAACACTGTTTTTCTTTAGAGCTTTATTATTGCAAACGTTTCGGCCAGTTCGGCCATCTTCAGTGCTGTAAGTCAACATAATACAAATTATTTTTTTAAATTCACATATTTGCAAACAATTATCTATTATTCTGATAACAATTCATTTAAAAACAATAACAATTAAATTCTCTCATAACTTATTACTAAGTCAACAATGAAATTAATAAATTATTAACAATTACCTAAAATTGATTGATAAAAATAGTCTTCTAAAAATCCACCTTCAGTGGTTAGTCAATTAATAATTAAAATAAATAGGTATTTGCTACCCTTGTCCAACTACCTGTTTTATATTGTCAATTGTTCAAAGTTCAGGGAGGATTAAGGGAATGGACTCCACACTGCAAACCAATCATTTCTGTTTTGAAAAAAAAAAAAAAAAAAAAAAAAAAAAAAAAAAAAAAAAAAAAAAAAAAAAAAAATACATACATAGACACTCACACACATTACATTCTTTCCAAATCGTGTCCTATTCTCCTTGCATATGAAAGGTCTTGTTGTAAATATGACAGATATTAATATTCCAAAAAATGTATTAAATTTTCTTAGTCTGGGTGATAATGTGAACATTTTCCCATTAGATTTAAGAAAAGACATTATCAATTTAATTAGTGATGTAGAATATATTCTAAGCTCAATGGATACCTGTGAAAGTCACATCACAGGATTAAGAAATAATATAATTAGGAAAATAGGAAATTATATTGAACAAAATAAGACCAAGAATCAAAAATTAATTTACCAAATCTGGGAGAATGATTTAAAAGAGGTGCTAAAATTTAAAAAGAAAAATCCCCAATTAATTGTTTTAAAATCAGATAAAATTAAAAAAGTGGCTATTATGGAGGTAAAGGATTATGACAGAAAAATGCAAGAACTTTTAAATGAGGACAATACTTACAGGAAAGTTAGGTTGGATCCATTACCAGAAATAAAGAAAAAATTAACTAAATATATTGAAAGGTTATATGCCCACAAATTTATAGATGAAAAAGATAAAAAACAACTAATAGACCAACACTGCATTCACCCTAGAATTTTTGGATTGATAAAGCTTCATAAAGAAGAAAGAAATTTACGTCCAATTGTTGATGGTAGAAAATCTCCTATATATAGATTTTCCAAATATTTGAAATCTTCATTAGATAACCTAGCCAGTGACAATCCTTATGATGTCAAGAATTCCATAGAGGTTAAAGAAAAATTAAGAGGTATAAGCATTAATGAAGATGAATTAATGATCAGTTTTGACATTGTATCCCTATTTACTAATGTGCCACTTAAAAAAGTATATAATATCATAGAAGAAAATTGGGAGAAAGTGGTGCCATACACAAAAATAAAAAATAAAAACCTATATCTAGAGGGGATAAAACTGATATGTGAAAATGGGATATTTAGTTATAAAGGAGAATTGTTTAGACAACTTTTGGGACTGCCAATGGGGGGTGTAATGTCAGTAGTGCTGTCTGGGTTAGTGATAAACGTTTTAATTAAAGAAGCAATAATAAAATCAGGGATAAAGCCCAAAATAATAATGAAGTATATAGATGATATATTCTGTATTATAAATAAAAATAGCACAAAGAAATTCTTAGAGGCATTAAATGGATATCACAAAAAGCTGAAATTCACGATGGAGGTAGAACAAAAAGGCAAAATCAGGTTTCTGAAAACATAGTGAATGAAACCTAGTGAATGAATGAATGAAAACATAGTCAGGATCAATAATAAAATTTACACCGAGTGGACTAAGAAACAAACCACCAGTAACATCATCCTAAATTATCTATCGTTACATCCACACCACATGAAAGTAAATGTGATGAATAACATTATTAATAAGGCCATAAAAGTAACAGACGAAATATTTTTAAGTAATATAAAAACCAAAATATTTCAATTATTCATGGATAACTTTTATCCCAAAAATATAATAGAAAAGGCATGGGCGAAAAATATTAATCTAATAATTAATAAAAGCGTGAAAAAGAAAAGTACCCAAATAGAAAAAATAAAAAAAATAAAAAAATATGTTAAATTAACATACATCAAAGGATTGGCAGAAAATATTCAAAAAACCTTCAAGGAATATGATGTAGAAGATTACAACTTTGCATTCAGACCCACAAATAAAGTAAAAAACACATACAATAACTTAAAGGACATAATTAATAAGGATTTGCAATCAAACATAGTCTATAAAATAGATTGTCTCAGATGCCCGGCGACATACATAGGAGAAACCAAACAATATTTAAAAGACCGGATTTATCAACACAAAAATGATTGTAAAAATGGCCAAAAAAATATTAACAAATCTGCATTAGCTAAACATGCAGGAGAACTCAACCATGAATTTTATTTTGAAAATGTGCAGATCTTAAACAAGGAAGAAAACAGTACAAGAAGAAAACTGCTGGAGGCAATTCACATTTCTGAAGATATAAAAAATGCCATAAATTTCAAAACAGATTCGAGAAATATTAATCAGTTGTATGGAGAAATACTGGAAAAAATCAACAAATAAGATAGGGAAAGAGAGAAAGGGGAGAAAAAGGAGAATAGGACACGATTTGGAAAGAATGTAATGTGTGTGAGTGTCTATGTATGTATATTTTTTTTTTTTTTTTTTTTTTTTTTTTTTTTTTTTTTTTTTTTTTTTTTTTTCAAAACAGAAATGATTGGTTTGCAGTGTGGAGTCCATTCCCTTAATCCTCCCTGAACTTTGAACAATTGACAATATAAAACAGGTAGTTGGACAAGGGTAGCAAATACCTATTTATTTTAATTATTAATTGACTAACCACTGAAGGTGGATTTTTAGAAGACTATTTTTATCAATCAAATTTAGGTAATTGTTAATAATTTATTAATTTCATTGTTGACTTAGTAATAAGTTATGAGAGAATTTAATTGTTATTGTTTTTAAATGAATTGTTATCAGAATAATAGATAATTGTTTGCAAATATGTGAATTTAAAAAAATAATTTGTACTATGTTGACTTACAGCACTGGCGGAACTGGCCGAAACGTTTGCAATAATAAAGCTCTAAAGAAAAACAGTGTTGAGACTTAATTGGTCGCCCTTATCCACAGTTATAAATTGAATAGTCTCAAGAAGTAGGAAAAAATTAATAACTAATCATTAATTCCTTTTTAATGTGCATAACGAGTGGAAGTCGGAAATCAAAATCCAATTTAAAACAATAATGGCTACGATATTACGAATCTCTTTTAAAAAGGGTTATTAATGCTCGGCCTTTCTTTAAATTTTGTTGTTTTATGATTATGCTGTCCATCCGTCGTTTAAACATTCATTTAGGATTTTTTACTGTTATCGGTGTTTAATGTGTTTTTGTCCCTAAAAAATGTTCTTGAGTTTTATTTCTTGACAAAATTTTCCAGGAACAGAGTCGAAACAACAACGACTTTGCCGGAACCATAAAGAAGTGTTTCATTTTTCAGAAAACGACAGCGATATTCAACTGATATTATATATCTTTATTAAAATTTATTTAAGGTTATGTATAAGGTTTGTTCCAACAAGCACTTAAACCATGTCAATATCTAACACACTTCACATGTTCTCCCCCACTTTTTTAATTCTGAATTTGATTGGTTTGTTTTCCCAACGGATTCATCGACCATTAAAACATTATTGAGCATTGCTTGAAATTAACCAATCAAATATAGGATAAAAAAAGCGGTGATAGTACATGATCAGTTTGTTATTTATTAACGTGTTTTAATAGTTTGTTGGAGCATACCTTATGATATATATATATATGCCATATGTTTTTCAAATAAGTAAATATTTTAAGCAATAATTATTTCCATGTTTTTTCCCAATAACTTCTTTAATAAATTAAGAACCCAAAAAAGGTTTTAATGGGACCACATCGGGAAAATACTCTACAAGATGCAAAAGGTTTCGTTCCAATTGGTCCACCCATCTCGGAGTAATTGGTGGACATACATAGAAGAAAAAAGAAGGCATATACGTATCGAATTGAGTAACCTCCTCTTTCGAAGTCGGTTAAAAATTGAAGTATTTATTGATATAATGTATATAAATAAAGATGAAATTCTGTTTGTTTATTTGTTCTTAATAGAAAACCATTCTCCAAATTTCGCTCAGTGGTTCTTTGATACCAGGTGCGAACACCTGTCCATATTAAAATTGCATAACTTCAGCCAATCTCTGGTTATATTCTTTATTGTTATAAAAATCGTTTTGATCTCGCTTTACGTTGGTTTTTACGAAATCGACCGTTTGAGTCGATAAAAGTCTCACTTTATAGATTTCATAGATTTAAAAAATGAAATTCTCCGGGTGAAACCAGTATATACTGCTAGTACTTAATAAATATACTAAACGAATACGTAATTATTTTTTCGTAGTTATTGTTTCTCATATTTTCTAGGCGGTGGGTGGGGGGGGGGGGGGGGGCTGTTACCAATGATTAGAAGTCTTTGATAAATTAGTGGATCTTCAAAGTTCGATTTAGTTTCAATCTTTTTGTTGGAAAGCAATAACTTTTAATTCAAATTTATCTTTCAAATCCACATTTTTTAAGGGACTATAAGGTCACCCAATTTATGAGTGTTAAGACCCTACTTTAAATAATAATACTAAATAAAGACCTTTTTTCCCCGGAGGATTTACAGGGAAATTACTGGGCAAAACCAACCGTAAATAATCTCGGACCTACCTATAGAACCGGTGGATGACAGATTAGGGCAATCCGAGAGCGGTGGCTATCTGAAAGTGGGGACCATTACAGCTGTATGACACACTGGCGGGGCACACATCTAAGTGCCGGGGCCAAATCACGCCCCGGGGAACTGGGCATTACTCCCGCGGACAGTATATCTCCCAAATGGCCTCGGGACCGTCATTAGCTAGCTCGGGAAATCGGGAAATACTGCTGCCCTCTGGAAAATTCTCCGCAGCCAATCCCATCCAAAACTTGGGCAATTCATAAAATGTCTCTTGATAATTATTTCCGCTAGTTTATTCAGGTCATGATCACCTTTTTTAAATTTATTTAAGTAATTTGAACGGGCTCGTTCAAGTAATAATGAAGTGAATAAAACAAAACCATAATAGAAAAAATGAAAATTAAACTCTGCATTTAAAAATTATTTTTCTTTTATTAGGAGTGAAACGTCCGTGTTTAAGTAATGCTTATCATAAGGAACACTTCTCATGCTTTGCTTATGTACATTTGATTTCTTTTTACTAATTCGACTGAGAGACGGATCAAATGAAACGAATTCGATTGATATATTTAGCACACTTTATGCTACTAAGGCTAGTCGGACGCTGCTAAAGCGGGACTCCAAAATTTTGCCGATCTAGGAATAATTAGGATTGGGACCTTTAATGAGTACCTGAAATCGCACTGAAAAAGCAGAAATGTATCGATGCATTCAGGTCTAATCGTATTTGCCTTTAGCATTTGAAATTATATAAAATTAATTCTCCAGTGAGGGAATCAAACTCACAGCGTACTTATGCGTTCTAGAACTTTAAAGACCAAAAGCGCTCGGCTGTACTACCAGGCTTATAATTTTTATCCTCTGTTTTTAAAATATCGTTTCACTCTTCCTTGTGCTGATTGAAAAATAATCAAGATACGTTGATTCTTTTGAAAAACACGGACAGAGCTGATGAAACGAGTGTGGGAAAGGCTGAGGATGTTGAGGAGTGATTATTTGTTCCATTTTCATTTGATGCTGGGTGAGAGAGAGACGAGCGGAGGACCCAATCAAACTGCCATGTTTAGCACCCTCCTCGCCGTCGCCATGGCAACCACCCTCTCTCCCCGCAAACTTTAACATAATTTACACCCTCCACCCCCAGCGCCGCAATCCCGCCGGATCTCGCTTTAATTAAAGCACCTCCTCATTACTGAACCACTTTGTTCTTATAATTTAACAGATTGTTTTAATTCCATTATGAGATAGATTCACCTCTCCCTTACAAGTTAGCGGCTGCAAAACTTACCCGGGAAGATAAAAACTTGTGCATTAGGTAAAATAAAATTAGCGGAGCTTCTGAGAAAGTTTCTTATGTCCCTAAATGGCCTTTGTTCTATTTCCAGCCCGTGAAATTAAACGTTGACTGCTTTGTACACTTCCCCTCTCTGTTGGTTAGATAGCACCGCTAAACAAAGACTTTCATGTGTATTGACACACATAATAATAAAGAAAATATCAAAAAAATTTAAGGAATTTCGCGATGTTTAACTCAACCCCAATTTTTTTTTACTCCATTTCTGAATCTGAGTCTGTCAACATGCCGACAATCAGCAGATATGATGACTATTATGATTAGGCATGTCAGGCATGGGGAAGGATGGCACTCAACCAACGCCTTTTTAATCTCCTCCTAATATTTATGGGCATTAAGTTTCTTATTTTAATTTTTATTTATTTTTTAAGCTTATATCTCGTATAAGCTTGTGTGATATTTTTTAAATATTACAATCATTTTAAAAATAGGTTTCTCAATAATTATTCAGGGATGACATATTGCTAAAAACACAATCTTCTGTCTTAAAAAAAAATCACAAATATAACTTTTTTTTAAGACAGAAGCTTATGTTTTTAGCAATGTGGTTTCCCTGAATATTCATTGAGAAACCTCTTTTTAAAATGATTGTAATGTTTTATGCAGCGGTTTTTTTTTTTTAAATTTGTTAGAAAGAACATAAGGGAGTTTAATATGATTGGGTACTTTTTATTATATAATAGACTAAATTGAAGTAATTTTTCATTGTCACATTTTGAAAATGGTTAGGTGAAATGGTTTAACTGTAGCGGCTACAATTCCATTTTCAACTTCAACTTTTCCTACGAAAGTTTTGATAATAACTTTTTTTTACTTACTCCATTTCCTCTCACGAAATATATAATTTCTGAGTACTACTGTAACTATTTTTGTTTGTTTGTTTGTTTAACCTCCATTTTTATGCTGCTAAGGCTAATCGGACGATGCTACAGTGGGAGTCCTAAATTTTGCCTACCCAGGTATAATTAGGATAGGGATCTTTGACGAGTACCTGACATCGTACAGGCTCGGGACCTCCATTTTACGTCCTATCCGAGGGACGGCATAGCTAAGGAATTTTTCCTCCCATTAAAAAATCCTAGGGCCACCGCTGGAATTGAACCCGCGATCTTTAGTATTGTAGGTTGCCATGCTAACCACAACACCACAGGTGACCCCGTAACTATTTTTGAAGAAGATATTACGGCATGTACTCCAATGAAATCCGGAAGTTAAAGGACGTTTAGCGTAGGAGGCTACTAAAATCTAGAGGGAAAATAAGGTAACATACCTTCGAGATAGGAGAGGGAAGAAGAAAATTTACTCGAGGAACAGGCAATTTTTTTTTTTTAATTTTTTAACTACGATAAATGTTACAACAGGGAAAAGTGCATAAAGAGTGTGGATCCAATAAATAAACAATGAACATAATTTAATGTTATTAAGGAATATGATTATTTTTAAAATGATACATATAAATTAGATGTAAGAGAATCCCTATAGAGTATCAATCTGATACTCACTCTGCTGCTAAAAGATTCACGGTAAAGGTCAAAAGTCAAGTTTACAAATTAAGAAAAGGATAATATTTCTTGGATCCCGATATTTTAGTTTATACATAACTTTTCGTGCAATGGTTTTAGTTTGTCATTAGGGTAATAATTTTGAAGTCATTTCATTAAATTACAAATAATGTAGGTAACAACTACTTTTTGCGATATTTTCTGACTAAATTCGTGTGCAGGGTACAGTTAGTTCTGGTAAGTTTAGACATGAGGAAAAATATAACCAATCAGCACTTCTCCGGTACTTAGTTTATTACTTATCTTTAGGGTAGGAGGTCTCTCAGAAGTTACTTTTAGTTAAAGGCCAGTTTGGTCATCAAAGCCTATAGAAAGGTAAGTAGCTAGGTAACAAGGCAACAAGAAAGTAGCAAGGTAGCAATTGGTACAGCTTTAATAATAATAACTAGATTAGAAGAATAATTATTTAGAAGTATACAAAAGCCAAATTTGTGCTATTAGTTTCAATTCGCGTGGATTTTTAAAGAGATTTCTGAGATTATCCTCTTCGTCTGCTAGGGCTGCTTTCTGTTGGCACACCGTTCACAGAGAGTACTCCTCTGTAAGCAGGGCATTCTTCAATTATGATTTTTACACTAAGTGTTGTGTTACAGGTAGAGCGGAGTGTAATGGTGGTAGTTCCCTTTTGATGAGGTGCTCGTAGGTAAACCTTGTGTCCGAACCGCAGGCACGTCAAGGCCATTTCCTCGTGAAGGCTTCTTAAAATTCTTTAGTGACAGTTTACAAATCAAATTTTAGTAAAAGCTTACGGGAGTAAAAACCAAAACAAAATACAATAAAACGCCACATAAGGAGTATTTACCTAAATAGACTTGAAGAGAAGTTGATAGAGACTTGATAATAGAGAGGAGGGTGTGCATTACCAACTTGATGAAGACATCATCAGCCTCCTTATTGCCTCTTCCCACACCTCCGCGCGCCTTTCCCCGCCGCATCGTCCATCACCCCCTGTCACTCCCATCTGTCATTAACATTTTACAATTAATTATAACATTATGGCCTTTGTCTTTTTACCAATTTCTCTCATGTCACGGGTTAAGGTTCATGAACTAAATAATCAACTCGCAGTTCCGTATTCACCTTCGAGCCGCTATACTTAAAAACAAAAAATCTGGTGCGATGCGCGCAACACACAACTTTCACTTACCAACTTACTTTGATTAGAAATTTACGTGTTTTGTTAAATGCCATTTCCCAAAAGTCACACATTTTTCCACATTCATTTACTTTTTTTTTTTCTATTTGCTCTATAAAGTACACTAATTTTGTTTATTATTAAATAAAAGTTTTTTACTATTGATAATTCGACTATGCTCCAAGTCTTCCGATTTTATAACTCTCTATGTAATTGAAAACTACATATAGTTACCATGAAACAAATAATTTCCATTAAATTAACAGAACGGCTTTAATTATGAACAATTGTCTGTCATTAAAGGTGTACTCTGCATGCGTTGGCTCAACGTGTTTTATGAGTTGACGGAATATTTTTCTTTTTTTTTTTCTTCTCTATATGTTTACTTGATTTTTTTCATATTTCAGATTTAGCCATTTCTTATTTTTAGGCTTAACGAGAGACAGTTTATTTCTCCATACAAACAAAAACAAAGGTACTTTATAGGAAAAACAAAAAATAGCCCTTCCCCATATAAGCCCCCTCAGAACATTTTATAATGATAAAGCCTGCCTGATATTAAAGAAAACCTTATTTTCACTAAACGTGAAAAAATCATTAAAATCAAAATCATTATAGCCGATTTTGAGATAATCGAAAAAAAAGGTAAAAATTGGAAAAAAAAAAGTTATGAACTGGGGTCACCTGTGATGTTGTGGTTAGCATGGCATCCTACAATACTAAAGGTCGCGGGTTCGATTCCAACGGTGGCTCTAGGATTTTTTAATGGGAGTAAAATTCCTTAGATATGCCGTCCCTCGGATAGGACGTAAAATGGAGGTCCCGAGCCTGTACGATGTCAGGTGCTCGTTAAAGATCCTTATCCTAATTATACCTGGATAGGCAAAATTTAGGACTCCCACTGTAGCATCGTCCGATTAGCCTAAGTAGCATAAAAATGGACGTTAAACAAACAAACAAACAAACAAGTTATGAAATAAAGTGCCCCCTCCTTTTGACCAAATTTGATGAAATGTTGGCTGTCACATCTTTGGCATATAAATACATCACATACTCAGTTTGATCAGAATCGTTAAATCCGTTATTGAGTAAATAAAAAAACACGTGATAATGATACAAAATTTATTAAGTAAAGTGCCCCCCTCCGGTTGATCAATTTTGATGAAATTTTTGCAGTCATAACTCAGGCATATTAATAGATCAAATACTCAGTTTAATCAAAATCGTAACAGCCGTTTTTGAGAAAGTCGAAAAAAAGTAAAAAGTTATTTAATAAACTACCCCCTCCGTTTAACCAATTTCGATGAAATTTATGCTGTCACATCGCGGGCATATAAATACACTTAATAACCAATTTCAGGTTCGCACGGTTTATATTTTTTGAGCTAGTCTGTTCACGCACACAAATAAAACACACACACAGACCATTTCGCGGTACTTGGCTATTTGGACTCAGGGGCCCCAAAACGTGTATTTCCGTTGAAAACCGGAAGCCGAAATTTTTCACGATCGCAATACTTTCCTTTACTATATATTTCGTATATAGGTAAGTGAAAGAAAAATAAGTCCCATGGGTTACTGTATGTAGATACTGATTTTTATAAAACATTTTGTGAGATGTCTCATGGCGGATAAAATTCTTATCCCACAGACGCAGATAATAGGAGGTTAAGCTATTGATTCTTATAAAAAAGTAATTAATTAAAACTCTTTTATTTACTTTTATCTAGTGATTAATTAAATCATGTTAGTAAATGATAAATAAATAATGTATTTGTAATTAAATCATAGAGTAATCAATGAGATAAACACCAAGTAATCATTCGAATTTCTTCGGTTGGCGTCTATCCACTTCGACCGAGAGTTTATGAGAAAAAATCCGTATTGTCTGATGAAAATTGTGATACAGATTTTTGACAAAGCCTTATACTTATATGACAATATAGGAAAAAGAGTCGCCATTCAGATCCTAGTGGACCCCAAAATGGAAAAATTTGGTATTTTTTTCAGTTTTATAAAATTTTGGATCAAATGAGTAACTGAAAGTTGAAATCGTTTATGCCGTTTTGCCAGAACCTATTATCAATTATCGTGAATTTTTATGCTCATATGACGTCTTCAAATGAAAATGTTTACTTGTAAAACTAGTAGAGCGTCATATCCGGTATAAAACGAGTTCCTTTGCTTTACTGAGTTGACCCACCCCTGTGTAGAAAAACGCATTATAACGTGGAAGTATTTGTAGCGCTTAGTGGCCTAAAATTAGGGTTGGGCGATAGTCGATAGTTTCGCGCTATCGATAGTCCGATACTATCGGTTAAAAACTATCGTCAGTTTTTTGACAGCAGTTTCCTTTTTATCCAGAACTATTTAATGACGAATACCAACTAATTTTATTGAATTCTATAAATCATAGAAATCATTATAGGTAAAGATAAATGAAAAATGAATTTATCTTAATTGTAAAGAAGGCTTCCATATTTACAAATAAAATTAAAAACAATTACAAATAAAATCTCCATTAAAGAAAAATAACGAAATAGTTAACTCGGACTCAATTGTGTACCTTGAGCCACGTATTTCCCGAAAAAAAAAACTAGCGTTTCATCTTTCCTTTGGCTTAATCTTTTCAGGTGTTCTAAAATAACTTCCAAGGCCGAAGAAAACACACGTGAGGGTTTAGCCTGGAACGCAAAGTACTTCTTCTAAATTATATTATTTGTTGTAATCCCCTGAAAGTTTTTTTTTTTTCTCAAAGATTCTAATGGCCGAGCTTCATTAGACAATGGTTGTTGCTCTAATTGTTAATAATAATAATTGAATCTGCAGCTAGGACACAGTTGTATGTCTTCATGGTTTTTGCACGTGAATAAGAAGACTGATAATACTTTCTTGATTCATAGACCCTACCTAAAATCGATGACCTAAAAGTTTAGGCAAACCCAGCCTCTATAAAGTGGTTATCCTTGATTGAAAAATTATTGGGAACATTGGGGTTGAATGTTTGCGCCGCTTCCGATAACATTGCATATGGTGCGAAGGTCGAGATTTATTCCGTGGGTCCGCCACGAAATAAAAGTGAACCAGCCCAGGTCGCGTTCGCCAATGTTCAGCTATCCCGGGCGTTTATATTATTATTAAATTAACAGTCACCTTTTCAATTATAAGAATACAGACAGAAAAGTTGAAAATCCAAAGCGGTGCATGCAAAACCCTGTGCATTACAAAACTCTCAACACCCTTTCTACTTTGAATGGAAATATACATTCTTATTAAAAAAAATAAATAAATAAAAAAACAACCCAGGTTCCTTGGAAGGGAACACATAAAGCTGTTTTCCAAAATGACGACCTTTTTCCTTCACGCAACATTGTATTCAGTACTTTCCATTTAAATACTGTGTTCCGAGAAGAGATGTTGAGTTTACTCCGCTATCACATAATTCCGGCCATTCCAATATGAAGTAGGTACGTTACTAAACAGTCGAGATTATGGCCGTTTTTCGACAAGATATCGTGAATGAAGATGGTTATATAGCCTACAGTAAATTGGAACATAATTTTTGAATTATGATCGTTTGCTTATTTTACTGAAAACTAAGGCGATATTATATGCTACTCTGGTAGGGACAGTTAATATTTATTTAATTAAATCTGTTGTTGGGAAAGTAGTGATTAATTTTATTTCCAAAAACCATCTGCATAGACGTCTCTACAGAAAAAAAAAAAAAAGGCAACCATAAAATTCATTCATCATATTAAAACTCCTGCCCCGCTTGGAAAGAACCGATAGGGTTTCGAGACTCATTTTATAGTTAATTTATTATAGCCAAGGACATATCACAATTCCTAGTAATAATCAATACCACTATTAATTTTATTCAATATTCTTGGTTGACTAAACTTGAGAGCGAAGTACTGAGAATAATATGCTTTGCAACAAAAAAATAACTTAATGAGTCGTAAAACACTATACCTTCAATTCTAGAGGGGCTAGCCTTTATATGAATCATTTTTATGGCTGCGAAATTTTCTCTACGGGGACTTTCATACAACGAGGTTTTTTTTTTGGGAGATGTCAAGATATGTTTGCAGTTTTTATTGATGGATAAACATCGTCAAACATTGAATTTTTAATTTCTTTTATAAGTAATGTCGGTGAACATACATAGAAAAAAGAAATAAAAGACACATATGTATCGATTTGAGTAGCCTCAATCGAAGTCGGTTAAAAACCCATAAAATTGATATAAATTAATATAAATTTTATCAATATATTAAATGAATAAATATGTTATATATTATTTCAACAATATCTAATATTTTTAAGATCCATTTGTGCAGGTGGGGGTATCGGCCCTGTGGCGCAACGGATAACGCGTCTGACTACGGATCAGAAGATTCCAGGTTCGAATCCTGGCAGGGTCGTTTTTTTTTATTTTTAATCTTCTTCATGTTATAATAATTATTTATATTATTATCTTATTTTCTCAAGTATGATTATATATAATAAAAATGTACCGTTAAAAATATTAGTTTATCGTACATTTAATAATTTACTTTATTATTTATGAAATCGAAGAAGGTACCAAAATTAGTGTTGTAATACGATTAGAAGTAAATTCCATTGTTAAATTTGTCTTTTTTTTCCTTCATACTATAATAATTGCTTATATTATCTTATTATCGCAAATAAGATAAAAAATGTGACAATATAAATATCAGTTTATCGTTTTACATTTAATCTGTATAAATAAAGATGAAATTCTGTTTGTTTGTTTGTTCTTTATAGAAATCCATACCGTTCCCCAAAAAAAAAATTCCAAACTTCGCTCAGTGGTTCTTTGATACCAGGTAACTTCAGCCAATCTCTCGAAATCGGCAATTTTAGTCGATAAAAGTCTCATTTTATAGATTTTATAGATTTAAAAAATGAAATTTTCCGGGTGAAACCGGTATATACAGCTAGTTTACTTTATTATTAATGAAGTCGAAGAAGGTACTAAAATTAGTGCTGTAATACAATCAGGAGTAAATTCCATTAAATTGTTTAATATAATGTAATAAATAATTTTCTAGAAATACTGTAATATCTAACTAAGACAATATTTTCAATACCACAACATTTGGATCATTTTGAGGCTTCATTCTTACTTACTTATGCTATTCTGTTGTATGAACTTTACAGCTTTCTATTAATTATTTCTTAACATAAATAACAAACGGTAAATTGAGTACCTGATTTCTATTCCCCAATAGCTTCCATTGTTTTTTAATATGCTGAATTCGAAGAATTTCTTCTAATGAAAATTTTAAAAGAGGAAAAATACTTTTCTTGTAAAATAGAATACATCAAATATTTATATTTAAGAACAATATTCCATATGATAATAATAAACCTTTCGCTATGTTACTTCTGTGTGTGGCTTATTTTGTGAGCTAATTCGGAAGTTAGGTATGTAATTATTCCAGGAATTAATAAGTAATAATCATTGATTTCATCATAAAACCCAAAAATGATTCCGTTTTTATTTATTTTAGTGCTGGCCTGTTCTCTACATCGAAAATATTTCACATCCAAAGATCTTTAAAATGGTTTTCGTTCCAACCGAATACTTCAAAAAAAAAGAAAGGAACTGAATGAAGGATTGTAATGAATGAAATGTAATTCTCATAAAGATGCAAGGACACTGCTCACAAAGAAAAGGAGTTGGTCTTTTACATTTAAATGAGAAATATAAAATACAAAGTAAGATTAAAATTTGTTAGTTCAATTAAAATTTAATTTTCATATTTTAATAAATTTTTTTTGAAAATATGAGAAAAACTGACCATGACCGCGATTTAAACCTGGATCTAAGCAATTTCGTTTCGTACCATAACCCATTGCACTTACATTCATGTGAACCTCACCTTTTCACTGATCTCAAGACCCGGCCCATAGCAATTAAATTATTTTTTCTCCAATTCAAGTTATTTAAAAAATTATTAATTGATATGAACATTAAATTTAATAAATTTATATTTAACCCTGGAAAGGTAGCGCTACTCGAAGGGTTGGTTGATTTAGGTAGCGCTTCGTCGATGAGACGAAGTGACCTTATTATCGTTTCAGGGATGCCTAATCATCATGTAAATGCAGTATTTATAATACTTTAAAACAGACCTTATTTACATTTACACTTTTTGTGCCTTTTGTCGATAAGAAACTAAGAATGGTGTATATCACTGACTTAAAGTAAAGGTTCAATATAAGCAAAACACTTTTTTTTTAATGTATGCTTTATTGGAAAGAATAATTATTTCATACCACATAGAAAAATCTGGTGCGTGCGCGCAACACACAACTTTCACTTACCAACTTACTTAGATAAGAAATTGACGTGTTTTGTTAAATATCATTTCCCAAAGTCACATATTTTTCTACATTCATATCTTATTTTTATTAATTGTTAAAGCCGTTTTTGAGTAAATAAAAAACCCCGTAAAAATGATACAAAATTTATTAAGTAAAGTCCCCCCTTCGGTTGATCAATTTTGATGAAATGTTGGCTATCACATATTTGGCATATACATACATCAAATACCCAGTTTGGTCACAATCGTGAAAGCCGTTTTTTAGTAAATAAAAAAAACACGTAAAAATGGTACAAAATTTATTAAGTAAAGTTAAACCCCTGCGGTTGATCAATTTTGATGAAATTTTTACAGACGTATCTCGGGCATATAAATAGATCAAATACTAAGTTTAATCAAAATCGTTAAAGCCGTTTTTGAGAAAATCAAAAAAACACGTGAAAATGTTACAAAATTTATTAAGTAAAGTCCCCCCTCCGGTTAATCAATTTTGATGAAATTTTTACAGTCATATCTCGGGCATATAAATACATCAAATACCCAGTTTGATCAAAATCGTTAAAGCCGATTTAGAGTAAATAAAAAAAACACGTGAGAATGTTACAAAATTTATTAAGTAAAGTCCCCCTCCGGTTAATCAATTTTGATGAAATTTTTACAGTCATATCTCGGGCATATAAATAGATGAAATACTCAGTTTAATCAAAATCGTTAGAGCCTTTTTTGAGAAAATCGAAAAAACCTAAAAAGTTATTAAGTAAAGTACCCCCTCCCTTTAAGTAATTTTGATGAAATTTATGCTGTCACATCGCGGGCATATACATACACTAAAACCCAATTTCAGGTTCTTACGGTTTATAGTTTTTGAGCTAGTCTGTTCACACACACACATACACAGACCATTTCGCGGGACTTGGTCATTTCGACTCAGGGGACCCCGTTGAAAACCGGAAGTCGAATTTTTTCACGATCGCAATACTTCCACTTACTATATATTTCATATATAGGTAAGTGAAAGTAAAAAACCACATAGAAAATGTCACAAAAGCAAAATTGCCAATAAAATAATGAAAAAGCAAATAGAATAAATAAACTACTAAAGCATATCAATAGGAATATACTACGCAACCAACTAAACAGGAACAATGAGTTACAAATAATAAAAATATTTACATTGGACTTATGGTTAATATATTTTCTCGTTAATTGTTGATTACATATAAGTCACAGCCTGGTTTTACAATCTGGAAATAACTTGACCGCATGCTCTCCACAAATGCACTTTCCACAAATACCATAAGATTTTGACATTCTTCTGTTCTGCCAAGGACAAAATCGACACATTTCTCGAAGTCCATAGCATTAGGTAGCACTTCGTTTCCAAGACTGGCACAAAGTTACATATAAGGCAGGGCTTCGTCTTGCCGACATCGTTACTTCAGAAAAATAAATAAAATCATTGACTCACCCAAATCGACCGACCTTCTACCTACAAGATCTGTTCTGGTAGTAAGTGGAAATATAACTCCCGGAAGGTGGGCCAGGTAGGATTGAGGGCTCATCTGTAATTAACAGAATTGTGAGGTCTCTTTGTTGATAAGACGAACGCTACCTTTCCCGGGTTAATAATGACTGCTGATCAATTAAAACCTATATTTGGACAATGCCCAGTCCCTGATTACTTCTCTGTAATTCGGGGATATCGGCGGGGTCTTGAGATCAGAGAAGATTCGTTAATTACGAAGCCTAAATATCATGAACTGAACTGCTGTAGTATTGGGAATGCCAGCAGTATTATTTGTTACTAAGAGGGCATAGTTTTTGAAACATGGGCGTACGCAGTGAGTGTGGGGTTTGTGAGAAACACAAACTACTAATGGAATAACTTCTTGTTCATTTACTACATCTATTAAGTTTTATGTAGAAACTTCTTTTAATTTTCAAATGTCAATAAATTTTATTTGGGCTATTGATTGAGCCATAGTCAGAATACCTCGATCCTCCCACCAGGTAACAAGAATTTTACCGGCCTGACCCCCCTAGGCGATAATTATACCAGCCTAACTACCACGTAAACAAAATCCTGGGGAATTCCTTGTTTTGGAAGTATAATTGGCTCAATTGATCATATCTATTTGATTTTTAACATTTAGATAATCTTCATCCTTCATCGAGGAGGGGCTTATATGGCGATGTGTATCTTATATATTAATTGACTTCATAAATTTATTGACCTTATTAGATGTTTACCTATGTAAGAATTTAATAATCAATTAAAGCCGATGAATAATAAAATCAATTCAAATCCGAGTTTCCCATTCTAAAGTACAACATTTGAAAATAGGAATTTAAGAATGAACAACATTAACAATTCAAGTGGGTTTGTTACAAAGCGAAAACAAGAGAACCGGAGACATTTCATTATTTAAGAAATTATTCCGAAGAGCGCGGTAGAGGCAAACTTGGTCCAGCAAGTTTGGATTGAATACATCTTGAGGCCGGGGCAAAGTTGGCCGGGGTGTGGCTAAATAATTAAAGTTGAACTTGGAGGAGCCACTGTTTATTCTATTACTTTCCATTATGGAGTGGGCTAAGTTGGCCCAAACGGCCGCCCTGGGAGCCATCTTCATAATTAGAGAATAAATCCAGTTAGAGCCGAACTGCTATTATATACCCTCATTACCCTCTCCTCTAACAAACTGCCCGCAGCTCCAAGTTAACGCCGACTCCACCCTCCGTGCCGTTCCGCCCGACCGAGTCAATTTTTGGAGGACCGTCATCAAAATTAACTGCCATCATCTACATTAACATCAACAGAGGCCCTTAAATAAAGAAACCCTTCATATTCTGCGCATAACACTTTGTGATTTAGCGGAACAGTTCCAGGGAACTCCGTAGAAATTGATTCAATAATACTATTAGATGTTTTATCTTCTTTTTATCCTCTCAGCACAAATAGTTTAATAATACCTAAGCATAATACATTTATTATCTGTACTGGGTTAGTACAATTAAATAAATGAACTAGTGTTTTGGTTATACTTTAAATAGTTTTATTTAACACTAATACACATACATCGCACACTTTACTAACTAACTACTAGCAGCTTTTACAATAGGGAGGTTACTCGTAGGTTACCATTACAGGCTGGGCAACCGCTACATCACTCTCCTCTCAGTGACAAAGTCACGAAATTAATGTGAAAATTAAAAATCTCATGATCACGAAGTAATAAGACTTTCAAAATATAAGTTATACTATGTGCACATAAATCAATTAGTGGAGTATGTATAATAATTAAAGTAAAATATTGAGATATAAAATAATGAAAATAATAAAAGAAATTGAAAGACAATTGAAATTAACTAAGTAATAAGGGGTATTAATAATTAATAATACTGAAATAAACAATGAATTTAGATATCATAATCATCAACAACATGAATAAAAGAATAGAAGGAACAAAATTATTTGAAATATTGCATTAACATTAATAAAATATTATAAAATTGAATTACAAAATATAATCATAGATATCGACTGGGAAAATGTATCCTTCTTCCGGAAGATGTCGTTCTTAAAGGCACCTTTGGTGGGACTTCTTGATTTTCAGGTTTAGGAGGTGTTGAAGGCCCAGATGTTTGTGTGTTTTCAGCCTTTTCCGGATTGAATTCAGGAGAAAGCAAATAGGCAGGTTTCAATCTGTCGATAGAAACATTTACCTCTTTGCCTTTAATATTGATGGTAAAATATTTTTCGTCTCGTTTGAGAACTGCAAAAGGTCCTTCATAAGGTGGTTCCAAAGATTTACGAACTCGATCAGTTCTTAAGAAAACGTGTGTACTTGTCTGAAGATCGTTATGAATAAAAATAGAATGAGGGCTTCGATGAATTCTTTTCTCTTTAGGTTTAATTTGCTCTATATCTTGGCGAAGTTGTGCGATGAAGGAGTCACAATCTGGTAAGGTTGTTGTTGGTGGTTGTAGGAATTCTCCAGGTAGCCTTATCGGTGTCCCATAGAGAAGTTCTGCAATTGAGTATTTATCATCATCTCGTAGAGCTGCACGCATACCGAGTAGAACTGTTGGTAAGGCATCTGTCCACTTTGGGTTGTTATGTGCTCTTATAGCCGCCTTTAGTGTACGATGGAGACGTTCTATCTTCCCATTTGACTGAGGGTGATAAGGTGTTGTGCTCTGAAGTTTCGATCCGCAAATTCGCGTTAAGTTTTGAAATAGTTCAGATTGAAATTGCTTTCCTTTGTCAGTAATCACACAAAGAGGTGTGCCGAACCGACAGATCCAATTTTCAAAAAACGATTTTGCAACTATTTCAGCTGTACATCGTGACATAGGAATAAGTTCCATCCAACCACTAAATCGATCTATGCAAGTTAAACAGTAAATCTGATCATTTGAGGGTGGTAGTGGTCCTACTATATCTATGTGAACTGTAGAAAATCTTCCATCTGGAGCATTGAATTGCCCAATGTGTGATTTTGTATGCTTATTAACTTTGTTATTTTGGCAACTAATACAGCTTTGTGACCATTTTCTGACGTCATTTCTTAGTCCAGGCCATACAAATTTTTGAGAAAGGCTTTTAACGGTGGTTTTAACACCAGGATGAGCGAAACCATGAAAATGTTGAAAAACAGTGAATCGAAAAGACTGTGGTATGTAGGGACGAATAGTGTTCGTAGAAGTATCACACCAAAGAATTTGTCCGGATGGTAACTGATGTTGCATTAATTTGAGGGAGGAATTTGGAGTATCAACCAACTTTTTGAGTTCTGTATCGGTAGCTTGATGTTTGGCAATCTCCTCATAATCGATTGTAGTCACCTCTTCCACTCTTGAGAGAGTGTCAGCAATAATATTATCTTTTCCTTGAATATGACGAATATCAGTGGAAAATTGAGAAATATATTGCAGTTGCCTTAGTTGTCTGGGAGAAGCCTTCTCGTTTTTCTGCAGAAATGCAAAAGTAATCGGTTTGTGGTCTGTGAATATACAGAAATTTCTTCCCTCTAGAAAATGCCGGAAATGCTTTATTGATAAATATATGCCCAATAATTCCTTATCATAAGCACTATAAGACTTCTGTGCATTATTTAATTTTTTGGAATAGAATGCTATTGGTTTCCATCCATCAATTTCACGTTGTTGTAAGACTGATCCTATAGCTTGGTCAGAAGCATCACTGAATAAGGCTAAAGGATATTTTGAATCTGGAAACGTTAGCAGGGCAGCTTCAGCCAAATTTGTTTTGCACTGTTCGAATTGCTGTATAGCCTCTTGAGTCCATATGATTTTACGGTTATCTTTTTTGCTTGCCCCATTTAAATAGTCATTTAATATTGCTTGAGCATGAGATGCGTTTTTGATGTATCGTCGATAGAAATTTAACATCCCCAAAAAGGTGCGAAGTTGTTTGACTGTTTCAGGTAACTTATAGGTTTTAATAACTTCAACCTTATCAGGTAGTGGTCGTGAGCCACTGGGCGTAATAAGGTAACCAAGAAATTCTAGTTCTTTTACACCAATTCGGGATTTCGCTAAATTTATTCGGAGGCCATATTTCAAAAGTCGTTCTAATACTGTTGTTAGATGTTGAGCATGCTCTTCTTCTGAAGTTGAGGCTATAAGAATGTCATCGAGGTATGGGAAGACAAAATCTAGTCCTTGTAGTACCTCATTGATGAGCCTTTGAAAAGTTGAAGGTGCATTACGGAGTCCAAAGCTCATTACATTAAATTCGTAGAGACCAAACGGAGTTATTATAGCTGTTTTGGCTTTATCTTCTTCGGCTATTGGAATTTGATAGTATGCTTTTAGTAAATCGATTTTAGAGTATATATTTGTACCAGGTAAAATGTGATTGAAATCCTCAATTCGTGGAATGGGGTAACGATCTGGAATCGTGCGACTATTCAAACGACGATAATCTCCACATGGTCGAAACGTACCATCCTTTTTGCTCGCTATATGAAGAGGGCTGGCCCATTCAGATTTAGATGGCCTAATTATACCATTGTTGAGCATAAATTCGAATTCTCGTTTTGCACATTTTAAACGTTCAGGATTTAGGGGTCTGCTTCTTGAGAAAACAGGTGGTCCTTTTGTATGAATATAATGTTTGACACTATGTTTCGTTTCACATGGTACTAGAGTTGGTTTGGTAATGTCCGGAAATTTGTGAACAATGTGAGAAAAATTTATGTTTTTATCAACAGTACTTAAAACTTCCGTTTCAGAAATGGTCATGACCTCACCTTTAGTCCTAAGTTTCGTCATGCCACCTATAAGTTGTTGATTTCGGATATCGATCAATAAGTTGAAGTGATTCAAAAAATCTGCCCCAAGAATACCTTTACTAATTTTTGCGACAATAAATGGGAACTGAAAAGTTCTACGAAGTCCAATATCGATATTCAGAATTTTAATTCCACAAGTAGGAATGGCAGTGCCGTTTGCTGCATAAAGTTTATAACTATTATTGAATTTGTCGGTTTTTTTAGCTGGTATGATTGAAGCATCAGCTCCAGTGTCTATAAGAAATGGCATACCAGTTTTTTTATCTTTGATAAATAGTCTGTATGTACGGCATGCACCTACATTGGCAGTTGAAGATGCCGCTACTTCTACTGCCGATTTAAGTTTTCCGGCCTGGTAGCACCCCAACTGCATGGTTGTGTGCATTTTTCAGGTCTACACCTTTTCCCGTACCTAAAATGGAAGTAACAGTACTTACCATTAGGGTTAAATTTCCGCCTGTCTCGAGATGACCTTCTACTTCTGCCTGAACTACAACTTGAACTGCGGCTAGACGAACTATTTCTATGATGTACATTAATAGCTGCAATTTGTTTCTCCAGTGCTGATATTTTAGCAAATAGGTCGTCTAAGCTATTAGAATTAATTGAAGTACGAGTAACACTACATATTTCTTTGTTAGAATTCATTTCTAACATTTTATCACCTATGTCCGCCAATTTGTTCAGGTCTCCTTCAGAGATGGCCAAAATAGGTTTCACACTATCGGGTAATTTGTCGAGCCAAAGTGTTTGTAATAATTTATCAGAAACATCTGACCCAGCCAATGACCTCATTTTACGAAGTAATTGACTGGGCTTTAAATCGCCAAGTTGCACTTCACCAATTAATTTTTTAATTTGTTTTTCTTCACTCTCCCGATAAATACCCAAGAGTCTCTGTTTAGCCCTTGAATATTTATCTGGATGTTCGGAATCTACAAGATCCCAAATATTTTCAACAGTTTTTAAGTCTAGTTGTGCTATTAAGTAATTAAATTTGGTAGTTTCTTTTGTAATATTTGATAACTGGAATTGCGCCTCGGCCTGAACAAACCATATATCGGGCTTTTCATGCCAAAATGGGGGTAGTTTAATACTCACAGCTTCAATTGTGGGTGGTTTCAGTACTGGAGCGCATGGTTCAGGAGCACATGGTTCACCATCGTCTTTGTTAGGCATTTTTAACTTTAAAACAGTAACAACACAAAACACGGGGTCACCACTTTGTACTGGGTTAGTACAATTAAATAAATGAACTAGTGTTTTGGTTATACTTTAAATAGTTTTATTTAACACTAATACACATACATCGCACACTTTACTAACTAACTACTAGCAGCTTTTACAATAGGGAGGTTACTCGTAGGTTACCATTACAGGCTGGGCAACCGCTACATATCTAATATATCCTAAGTATTAGAGAAATTGGCAATATGTTATTATATTTTTATTTTATCCTTGTCTATTTTATTTTTTATACCTACGTGGTTACAATAGTCCTATTTTAGTGGGGAAGAAAGAAACATTAGAAAATTTTTTTATAACTTTTTCTCCATTGGATATATTAGCATCAAAAGTAGATATGTATAATATTTTTCTATATAACAGCAACGCAGTGTAAAAGTTTCAGATTTATAAATCCCCTACATTTCGAGTTTCAGGGTAAAAAACACGGCCCTTGCATTTGTTACATATAGGATAGACGGGAGAAAAAACATGTGATCAAAAATAAACTAACTAAATCTGTTAATAATTGTCATATATCGGTGATTGTTTTCACTTAAAATTTACGAGGGGTCACCTGTGGTATAGTGGTCAGCATGGCAACCTATAATATTAAAGGTCGCGGGATCGCGTCCCGAGGTGGCCCTAAAATTTTTTAATGGTAGTAAAAAATCCTTGGCCATGCCGTCCCTCGGACGTAAAATGGAGATCCCGAGCCTGTAATATGTCAGGCAAAATTTAGGACACCCACTGTAGCATCCTCCGATTAGCCTTAGTTGCATAAAGTATGAAATATATTGTAGGGGAAAGTATTGCGATCGTGAAAAATTTCGACTTTCGGTTTTCAACGGAAATAATCGTTTAGGGGTCCCCTGAGTCCAAATAACCAAGTTCCACGAGATGGTCTGTCTGTGTATGTGTTTGTGAACAGACTAACTCAAAGAACAATAAAGCCTAGGAAAATGAAATTAGCTATTTGACGCAGATATATGCTCGTGATGTGATAACAACAATTTCTACAAAATTGCGTAAACAGACTGGGGACTTTATTTCATAAGTTTTATCGCATTTTACGATTATTGCGATTTTCTCAAAAACGGCTCTGGCGATTTCCTCAAAAAACGGTTGTTTAACGATTAGCGTTCATTATTGATTTAAGTATTTGTTGTAATTCATGATGTAAGTCTGTCTCTATGTTTCTACTAGTACAACTTGTATCTGTTGCAGTTTGCGTTAGTAGGGGGAGGGCAAAGGGTGGATAGCTACCCCCTAGAAAATATGAGAGACAAATGCTACTCATTAAATAAGTTAGTAATCATTAAGGATATTTATTAAGTATTAAAGGATGGCCGAGGGGAAACGCGTTAAGAAATACCCGTTGTCCTTCGCAACCGACATAGGTTTAGGAACCCGTAGATTGCAAGTTCGGACTCCGGAGCCATGGCAAAAATCCCCCACCGACTCACTTGGCCGGGGATACCCCGTATAGCCTAACTGCGAGGAAGAGGAGAGGACAAAAACAAAATTATTTAGTATTATATAAAAACATATTTTAATTTTCAAATACCAATAAGGTTTATTAGAACAATTAATTGAGCCTTTCATAGTCAGAATACTCTACCGGTCATAAAAATTTTACCAGCCCCCATAATAATTATATTCTATCTTAACTTGTATTTTACAAATTGTCAATAGTTCCTGGAGATTAGTACTGCTAAATATAATAATAATAATAACTGCTAAAGTGGCCTTTGGGTCTTGTACATTGCATGTAACACATTACGATTCGTTTTACAATTACTGCAAACATATAACAGCTATAGATATAGATCTTGTAGAAAGAGATAATTTTCTTCATATTTATACCATTCCTTTTATAATGGACGAGGACCTAACTACAAAAGCTCACTCCGGAGTTGTGGTTAGTAGCGCAACTAACAATTACTTACCTGTACAGTAAGGGTGCAGATGTATAACCTAGCCCCAGGGGTTTTTCTAAGCTATAAAATTAACTCAATTATTTCAACACTTGCTTACCTACCTTGTTATACCTTGATTAATAGGATGCAAGGATCGGAAAAGATATGGCTGAAAATACATTCAGAAATAAATATTGAGTCTTATTTCTCCTGACTCCCACGGCCCACTAGATTAATCGTTCTCAATATATTACTCCCTTCGATTCATATGACCTATACCAACACAAATCATTTTATTTTTTTTTTAAGACTGACACAGGGATATATAAACACTATTATTACGTAGCAGTAATCTGAATAAACTTTTATATTTCTTATTCCAATATTAAAGTATTTAAAAAAAAGGTAAAAGCAGCTAGCAATTTCTCTTTTACAATCTCCGGTAAGTAGGATGAATGGTGTGGTCTAGGAAGAAAAATAACATTACAGAATTATACATGCATAAAGATTTAAAGTTCTACTAAATTGTTGAACTTGGATCTTGGAAGATTGGAAACAAGTAGAAGTAGAAACCTTGTAGTTCCATCACATATTAAAATTTGTCATCACACGCTTTTTGTGTTTTCTTTTATGGCGATACTTGGATATGAAAAAAAAAAAGAAAATGAGGCTCCTCACGATATCTTTTTATCTTGTTATATTTGCACTATAGTTTGTATAGGATATTATCTTAAGCTATAATTTATGTTATATATATATATATATATATATATATATATATATATATATCATATATATAAAATATTCGTGGGCATAGAAATTATCTAAAAAATTATATAGGTATAAATCAAGGATACCTTCCAATTCATGCCCGGACAAGAAGAATACGACCGCGAACGAAGCAAGATTACTCCATATAAACGATGAGGTTGATGATAAAAGAATCGGAACGACATTGAAGAGTTTTTCCAATCAATAATAGCTTAAATTGGTTGTTTTGAGGTAGAGTTATAACCCACCCAGTATAAGAGGGTGGGAAGATTAAGATTTATTCAGTGGGCCCGCCATGAAATAAAAAACCCTCGGTGGATTCCAATGTGACTAGGCCGTAAATGACTATAGCTTTATTTTTTATCTGATCTTAAACATTGATGCAAATAATCCCCAAAACGAGAAGGTAAGAGTTTTCTTGTAAGCGATAACGAGCCTAAATGTATCCCTTTCCTAGTGCATTGTAAACAGGAGAGAGTAAGGAATGAGAGGATCAGGGGTTTAGATAAGAGCCAAATCGAATTACGGCTGACTCCTATGGCTGCCCAAAGTGGCTACAGAAATTGCTTTGCCTGAATATCAATTCCTCTTAACTGCCCCTTATCTCACAGTCTTCCTCACTTACAATTGGAGTAGGCTTTTGTTCCCTGTTTAATTATCTTTTTTTGATATTACAGTTGTTCAGATTTCATTTAACCCCACAAATAAAATAAGTATGTTATAGAAAAAAGCGTAATCGTTCCAATAGCTTGCCATTGATAGTAGCTAGTAAATAGAATATAGAATTGTAGATAGAATACCTGTACTAGCTTTTCAGAGGATTCTAACTACAACAAAAATGTTTTGATAGGAAAACATTGTGAGCGGGGTAGCTCATTGGTAAGGCATTCAGTTGCTGTGCTCAAGGCCCTGAGTTCAAATCTGGCTTGGTGCAGGATATCTTTAATATTCTGTCAAGAATCGTCTCTGTGGCCGAAAGACCTTCCTGGGGCAAACCCAGCCTCTAAAATGTGGGTACTGTTAATTGAAAAATTTAGGGGAAACCTGACGGTTGAGCTTGATCACGGTCACATCACCTCCTTGCATGACCGCTGACCAAGAAACAGTGCTTCCTTACATAGCACTGTACCTAGACCACTACCAGTGGTAAAGGTTTTTTTTTATAGAAAAACAACGATAAATGAAACAAAAACTATTCGGTTATATCCAAAATGAAAAATACCACACTATAATTAATAGAATGTTTATTTCATGAGATAATACCAGGGATGTCGCCCTTTAAATGACAGTCCTATAGACACAATGTTCCCCTGAAGTCCAGAAGCATTAAGACAGAACACGCTGTGACAGCGATAGAGGAGAGATGAAGGATTACACAGGTCCAAGATAAGACGAACAGTTTACATAAAGATACCATTAAAGAGCCGATAATACTAGGGGTGTAGGAGCAAAGGGCCTGGGTTTTTCGACAATCAAAATCGTATTAGGGACTATTGGGGCTATTATCAGATGGCAGGCCGCCTGGCAGACACGTGGCTTCGCCAAACAGTCCCTCCATCACTCACTCTCTGCTAATATGGAGCAGTCACTTTATTATAATAAATAGCTCTATAGAATCCCCATCAGAAACCCTTTATGTACATATTTTCATACCCGGTATAGTCAACTTGTCATGGGCCTACGTAAAGGATACCGGCCAAATTCATAGAAATTCTTGACAGATTTTATTTTTTTTTACATAGATTATAAAGTACAAATCATCATCATCTACTTACATTAAGTAAGATAATGTCAATTAAACAATTAATTAATCAAATTATGAAATTCGCTAATTTAATTTTCCTCTTTAGTACAAATTAGTGAATTCATACTATTTGAGCTACATTACAACAATTTATTTTTTCAGGTAAAAACACAACAAATCAAACAACTAAAACAATTAACTCAATTTCCAAATAAAAATAAGAGTTGAACAGAAAGCAGAAGACATTTTAAAAAGACATGAATTTCTCTTTTTCTTTTTTTAAACATAATTTAATGTTTAAAAATTTACATTTTAACAATCTTTGAAGCTATTTCAAATTCGTCAATATAGCTAGCTGTTTATTGATATGGTCAGTGATGGTCAATTGCTCCTCAGTTCACTGCAGATGATCTCAATAACCATTTCTCATCATTCGCTTCTGGTTCTTCCTAATTCTGATCCCAATTTGATTACATTTAAATAATTAATTCATAATTTTTAACCTATTTAATTAGAGGATAAAACAGGTAAGAGCGCTGCGACGGTGATGCAGAGGATCTGGGTTCGATTCCCGGCCGTGGTCGAATATTTTATCTCCTAATTAAATAGTTTTAAAATTATAAATTAATTATTTAAAAATAATCAATGGTTAAATTTCAACTTACAATAAATATTTTATGAATTTAAAGTAATTTTTTGTAATATCGTTTTAGAGGATCAAAGCACATGAATCACATGTCTATGAGTAGCAGGCCAATATCACTGTCTGACATTTTCGATCAAAACACGCACTAACAAACACGAACAATCTAAGAAAATCGGACGATAATAGCAAATGAAATTTGTTTTTTTAAACAACGAAAAGAGGCTAGAAACGCAATAATGGGAACTGGTATTAAAAAATATTGACAGATTACATGAACACAGTCATTAACAGTTTTTCAGAGATAGAACTAATGATTTACATGATTCTTCCCCTTATAATACTTGACATTTATTGTTTTCCCCCTTTATTCCACAACTTTCAAGAGTCAGTTATTATACCCTGAAAAATAATGGTTTTTGCCTCCTTTGACTTGCAAAAGTCAATTCATTCGGAATCCAATAACGTATCAAACTCATTTTCGAAAAAAAAGATGCATAGATGGTTTTTCCCTGTTCCCTCCAAATGCCATTGCATCCACGTTGTATCTAAATCCCTCCTGACCACTTTTTCTTCTTTTATTTTATCCCTCCAGCTTATCAAATGCTTATAAATAATGTAGATAAGACATGACTGTCAGTTTTAAAATTTAAAGGAGTCGAAGCATGAAGAAGGCGTTGTGGGGGGGGGGGGGGGGACAAAGAGGGGAGGCAAGGTGCGCGTATAAGGGAGCGTTGCCATAGCAGCAGCACCATATGTGGCGGAATTACCATTAACTGGTTTTCACCCCAATTTGTCCATCCCCGATCCATCAACACTGCCACGCCCCCTATATTAATATGTTAACAACTATCTCATCCTATATCTTACCCAATATATGGTCCTAGTCCATTTTTTGTAATATCCGTCCATGTTTTCTCCCTCACCGCCAACCCCTCGGTTCGTGGTCCAATTAATGTCCTGATGAATTGTATAGGTAACTAGCGGTTGCGCTTCTTAACGGTCTTGTAAGAATTAATTGGTTTTCCTGAAAAGCAAATGTAAAAGTGACACAAAAACTAATTTAGAAGAGTGAAAAGCATTAGAAGAGTTTAATAGTTCGATAATAATATCATTTATCAACAATAAATAATATCTTAGTTCATGTTAATTACATTAGTTCATATTCCTATAAAAGTGATTCTTGAACTTCGTTTTTCCATTGTACTTCAACCTTTCTTCCTTCGTCTTTCTAATCCCAGTTCCAAATTAATTTCAGGCAATCGTTCTAGAGCCAGCGCCAGTAATCTCTTCCCTTCAATGCTTGCTAGGATGTTTTTCGTTTCATCGTATCCAGAATTCAACATTTTTTATTTCTTTCGCTTCTCGATTTCCTTGCTATCCTTCAAGCAAAAGTCCATTTAATCCAGCAAAGTAAGCTTATTCGTCTGGTGTAACGACTAGTTTCTCCGAATTAATACAATTTGTCTTTTTATTCTATTTCAAAAATTTAGAAAAATGGAAATTTTAGCCAAGATAGAGAGAATTGCGATCCGCTTCCAAGAAAGGTTAGCGTATTTTATGAAGAGTGTGGCCTAATAATAATAAATATTTATTATGAAAAAACATTGGAGCAACATTAGACGGATCATAAACGGTATTGGTATCACGGGTGGTGTAATGGCTAGCATAGCAGCTTACTATAATAAAGGTACCATACTAAAGGTTCGCATACCGTCGGAGGTATGTACCAGGAATTTAAGGAAGTAAAAAATATGCCGCCTTTCGGAAGGTTGTGGTGATTCCAAGCCTGTACAATGTCAGCCACTCGTTAAAGATCTCTATAAAGACTCCTTATAAAGACTCAAGAGGTTTTTTTGGGTCAAAAGTTCAATAGTTTTACAATATGATAATATTTATTGTTAAAAGTGCCAAATCTAGCTATTGGCACCCTGTGGATTTAATTGTGAAATCTTCCCTATCGTTAGTTTGTTAAAGTCCTACGTCATAGATAACTTAGAGGACCCTTCAAACATTAGACTCATATTTGTATATCTGGTAATTAAATTAGGACTTGTTTACCTATTTCTTTAAGTTAAAGTTGGGGTGCCAATAACTGTACTGAGTGCCAATAGCTGTATGGTTTATCCTACTTATCAATCGAGAGAAATTTTTTTTTTCATTTTTTCAAGTAGGAATGCACCTATATACCTTATTAATTAAATATGTAATTCCATCTTTATATTGAAAGAAAAATACAACTTCAGTTGCTGATCTCTTATCTCTTTTGATCTGAAATTACAATAGTTATTGAATGTTTATGTTCACACCCATGTTTTAAGATTTTGGATTGGCTTCATTAAAATAACTGTTTTATCTCCTTGAATGTTTCATCTGAACAGTTGCTTTAACCTAAGTTTTTGGACAGGAATAATATCTTGCTTACTAACCTAAGTTAATGTAGTGATTAGCAAAGAACATAGGAATAAATCGAAAAACAATTCAATACGAGACGGATATATGGAGGAGGGAGGAAAAAGAGCTAGTAAATAGAGATAATGGCTGAGAGAATGGTTTTGGAATTGTTTCGAAGCGGATGGGGAGGCAAAGATAAGAAGCGAGGTAGAGGGAGGACGGAGGACTATCTCGGAGACACAATATAGAGTGGGCCCCAATGATCTACGGCCGCACTATCTGGACCCTGGTCACCTCCCGCCGGCATATATCATCCGCTCCATTTCTTCTCTCTCCCTTCTTATCTAGTCTTTCTCTCACTTTCTTCTCAGTCCATGAGCCTCACTTTATATATACATATATATATATATTTTTTTTTTTTGTACGTGGGGTCGGTTTTGTACATCTATTTCAAGGAATAAGCTAAAGTTTTTTCAGCAGAAGGCCCCTGATAAAAGACGGCTAAAAATTATTTATGAATTGTATGATACTATGGGAGACTTCTGTGGTTCCTTTATTCCTGGTCATATGCAGCCCACTTGCCATAGTTAAAAGATATATTAAATCTCGAGACTTTTCCATCACAATTTTTGACCTCATCTGCCTGAAAATTGGTAGGTATTATTTACTAATATTTATATTTACTAGCTGACCAGTCCGAAGCATTCCCACTCTAACCTACTTAAATCCCACTTCATTAAAGCACACACACCGTATATCCCTCGGGGGGGAGGGATGGAAAACAAAAGGAGGAGCCGTGAGTAACCTATAATATAGAGAAGAGGCGAAGTTAGATGACGGAATACTTAAATACACATATCGGTTTCGGGGAAAGCAAGTGTGCTGATTCCATTGGCTGAAATCCTTTTTTTGTTTCTAACTGGCAATGTATTAAATTAAGTGCCCCCTCCGTTTGGCGGATTTTGATGAGATTTATGCTGTCACATTGCGGGCATATACATACACCAAATACAATTTCAAGTTAGTAAGGTTTATCGTTTTTGAGTTAGTCTGTTCACACACACACTCACATTCATAGCTCCGAAGAATGACATGGCGTTACATTTATAGTAACATAACACCACTGTAAGTAGGTGACCCCTTGCTACGGAGGGGCCTAAACCCCTCCCAACGGTAAGTTTTAGGGCTTTAAAAAACAAACCCCTAGGTAAGTTCTATAAGAACTTACCTGGGTCTTAATGTTCGTATCAAAATTTATAAAACGTACTTTGATACGCTTCGTTGAGTACGTTTGGATCGATTTTATTCATTTCGGACCAAATAACGAAAACTGAAAATGCAATTCGTAAAAGCTCCGTGAAATTCTGAATCCGTCACCACTTTCATCATTTGAGCTGGACAGGACCTTATAAATTGTGATGTGAACCACACATAATTATTTGTAACTACATATGATGTATATTAATTCTTAATTATTATATTATATTGTATGAGGGCTATTAATATTCTGTAAGTAGATATTAATGAGAGTTATTAAATATATATTATTGTAAATTAGGTGCCCAAAGAAATCATTGAGTTAATATAAAATGCTAAGTAAGAACATAGGGCCAAACCTTGTACCCTAAGCCCTCCTTATCGCCCCACTCCCAATGTACCAGTCTTAGTCTACAATCTGCTGCCAGATACACATATCGTTGCCCTAGCTCCGGCCAAAGCCCACACCTTGTAATTAAGGCCTGTATATATTAGTTATATTCATTTTATGTATATATGTATATATATTTTTACCAATAATAATCACTTCCACTGCGTAATTCGGTTTATTTTTGCTTGTCCCATTATTAAAAATAATTAAGATCCACGGACCTTAAAGGACCTTTTTACTAACCCATATTAATTCAATTAAACAAGGAACATCGCAAAATCATGAAAAAACCGATTTTTAGGCTTTGTGAAATAACACATATGTGGGATTATATAAGAAGTGATGGACCAGGTGCTTCGTCTTGAACATCAAAGCAGAAGGTTAGTCTTGAGTCACTGTTGTGTCAGTTGTAGTTACTTTTTGTAACGTTTTAAATGATTTGACCTTTTACTATATGTTTGACATTGTTAATTATTTTACTTCAATAAAATTATTTAAACTCATAAGAGCAATGCAATATACTAAAATAAGGAGCAGGTAAAAAGCAACGTACGTACTTGCCTGTTGTGTTTTTCACAACAGATCATTCTTCATATTTTCAATTTGACATATGAATCTCGGGCTGTCCCTTGCGACGATGCGGACACATAGAGAACGGAGTGAAGAAGTGAATAGCTAATTAAAGCGAAGTGAAGTTTGGCGGAGGAGATATAATTAAAACGGATCTATGAATGAGTTATTGATACGGGGCGGTGAGGGATGGCTCCCCAAGGAGGTGGGCCTCTGCCATTATCAAATATTAACCCCCTGATGGGCCCCATGGGCCGCTCCAGCTGCCCTCTCGACTTCTTCTGTCTCTTGTCTTTGTTTACATCCATGGCTCTGCCCTCTCCTCCAGCATTATAACAACTACTAGGTTTATTATTAAATTTTATGAATGGAATTCCTGTTTTATGTTTCCAATTTCTAGCAAAGCTATTTTACGTCTCTATTGAATAATGGAATCGGAACCAAAAAATTGAAATAAAATTCAACTATAATGTCAAGCAACTTTAGGTAAGGTGTATATATTTTTTTTTTTTTAATTCTTCACCATTTAGGCTAACGGCGTTTCCCGGGCCAGGAGAGAGAGTGGAGGATTAATACCCAGTATAAGAGACACAAGCGACGCAGAGCAGAGCAATTTTTGCAGGTAGGTAGGAAGCTGCGCGGGTTGACCATGACAAATTATTATTGAGAACCCGAAGATAGCAAAAAGAATCAGGAGCAAGGGGATATTGAATAATACTCGGCATTAATACCCCATCCTCCCCCCTTGGCCCGGGAAACCCCATATAGCCTAAAAGGGAAGGAACCAAAAACAAATCCACACAGCAGCTATGTATTGTATTAGTTTCTTTCAAGTTACATTCCAATAAACATATTTCTAACCAGCTAAATTAATCCAGCCAGTATAAAGTGAACATCCCTTCCCAATTTTACAAATATTAAAATCTGGGTACATCACATTTTATGTAGAATCCAATATAGTCCATTCATCACAAACATTTTTTAATTAGTACATGTTAGGTATGTAAATGAATGTGTATTAAATTAAAGTAAATATCCTAAATTGGACCATAATAAATGCATGAGTTGTGTTTGTTCAGTGAAATGGGAAGAAGTAATAAAATATTACTTGTGTAGTAGGTATGAGACAAAAAGTACAGTTTAATATAATATTTGCCCGAATTCAGCAACATACTGTCTTAGAGGCAACAGAAGGAAAGCATGACATCGGATAGAACAAGACCAATGCGAGGCAATAAAAAAAAAATCAGAGAGGACATCTGTGCTCTGGGCCCGAGGTCCAATTGTAAGCAGTTACTGGTGATTTAATGGTAGGAGGACTGGCGGAGTCAACAACTGGTCCGCAGCGTAGAAATTGATTGTCTCCGGTGGTGGGGCTGGTGGGGGCAGATGTCCTAGTCCAAATCACCGTAGAAATCGTAGAATAAATAGACGTGCACCTCCTCTCAGCGACCTATTAGCATCTTAACAGGCCCATCTGCAGCTCATCTCATTCATTCCGCCATTCCATATGTCAGCTGCATTATCCCAAATCTGCACTTCCATCTCTGATCTCTCCACAGATCCTCTCCAGTCGCTGTTGACTCGATGAAGGGTTCAGTTGACAAAGGGTCAAGTTCCATCGTGATTTACCACAGGCTTGGCATGCTGCTCTCTTGATTACTGAACACATTAACATTGATTTAATCTGTGTGCATATGGATGTAACTCATGAAGTTGAACTAAAAGCAGACCATAAGAATAACGAAATACTAAACAAACAATCAAGAAGACATATAACATATACAGTGAAACCTCCACTAACGGACACCTCTCATTAACGGACCCCTCTCTTTAGCGGACATTTTCGGCGGTACCGGCATTGGGATAGGATTTTTTACACTTCTAATTCTCTATTTAGCGGACCCTCTATTTAACGGACGCGGACACACAGACATACAGAAATGTAGTACAGAAGGGGCGGAAATTTACCTCCAAATAACGGAGAGCGGAGCAAAAGGAAATGCTTTTTCCGAGAAACCATTACATACTCGTTCAGCCGGTGGGAAACGTGCCCGGAGAAGTAACTCTAGGAAATGTTTTGTTTACATTTGTCCAGTATCCACCTCCCTTCTTTCCGTTCCAATGGTAAGCACTGTTAGTTCTTCTCTGACTTTCAAAGAGCACGATTATGTCCGCGAGAAAAAGACTGTGTTTGGAAGAAAAAGTGAATTTAATTCAAACCTATGTTCGGAAAAAAACCAGTGTACGTTCCCTTGCTGAGAAGATGGGAATTGGCAAGACTCAAGTTTCTGAGACATTAAAAAAACGTGAAGCCATTTTAAAATTATATGCGGAAAATAAAAATAAGAAAATTAAGAACGTTTTAAAGCCAGGTACTAAAACTTTAGATGTGGATTCGTGTGTGTTGGAGTGGTTCGTGCAGGCTAGGGCGAACAAAATTCCTATCAATGGTCCGCTTATTCAGGAAAAAGCTCGAGAAGTCGCCAAAAGTTTGGAAATTCCGACATTTAAAGCGTCAAATGGATGCTTTTGATCTGCTGTCAAATGCTGGAAAAGTTCCGGATGCGAAATAACATCGTCTACCGATCAATTTGTGGGGAACCTGGATGTGTTGCTGAAGACGACGTCAGTGATTGGTCATCCAAATTAAAAGTTTTGATTGCAAAACATGACGAAAAGGACATCTATAATTGTGACGAGACTGGACTCTTTTATAGAGCATTGCCTGATAAGACAATGACGTTAAAAGGGGAAACGTGTGCCGGTGGAAAAATTTTCAAAGAAAGGTTAACTGTCATGCTATGCGTAAATATGATTGGTGAGTTTCTACCACCATTAATTATAGGAAAGGCGAAAAAACCGCGTTGTTTTCGAGGAGTCGACACAAACAACATTGGAATCGACTGGAGGTACAACAGCAAAGCGTGGATGACGCGGGATATTTTCTCAAATTGGCTGAACGAGCTGGACACAAAAATGGGTAAGCAAAAAAGGAAAATGTTGTTATTGTTAGATAACGCTTCTTCCCATTGCAAATCTCAAAATTGAAAAAATATTGAACTTTTATTTTTTCCCCCTAACACGACATCAAAGTGTCAACCACTTGACCAAGGAATCATAAAAAACTTTAAAGTCCACTACAGGACAAAAATTCTGAGACATTTAATAGCGAAGACAGATCGTGAAACATCAGTGTATGACCTGAACAAATCTGTGTCTGTTTTAGATGCAATTTTTTGGACTGTTGCCTCGGTTAAAGAGATCAAACCAACAACGGTTAGGAACTGCTTCATCAAAGCAGGATTTAAGAAAAGTGTAGAATTAAATCCTATGCCACCGTCCGACGAAGCCAGCTCGTCTCAGCCATCGGAAATCGCTGATAATGCAACATTCTCGAACGACCCTCCTGAGGAAAATCAAACTGCCGCCATAACCAAAGAATTTCAAGAATTTATGAAAGAAATAACGGTAGAATATTTTGAAATTGATGATTCTGTGATCACAGATGATCAATCTGTTGACATAGAAGAAATAGTAAAAAGTATGAAAATGCACGAGGACGGCGAAGAAGACAGTGATGACGACGACGACGCAAACGCCAAGGAACTGCACCCTAAACGTGTTACATTAACTGAAGCGTTAGAAAGCGCTGAAAAAATTAAAGCTTTTTTTTTAATTGTGATGATCCGGTAGGGGTGAATTTTGTTGCTGCCATCCAAATGTTAATATCTTCGAAATTCGAAAAAATGCATAAATGCCAAACCACAATTGACGATTTTTTTAAAGCAAATTAGACTTCATATATATCTAATTTTTAGTAAAAAATTATTGTTTATTTTTGTTTCATTCATTCATTCGCGTGTTTCCTTATTTAATTTCAATGTATTATGTACTTTATATTTTCATTTAATTTCATCTGTACATAAGAATGCATACCTACTTATATTTTTCTTTCATTTTACCTTAAATGTGCAAAATTAGTTTTAAACATATGTACAACATATTTCTTTAACCTTTTTCCATATAGACTTATACTGTGATGATAAATAACGGTATTTCCTTGCATTTACACGCAGTTTACTTACAAGAGCTTATAGGTAAAAAA
Organism: Aelia acuminata; assembly: GCA_911387785.2. Classification (NCBI taxonomy): domain Eukaryota; kingdom Metazoa; phylum Arthropoda; class Insecta; order Hemiptera; family Pentatomidae; genus Aelia; species Aelia acuminata. The sequence continues at coordinate 100,809,054 of OU426979.1, forward strand.
AGGGGGGGAGGTGTGGGGACCTCTCTTTAACGGACACCTCCCATTAAAGGACACCGTAGAGTGCACCGAGGGTGTCCGCTAAATGGAGGTTTTACTGTACCCGTAACTTCATAACTAAATTAAACCATCTACTCTACATTCTTTAAGCTTGAAACTCCTCGTCTGTATTATTATGATTCGAACGAGTACACAGCGCTTTTTGTATACTAAGTTCTTCGTTGAAAATCTTTTGACTATGGAAGTTTATGGGAAATGCTGGGCTGATTAAAAATATAAGGGTTGCAAATAGTATTTGACAGAGTAAGGACTAAAAAACTAGGAAGATCAAGGTTAAGGAAAAACCTTAAAGTTAAAGTTAGATATTAAGAAAAATGAAGAAAATTCATTAACAAACTTATCTTCAAAAAACAAATTTAATGTAAATGGAAAACTAACTAAATTGAATTTTGTATTCACTTTATTGTAACACAATTTTTTTTTTTAAAGAATATCCATATTTTCACAGATATTTAGATACTACTCAAATTTACAGATATTTTTCAATTAATCAATATTATAACCAGTAATTTATATGGAGTAGTATGTAAAAATAACTGTCAATAGAAAGGTTGCGAGTTTGATAAAGTACATTGGACAACTGATTTCGACCAAACTGTTTAGGGTGATTCTAGCTCGAAAATCTGGTGCGATGCGCGCAACACACAACTTTCACCTACCAACTTACTTAGATTAGAAATTGACGTGTTTTTTCTAATTTCCATTTCTCATAGTCACATATTGTTCCACATTCGTTTCGTATTTTTGTTTTTATTTGCTCTATAAGAAACACTATTTTTACTTTCACTTACCTATATGAAATATATAGTAAGTGGAAGTATTGCGATCGTAAAAAATTTCGACTTCCGGTTTTCAACGGAAATACACCTTTTGGGGTCCCCTGAGTCCAATTAACCAAGTCCCGCGAAATGGTCTGTGTGTGTGTCTGTATGTGTGTCTGTGTGTGTGTGTGTGTGTGTGTGTGTGTGTGTGTGTGTGTGTGTGTGTGTGTGTGTGTGTGTGTGTGTGTGTGTGTGTGTGTGTGTGTGTGTGTGTGTGTGTGTGTGTGTGTGTGTGTGTGTGTGTGTGTGTGTGTGTGTGTGTGTGTGTGTGTGTGTGTGTGAACAGACTAGATCAAAAACTATAAACCGTACGAACCTGAAATTGGGTATTTAGTGTATGTATATGCCCGCGATGTGACAGCGAAAATTTCATCAAAATTGCTCAAAGGGAGGGGGTACTTTATTTAATAACTTTTTAATTTTTTTTCGATTTTCTCAAAAACGGCTCTAACGATTTTGATTAAACTGAGTATTTGATCTATTCATATGCGCGAGATATGACTGTAAAAATTTCATCAAAATTGGTCAAACGGAGCGGGCACTTTATTTCATAATTTTTTTTCCAATTTTTACCTTTTTTCGATGATCTCAAAAACGGCTTTAACGATTTTTATCAAATTCGGGATATTAAATGAAAATTAGGTGTTCTTTAATATCAGGTAAGCTTTATCATTATTAAAATGTTCTGAGGCGGCTTTCTTAGGGGGGTGCCTTTTTTGTTTGTTTGTTTCCTATAAAGTACCTTTGTTTTTGTTTATATGGAGAAATTAACTGTCTCTCGTTACGCCTAAAAATAAGAAATGGCTAAATATGAGATATGATAAAAAAAAAAAGAAAACATAAAGAGGAGAAAAAAAATAAAAATATTCAGTCAACTCATAAAACTCGTTGAGCCCAGGCTTGCGGAGTACTCCTTTAATGATAGACCATTGTTCATGATTAAAGCCGTTCTGTTCATTTGAGAAGTGGCAATTAACAAAACGCATTAATTTCTAATCTAAGTAAGTTGGTAAGTGAAAGTTGTGTGTTGCGCGCACGCACCACATTTTGTTTATTATTAATTAAAAGTTCTTACTTTCGATAATTCGGCAATGCAAGTATAATACTCTAATTATACTTAATAATTAAGTCCTCTGATTTTATAATTCTCTATGTAATTGTTGAAAATTTCATTAAGTTAACATGAAGCAAATCATTTCCATTAAATGAACAGAACGGCTTTAATTATAGACAATGGTCTGTCATTTAAGGCGTACTCCGCTTGCCCGGGCTCAACGTGTTTTATGAGTTGACGGAATATTTTTCTTTCTTTCTCCTGAATATGTTTACTTGATATTTTTCATATTTAGCCCGTTCTTATTTTTAGGCAAAACGAGAGACAGATAATTTCTCCATATTAACAAATACAAAGGTACTTTATAGGAAAACTAAAAAGCCTCTTTCCTCATTTAAGTCCCCATAGAACATTTTAATAGTGATAAAGCTTACCTGATATTAAAGAAGACTTGATTTTCATTAAACATGACGAATTTGATCAAAATCATTAAAGCCCTTTTTGAGATAACCGAAAAAAGGTAAAAATTGGAAAAAAAGTTATGAAATAAAGTGCCCCCTCCGTTTTACCAATTTTGATGATATTTTGGCTGTCACATTGTGGACATATACATACACCAAATACCCAGTTTGATCAAAATCGTTAATGCCGTTCTTGAGTAAATAAAAATAACATGTGAACATAAGACTTAAGTTCGGGCAGTATAGGGCTTCAATGGAAGCCTTTAGCCCACAAAAAAAAAAAAAAAAAAAAAAAAAAAAAATTAGACTAAGTTTATTCAGTAAAGTGCCCCCTCCAATTGATCAATTTTGATTGTCATATCGCGGGCGCATACATACCTACATCAAATATCAAGTTTGATCAAAATCGTTATAGCAGTTTTTGAGAAAATAAAAAAAAAATCGTAAAAATCAGAAAACTTTTTTTTAAATAAAGTACCGGGCATACACCAAATACCTAATTTCGGGCTCTTACGGTTTATGGTTTTTGAGCTAGTCTGTTCTCACACATACACATACACACACAGACCATTTCGCGGGACTTGTTCGTTTGGACTCAAGGAACCCCAAGTGTTTTTCCGTTGAACACCGGAAGTCGAAATTTTCACGATCGCAATACTTTCCCTTTCTGTATATTTCATATAGGTATAGCTAAGTGAAAGTAAAAATGATGGGACAATAACTCTGGGTTTTCAAGGTGCCCTAGAAGCCGAGTAAAAAGAAGTCTAATTTTTAACGTATTTTTTCTGTCTTTGCTCTGAATGGATGTTTGGTTCATTATATCTCAATCGATTCGTTTCATTAGGTAGAAAAGTATAATGTATAGATAGCTTCTTGCATTTTGTAAATATGCTAACTACTATAGTAGTAATAAAGAAATATGCTGGCAGAGAAGTAAAGGAGATTTTGAAAAATGAAATAATAATTATTATATATCGATAGAGGAAATAATATTACTGGACGGGACCGATTGATATAGGTCAATTACTTTTCAACCTAGAATCACCATGCGAAATCGGTGAGGGAAAACAACATTTAATTGTCAGTTATAATAAAGTAAAAGTTTTACTTTTATTCCTAAAAAAAATATTTTGTCGATAGGGAACGAATACTTTTTTTTCGCATGTTATTTGTTATCAGTATGAACATTTTTTCGTTAAATGCTCAGAATATCTCTGACCTGAAATTTGCGTTATTCGAAGTACTCTATGTAAACCGCAATGTTTTGAACGGGACGAAATTCCAAGCTATTTGACGACTGGAGAGAGTGCTATATTAAAGTAACTTAATACAGAACCCATGTTTGGCAAGAAATTCAGTATCCCCGTGACGCAAAAAAATAAAACAGCAAACAAGGATCCGCACAAAGGTATTTCATTTCCATAAAGAAGATGAGGTGGATGTAACGAGTGTATGATGGGTTGGATGATTTAGATGCCAGCAGAGATAAAACCAATGTTGGCTACAACAACATTGTTCAGGTGAGATCCGATCTTTGGAAATGGAGGGAATAATGAATTATCGCATCATGACCGGTTCGGGTTTCAGTCAGGAATAAAATAAAGAGAGAGATAAAATTTAAAAAAATAGTAATAAGGTAAAATTACTTTTTACTTATTTCTATTATTTCTTTTTTTCCTATCATCATATCATTTATCATATATTTTATAAGTTTTCATTTCTTACATATTAATGAATTAGTTGTTTTTCGACATTATAATGCTTGAATTGACAAAACAAAAAATTCAGTCAAGTATATTTACTTGCATTTGCAAACTCGATGGTTTGGTTTAGGAATTTTGTAATTATTTCTATATTAATAATAACCATGTAAAAAAAAAAAGATGTCACTCCATTTACAAAAATCATACTATAGAAAATTGAAATTAAATTTTAGCAAACCACAATACATAAATTTCACACTTTGACCAGATACGCTTTGACTACTTAACGTTAGCAACAACAGAATTTCTCAGACGGCCTCAGTATGCATTCTTCCTTGAACTTATTTATATTCGATGTAATCAGAAGAGCGACTGGTGCCCAAACTGAAAGACCAAATAAACGACTGGACAAACTGTACTTTATCCTTTTTTTTCAATACAAATTTTATAGAAACAAGTCTACATGTCTACTTGAGCATGAGCGTTTATCAATATGAAATGATAAACGCCTTGTGCGATTAGCAGCTCATCAAAAAAGACCTTCTTACAAATAATACAACCTTTTCAATAAATTTTTTTGAAATATAACAGTCTCCTTAGTCTATATAAAAGAGAATTCTACATCAATATCTGTATGTACGGACATATATATTAACAACCTAACGACCTGTATGTGGAATAGGTTGTAATGGAAAACATTGTGATCGTGAAAAATTCCGATTTCCGCTTTTCAACGGAAATACACGCATCTGTGAACAAAAAAATCTGGTGCGTGCGCGCAACACACAACTTTCACTTACCCACTTACTTAGATTAGACATTAATGCGTTGTGTTAATGCCACTTCTCAAAGTTACACATTTTTCCACATTCCTTTCTTACCTGATATTAAAGAACACCTAATTTTCATTAAACGTGACGAATTTGATGAAAATCGTTAAAGCCGTTTTGGAGATAATCGAAAAAGAGGTAAAAATCGGAAAAAGTTATGAAATAAAGTGCCCCCCTTCGTTTGACCAATTTTGATGAAATGTTGGCTATCACATCTTTGGCATATACATACAACAAATACCCAGTTTGATCAAAATCGTTAAAGACGTTTTTGAGTAAATAAAAAAAACACGTGAAAATGATGGAAAAATGTATTAAGTAAAGTCCCCTCCCCGGTTAATCAATTTTGATGAAATGTTGGCTATCACATCTTTGGCATATACATACATCAAATACCCAGTTTGATCAAAATCGTTAAAGACGTTTTTGAGTAAATAAAAAAAACAAGTGAAAATGATACAAAATTTATTAAATAAAGTCCCCTCTCCGGTTGATCAATTTTGATGAAATTTTTACAGTAATATCTCAGGTATATAAGTAGATCAAATACACAGTTTAATTAAAATCGTTAGAGCCGTTTTTGAGAAAATCGAAAAAAAATAAAAAGTTATTAAATAAAGTACCCCCTCCCTTTGAGCAATTTTGATGAAATTTTTGCTGTCACATCGCGGGCATATACATACACTAAAACCCAATTTCAGGTTCGCACGGTTTATAGTTTTTGAGCTAGTCTGTTCACACACACACACACACACACAGACCATTTCGCGGGACTTGGTTATTTGGACTGAGGGGACCCCAAAACGTGTATTTCCGTTGAAAACCGGAAGTCGAAATTTTTCACGATCGCAATACTTCCACTTACTATATATTTCATATATAGGTAAGTGAAAGTAAAAAAGACTAGCTCAAAAACTATGAACCGCACTAAACTGAAATTTGGTATTTGAAGTAGGTATATGCCCCGGAAGCGGATGCGAAAATTGATTAAACGGAGGGGGGTACTTTGTTTCGCGTTATTGTTCTTTGTTTAAATAGATTTTAACACAATTTTACGTTTTTTGATTTTGATTAAACTCGTCATGTTTAATGAGAATCAAGAATACTTTTATATCATTGAAATGTTCTGATGGGGCTAAAATGGCGAAGGATTTTTTCTTATAAATTACCTTTTATTTTTTATAACGAGAAATTAACTGTCTCTCATTATACCCAGTAATTATAAATATCTAAATATGAAAAATTTTGGCAGATCATTCAGGAGAAATAAAGAGAAGTGTTTCCACAAGATGAAAATTTCTATTAATGAGTGCATATAAATATACATAAAATAGTACTAGGCTTGTTCCAACAAGCACTTAAAACACCTTGACAACTCTTTCGCATGCCCAGTATTTTAATAACACTCCATTGTTTAAAATTAATGAGTAATGCGTGATAGTTATGTGTCGCGCGCATAGCACCACATTTTTGTATTTATAATTCTTGTGCAGTTATGTTTAATATAACATTACTTTGGTTTATCTCATGTGTGGTTTTATATATTTTAGATGCTTTAGAATGTGTATTGCTTATGAAAAAATATACAGAGCTAGTATAGAATCATAACCTGCTATTTCAGTCATTTAGTAATTTATAACCTGCTGTTCATAAGCACTGCAGAGAATTTCATTACAAACATATCAGGCAATAATCATAGAGTTTATTATTTAACCAACATCAATACACTTGCGTGTGACTTTTAATTATTAGCCAACACTTCTGTGCTAAGTGTTCGTCTCCTAAGAACAGGAGTTGGCGAAGATACAAGGTTGAGGAAACGGTATTTTTGGATTTTTTCTTTCAAGCAACCAAATATAGCCGTCGTCAATTTAGCCAAAGTAAGAGGCTGGAAGAAGACATGACATGGGAACCTGCAACGAATCCTTCATGCTGAAGAAATGTATCTTATTGTGAAAGCAATTTTGTATCATTGCTCACGGTCGCTGAGCAGTTTTTTCTTTCCCAAGAACACCGCCAAAAGATAGGAAGTGGCCCTATTGAAGTGGGGCAGGGCAGGTAGGCCCCGCTTCCTGTTTGCCCTAATAATTGGCTAATGGACGGGGGGGGGGGGGGGGTAACGAGGTAGCGTAGCGCCACTGCTGCCTCGATATATCACGGCTCATTTCATCCAGCGCCCTTCGGTGTCTTATAGGGAGGGCACCAAAAGCCTTCCAAGGGTGGGAAGTGCAGGAGTTTCAGGTGAAGAGTTTTAAGGAGCTTTTCCTTAAAAAAAAATTGTGTGAGTATATCGTTGTTAATACATTTTTTTTTTATTGAAAAGGGAAACAAATTTTGCGACTTTTTATGCAATTTGGCCATTCCTTTGGCTTATTTTTTTCTGAAAACAACGGTAAGGTCTGTCATGGTATCTGTTTGGTTTTTTGTTGTTTTTTAATCCAATGTAAATAAGAGAGGGCGAAAAATCCGTTGCATTCTCTTGCTTGATGATATTCTAAAAGAGATAAAAAAAAAAAAATAATGTTTCGTCACGGCAAGCTGCCTGCTTGGGTTCCAACTACTGCCGCTATTAATAAGAAATTGCTTAGGCTAATTAAAAGGAGTGAATCAAAGTACCGTTCAATCAATCACTTGAAAACTACGCTTTCCTCCATTTTATGCAATTACTAAAACAGTTTAGTAATCAATACGTGTGGTTCAATAGTCCCTACCTTATGCGACAGTGTACAAACAGACCTCACTACATAATAAACTAAACAACCTCTGCTCCATATTTACGGCTGAATTAACAGCCATTTTAAAAGCGCTAAAACTGGGAATCGCAGCCAAAAAAAGAATCGATTGTGATCCAGTGGCGGATCCAGGGGGATGGCGTGGGGGGCGCGCGCCCACTCCCCTGAATGGTGGGCACACCAATTAACTATTACTATTTCACTAGAAAAAGGGCTATTTTAGTTATTTTTTACTCCTTAACACGTTAGGTGCGGTCATCCCCGGGGTCCAATGACTTACATTCCCTTCTTAACAGCCGATTTTCACATGAAAATGTCCGAACACTCCAAACACTCAATTTAGTCTATTTTTAATTAGATTATTGCATTTTAGTGCAAAAAAAAACTGTCTTTCTTTTTGTTCACCCTTGCTAATAGCTGAAATTCTGTTGTTTTTTAGAATCGGACTCCGAGGTCCTATTTTTGATAAAGAATAGCCTACATCCTGTATCGGCCTGTTTGCGCCTATTATATCGAGTTCCAATCCTTCACCAAGAGATAATGCCCTTGAGACGCTCATTTAATTCGCTTTTAATCAAAAGATAACGCTTCCGTCAAAGCATTGCCATCGGACCTTACCGTCTAAGGCTCATCCCAGCAGTCGGACCCCGGGGACCGATACCGTTCAATACAGGATGCCCCTAAAATACGCCGCCGCACCTAACTTGTTAAATGAAAAATGGATTGTATTTAAACATTTAATAAAACTTTACAATGTAACTATGCTCTAATATTTTAAGTTATGACCTTCTTGAAACATAAAAATTTGAAAATAAAAAAGTGCGCCCCCCTCAAGAATTTTTTGGGACAGCTACTGTAGCGATCTGCTCGGATTCTTAAAGCGCCCTAATGAGCATAAAAAAAAAAGCATTTCTCCATAAACCACTCGTCAGAGAAATCTACTACATAGTATGGAAATGTCTAGGAAAACAGTGGTTTTTAATGGGTGTCAAGTCATTTTGATGTTTAAGTGTTTCTATTAATACTGGGTGGTTATTAGCATAATTGGATGAAAACAATATTTTATTAAGTTATGATTAGCCCGCAGATCAGGAAAAGGTCACTTTTCAGCAATTTTCCGAATAAGAAACCCTATGGAAGTAGGAAGAGCTACTTATGTATGTATTTACCTTGAAACATCGCTCTCTCACGATAGGAGGCTCCGATCTCCCTCCACCTTTTTGTTGTAGCCGTTTTATCCTCTTTTAATTATTATTAAATTATGTTTTCCCTTCCGTTTTCCGCTTGAAATTCTACTGTCTTTCTTTTTGTTCACCCTCTTCTTCTAAATTTAATTATTTTTCTCCAATTCCTTTTTAATAAATCGGCTGTACCTTTCCTTCTTCTTTTTTTCTTTTCAGCAATAGTTAATTTTCATTTTGGAAAAACCGTTGTTGTTTTGACATGGAAATTTAAACAAGTTTTGAAATTTTTAGGGCAATTTGGTGAGTTTGTCATTTCCACGTATATAAATTATTGCCAACTGACTTAAAACAAACGAAATTCGAACATGTTATAATAAATGTACTAATTTGAAAAGGTAGTTAGAAGATGGACGTTGTGAATATGACAAAAATAAATGTAGTTCCCTTATTCAGTGCATTTTTGGAAAAAGGCTCATTCATTGAAGTTGATCAATCGCTTATGCCTGTTTTTTACTTTTAAAAAAAAAAGGTGGAAAGTCAGGAATCTATCTAAATAATTATTAATTCGAAGAAAAAGAATTTATTTTTACAGTTAAGAACCCCGATCGAAATTGGGAATCTTAAGCTCCCACGTTGGCTATTACTTTTATATTTCTAAATGTATTGTTTACTAAATTAGATCATCAAAATATGCAAAATAAAAGTTGGCCAATTAGATCGGCGTACCAACTCTACTTCATGATCATATCTGGTTCGCTATTTTTAAGAAGCACGCAGACAAAATATGCAATTGCATAAAATTCCGGGTCCTGCTAATATCCTAAATCGAGAATCACCCATATTTATTTGTTTATTTTTTTTTATTTATTGATTTTGTTTTCGGGGGGGGGGGGGTGGGAATCCCCATACAAAGAGTTGGCCCTAGCAATAATTAAATAATGTTTATTATTGCATAATCAATACATTACAATAGTATAGTATTTATATATAGATATATCAATCTAATCGAACTTACCAAGGTTTTTTTAAATAACTAATAATACCTGACCCATAAAATTGACATACCTAGTTAACGTTGGTGGGTTGTATTATCTTAATCCACTCCATCAATTTTCAGCTTATGGAGTTTCGACGAGGTTATTTAATCATCAAATACACTTTTCATCTTTATCAACATGTTATTTTTAAGATATTTGGTTGTTGCTATTTTAAGCGAAATGCGAAAAACCTATTAATTAACACAATAGTCATAAACGATAGTCTAAAAAACATTTTATTTCACTTGTATCATAATAACTATAATAGGCATGGATAATTTTATATAGAAACAGAATTAAGACCTCTTTTTAACAATACTATATATACTAACAGCTACTACTAAATATACGATTTGCATTTAAACTTTGTTTTATTATATTTTCCCCTTTATTCTTTCTATTACTTAATTCTAGTCAGAAAAAATCTGTGATTAAGTTACAAATAGGAAATATAAATTATAGATTAGGAAACGAAATCACACGTAGGTATTCATGAAATTGTGGATGACCATTAACTTAATTTCGAAATCGATTATTAACTCGATTGTCCATCCATGCCTTTTACGATATTAAGAACAATATTTAACAAGAACAAAAGCCGCTTTAAAAAGGATATTATGAGGGCTTTATCTTTATCTTCGCCGTATCTATTGCTGTGATGGGAAGACCGAACTTGTAATTTCATTATCCTTGATGACATTAGAAGGAGCCTAATGTCTCTATTACTTTGTGGAGGGAAATGATTTAATAATTGTTCGGTCGTCTCTCGGCTAATCTACAGATCTCTAATGGTTCCTCTAATTTCCCCCCTCTTTGTACCGCTTCATAACCGCTAGTTTTTCATTAGTCTGCCGGGAAAAAATATAACGTCACTCTAGATTTTATCTACCAAATGGTGTTTTCAGTGGATTCCACGAATACAGTGCAAGAAAAACAAACAAAAACCCCTAATTTAGATATATGCTGTCATAAGTTGATAAATTAAATAATAAAACTAAAGTTCATTACGCTTCGGAATCATAATGTAACGTTAAATCGTCAAATATAAAAACATAAAAACGTTATCATTTTGTAAACTGCTCCGAATATTTGAGTTGAATTAATTCGTTGGCATTTACAATTGTATATTTCTGATGAATAAATATTTTGTTAACCACATAAGTGTTACAATAATACAGGTGGCTTCACTTATTGTGTTTTTTTACGGCCTTTGGGATATATACCTATCACTAATGTACAATGTGGTTTTAAGGAATAGCTCCACATTTTTACACAAATATTTGTATTTTCTTCCACTGGCTCTGGACAACTCTGGGATCCGCTACCACGCCGCATCGATGTTCAAATTCCAGACTAAAGTGGACCACGACTTCTAATAAACTCTTATGAGAATTTCTTGACAGCACTTTGTAGAATAAACATATCAAAATAATACGTTGACTTGAAAATGTCTTCGGGAGAGAACCACAAACAGTTAAAATGTTATATTCAGCTAAAAATAATATATATATAAAAAAAAAGTAGATTCAAAGAAAGGATTAATGTAATTTGAAAGTAGAGAAGGTAACGGTCGTGCAAGTTGGGAGTGTATCTTACAGTTTCCGATTCAGAACATTGTGGGTTCTTTCCCCAGACGGGTCCGTCCATTACTTTTTGGTGATCTTGCATGGGCGGATCCAGCCGATCGGAAAGGGGGGGGCTGCAGTCCTAAAGGGGGGGGGGGGCACACTGGATATGCTAATCAGCTTTTTTACCTTCATTTTCCTTTCCCACAACTAAAATTCTACTTGTTCTGCATATTATTTGTTCTTTAACTTGCTTCCTTACATTAAGGAAAGTCAAATTCTATCTTAAAATGACGAAAGATTTTCCAAAGGGAGGGGCTGCAGCCCCCACAGCCCCTCCCCTGGATCCGCCAATGTCTTGAAATTAATGTTTACACTTATATTCTTATATATCTTATATATTATAGAGTGCTTTCATAAAATGTGCCGACTGACATTAACTCATAGCCGTAGGTTGACAAAGGTCTGAAAAGTGTCGTTGACTGAGAGTTCGATTTCATTTTTAAACGCTAATGATTTCCAGAGCAGCATTATTTGAGCGCCACAGGTCTCCTCTAACTCCCCCGTTTTTCCTTCCCTATATCCCTCTTCCAATGATGTTATTCAAATTAAATTGTGGACGGAGCTGGGCATACCTAAGTGGGGTCATACAAGTTGTTTTTTTCTGACCAAGAAAGGCAATGCTCATAATATGAGCATGAGAGGGGTAAAGTTCTGAAAAACCTGGAATCATTGAGGACTTGTTAAACACTGCCATTAGGAAAAAGATAGTTAACCTATTTATGCAACTATAAAATTATTGTTATAACGGCAAAAATAGAACAGCATTATAGAAAAAAAAATATTCAATTGTTAAGACTTGAGAATGATTATCAAGACAATAGTCATGGAAGTAGGGGAGACCGAGGGGTTTTAAAACAGAGTTGAGTTGAAACAAATTATAAATCTTTGAAATAAAATAATCATTAACTTTCAGCCGTTTCTTAAGCATTAAAATCTTCCAATTATATAAAGATATTATGATAATAAAAGAAGTCAATATGACAAGCAGTAGTAGCAAACATAAAGTTCCCCACCATGCAAGTTTCATGAGCTCCGTTGTTATATTCCACACATTGCTCCCATTTTTATTTGGCTCTGCTATTTTAAAATGGTTCTAAAAACAAAGGCAAAGGGATTCTTCTTCTTCTGCAGAATAGGTGCTATAGTAGTAACCGATGTTCGCCTCTCTGCGGAATTCATGCCACTCACTTGTTTTTGTCCTCGTCGGGCAAAACGAGGTGTGTTGAAACAGTAGCGATTTCTAGGAACTTAAAATCGCTACCGATTTGGCAACTTCGCTTATCAATCACTTCCCTCCGCCCGATGGCATGTCAGTTCGCGACAATGGTGTAAGTCGCGCGGCTTTGGAGTTCTGCGTGCCACGTGACAAAAATCGTGAAAAGTAGGTTTTTAACGATTTTTTATGACGCCTGTATTTTGATAAGGTTTTTGTATTTTGGCTTAAGTTATATATTTTTCGAAAGCTGATTTACTAAAGATTTATTATGTATATTCGGTACAATTGATTTCTGTATAGTTGCTTCTAGATTGTGGATTGATTAAACATTTGGTTTATTCGTACCGAGGAGATTTGAAACAGGCTGTTTCAAATCACCTCGTTTTGCCCGACGAGGACAAAAACAAGTGAGTGGCATGAATTCCGCAGAGAGGGGAACATCGGTTACTACTATAGCACCTATTCTGTAGAAGAAGAAGAATCCTTTTGCCTTTGTTTTTAGAGCCATTTTAAAATAGAAGAGCCAAATAAAAATGGGAGCAATGTCTGGAATATAACAACAGAGCTCATGAAACTTGCATGGTGGGGAACTTTATGTTTGCCACTACTGCTTGTCATATTGACTTCTTTTATTATCATAATAGTTTTATTTTTGACATTTGTGAGATTATTGGAAGATAAATATTTGAAGAAATATTGATCAAAATTGATTTTAATGCTTAAGAAACGGCTGAAAGTTAATGATTATTTTATTTCAAAGATTTATAATTTAAAACCATTTGGTTATCTTACTGTTATTTGAATTAATGTTAAGAATAGGACGTTATGGTACTTTTAACTACTTTAGGAGTTGATTATTTGTATTAGACCTGTAGTTACCTACTTAACTGATATATCTGTACAAAATATTAATAAAAAAGTTTGTTTCGTACTTCAAAAGTTTAATTTTAATAAATACCTTTAAATTATATCATTTTTTTTATTTTACAGACCTTAATACTTCTCAAAAATCACATGTTTCAACTCTCCTCGATCCCTGTTTCATCTCACCTCGGTATGATTTGAGTTGAAACAAGTTGACTTCTTACGGTTAAGTCAGTTTTTTACCACAATATTTGCGAAAATTGTTTCAACTCCCCTCGGTCTCCCCTACTCTAAAATATCATGATATGTAGGAAAGGAGCTAATGATGGGCCGGATATTAACTAGGGAACGATAAATCTCTCAGAAAGTCAAAATAATTGCCAGGCGATAAATAGATCAAAAAGTAGATAGAATCAACAAAGAGGCAGCAGATTGGAAAGTAGCAGCCAGAAATAGGCAGAGGTGGAGAAGGCAGGTTGAATGGCAAAGTTATATGCACTGCCATTTCTGTTACATATTTATATTTAAATTTCATAAATATTTTGTTTAACCCTTAACTACTCACCCGAATTAATGTTAATATCTACTCACCTCGGGTCAATATGCACCAGAACAAAAAAAAAAAAATCTGGTGCGATGCGCGCAACACACAACTTTCACTTACCAACTTACTTTGATTAGAAATTTACGTGTTTTTTTAAATGTCATTTCTCAAAGTCACACATTTTCCCATAGTCATTTACTTCTTTTTTTTCCTATTTGCTCTCTAAAGTACACTAATTTTGTTTTTTATTATAGAATAAAAGTTTTTACTAGTGATAATTCGGCTATGCTCCAAGTCTTCTGATTTTATAACTATTTATGTAGATGAAAACTATATATAGTTACCATGAAACAAATATTTTCCATTAAATGAACAGAACATATTTCATTATAAAAAATGGTCGGTCATGAGAGGCGAACTGCGCATGCGCACGTGTGTGCTCACCGTGTTTTATGAGTTGACGGAATATTTTTCGTTTTTTCTCCTGTATAAGTTTACTTGATTGGTGAAACGAGAGACAGATAATTTCTCCATATATACAAAAAAAAAAAGTTACTTTATAGGATACAAAAAAAGCCCCTTGCCCATTTAAACCCCCTCAGAATATTTTAATAATGATAAAGCTTACCTGATATTAAAGAATACTTGATCCTAATTAAACATGACGAGTTAAAATCGTTAAAGGAATTTTTTAGATAATCGAAAAAACGTAAAAATTGGAAAAAAGTTATTAAATATTAAATATTAAAGTGCCCCCTCCGGTTGATCAATTTTGATGAAATTATATCTCAGGCATATAAATACATCAAATACACAGTTTTATCAAAATCATTAGAGTCGTTTTTGAGGAAATCGAAAGAAACGTAAAAAATAAAGTGTCCCTCCGTTTGACCAATTTTGAAGAAATTTTTGCTGTCACATCACGAGCATATAAATATACCAAACACCCAATTTCAGGTTCTTAGTTTCTTAGGTTCTTAGGTTTATAGTTTTTGGGCTAGTCTTGTTTTCACAGACACACACACACACACACCATTTCGGGACTTGGTTATTTGGACTCAGGGGGCCCCAAAACGTGTAATTCCGTTTCACGATCGCAATACTTTCCCTTACTAAATATATTATATTTAGGTAAGTGGAAGTAAAAATAAGGCCCATGGTTTATTGTATGTAGTTACTCATTTTTATAAAACATTTTGTGAGATATCTCATGGAGGATAAAATTCTTATCCCATAGACGCAGATAATAGGAGGTTAAGCTATTGAATCTTATAAAAAAGTAATTAATTAAAACTCTTTTATTTACTTTCATGTAGTGATCAATTAAATCATGTTAGTTAATGATAAATAAATAATGTATTTATCATTAGATGATAGATTAATCAATGAGATAAACACCAAATAATCATTCGAATTCCTTTGGCTGGCGTCTATCCAATTAGACCGAGAATTTATGAGAAAAAATCCGTATTGTCTGATGAAAATTCTGATATAGATTTTTGACAAATCCTGATAGTTATGACAATATAGGAAAAAGTTTCGCCAGTCAGATCCTAGGGGACCCCAAAATGGAAAATTTTCGTATTCCTTTTCAGTTTTTTGCTAATAACTTAAAAAATGAGAGATATAATAAAAGAGTAAGAAAACTCGCATTAAATGAGTAATTAAAAGTTAAAATTGTTTATGCCGTTTTGCCAGAACCGATTATCAATTATCGTGAATTTTTATATTAAACGAACAAATGAATTACGCTCATATTCGGAAGTCTCCAAATGAAAATGTTTACTTATAAAACTAGTAGAGCGTCATATCCGGTATAAAACGAGTTCCATTGCTTTAGAGAGTTGACCCACCCCTGTGTAGAAAAATCTGGTGCGTGCGCGCCACACACAACTTTCACTTAGCAACTTACTTAGATCAGAAATTGTGTTAATGCCACTTCTCAAAGTTACACATTTTTCCACATTCATCTTTTATTTTTGTTTTCATTTTCTCTATAACAAACACTATTTTCTTTTATTATTAAATGAAAGTTTTTACTTGAGATAATCGGCAATGCAAGCATAATACTCTAAGTCGACTGATTTTACAATTCTCGATGTACTTGTTGAAAATTTCATTTAGTTACCATGAAACATACATGGAATACATGGAACATGGAAATAATTACCATTAAATGAACAGAACGGCTTTAATTATGAACAATGTTCTGTCATTAAAGGCGTACTACGCATGCGTGGGCTCAAAGTGTTTTATGAGTTGACTGAATATTATTCTTTTTTTCTCCTCTATATGTTTACTTGGTTTTTATCATATCTCATATTAAGCCATTTCTCATTTTTAGGCGTAACGAGAGACAGTTAATTTCTCCATATAAACAAAAACAAAGGTACTTTATAGGAAACAAAAAAACAAACAAACAATAAAGGCCTCTACCCCATTTAAGCCCCTTCAGAACATTTTAATAATGATAAAGCTTGCCCGATATTAAAGAACACCTAATTTTCATTAAACATGACGAATTTGATTAAAATCGTTAAAGCCGTTTTTGAGATAATCGAAAAAAAGGTAAAAATTGGAAAAAAAGTTATGAAATAAAGTGCCCCCTCCGTTTGACCAATTTTGATGAAATGTTGGCTATCACAACTTTTGCATATACATACATCAAATACCCAGTTTGATCAAAATCGTGAAAGCCGTTTTTGAGTAAATAAAAAAAACACGTGAAAACGATACAAAATTTATTAAGTAAAGTCCCCTCTCCGGTAGATCAATTTTGATGACATTTTTACAGTCATATCTCGGGCATATAAATAGACCAAATACTCAGTTTAATCAAAATCGTTAGAGCCGTTTTTGAGAAAATCTAAAAAAACTTAGAAAGTTATTAAATAAAGTACCTCCTCCCTTTGAGCAATTTTTGCTGTCACATCGCGGGCATATACATACACTAAATTCTCAATTTCATGTTCGCACGGTTTATAGTTTCTGAGGTAGTCTGTTCACACAGACACACACACAGACCATTTTGCGGGACTTGGTTATTTGGACTCAGGGGACCCCAAAACGTGTATTTCCGAAGTCGAAATTTTTCACGATCGCAATACTTCCACTTACTTTATATTTTATATATAGGTAAGTGAAAGTAATTAAATAACCTTACGGTGTAAGATATTATTTTTAAACAACAGGAGAAGGCTTGAAAATATATATTTATTTATGTGTACAATAAATGAAAGTTTTAAAATCTAAATAACATGTTGAATTATAGGTCTGAAATGAAGTAATAAAATAAAGGAACTCCTTAACATTACTATTAATAACATAATTTGATTTAAATTCAAACAATTTTCTACAAACTACTTTTACAGTTACACCAGATAAGAAATGTGTGGTTTTTACAAATCCCCGCATTGGACACAAAACAATGACTTGCACAACTACTCACCTCGGATCAAAATATCGATTTAGATAAAATAAACACCTCCCTTATTTTCCAGACACTGGCAAGAAGTAACTGGAGCCAAAACAAAGGATATGCCAAAGTTTGGTGATCATTCGATGCCAAAGAGGCATAAATAGAATGAAATGAAACTCGGTACGGGTTAATAGGACCCGACGTGAGTAGTTAAGGGTTAAACAGATATATTAAGTTCATATTTATTTGCATATTCTAATTATAAAGTAATAGCCAAAATAAATAACATATTAATTTGACGTTAACGTTAAAAATATTGGTGATAGTACGAGGATGCTTGACATGGCATAGGAAATTCTCCTATCATATATAACCCCAATCTATCGCTAATGCCATTACATTGACCAATTAGGAAGGATGCGCCATGGCGCACGTGTGACGGGCGACCGGTGGCGATAATTCGGCCAATAAATGGATCGTTATATCGGAGGGAATTATATTCTAATTTTCCGGTTGAGCTGGTGGATGGCGGCGGTGTGGTGGAGGCGTGAAGGGTGCGCATATGGCGGGCGGCCTCTGTCCCATCTCAGCCACATCAGGGAAATGAAATGATAGCTTGCGAAAAAGTAGTTCCACTATATTGGATATAAATAAATAACGGTATGTATGCGTCGTAATCAATATATATTATAAAGCAAAGGGTACTATGTGCGTGCCAATAAGGCTCAAAAACGACTCCACGTACGATCAAGAATGTTATGTCCTCATTCATCCAGTACAGTTTGTAAAAATTATATATTTTTTCAGCTGATCTTTTTAAATTACTAAAAAACTAAGCGAAAATAATTAGTTTGTTTGTTTGTTTTTGCTTTAAGACGTATAACATTTCAAGTCACCAACGCCTAATGGTTGGTTTTTTTTTCCATATATTAATTAGTTTCTCCTTTGCTTTCAAAATAAAATAATGATTTTATATCGCTGCAATCAATTATAAATCAACTGTATTCCTTAAAAAATTAATTTTCTCATAAGAAGGCTAATTGATCAACTCATTACATTTAATCAATATATAATATATACTTAAGTAAATTTAATGCAATATGAGTGAATATTTCTTAGTAGTACAGTGAGCGAATAAAATCAGACATAAAAAAAGAAGAGATAAATTGACTGAATATAAATCGAAAATAAAAAGTTTGAAGTGTTCTTATTGTAGTTATGGAAAAGAAGTTGGTTTGATAACTATGTATGATGAGCATTCCAGTTGACAAAATGACAGCCCTTTTTCAATAAGATTTTATCATCCGTCATAGTTCAGGATAAAAAGAAATATGGTGAAAAAATTGTGCCTTTATGAAATTTTGGTTTTCACTTTGTAATAGTAGTAAGATTCGAGATCTGCAGAAACCGCTCAAATTACATGGGGGGATATCTTAAGGGAGCTTGAAATGGAAGAAAGGTCTTAAAAAAAAGTTTCGATGAATCTTCGGTAGTTTCTATACTTCTGAATCTAATAGGACCATCACAGTAGCAGGCGCTTAAGTTTTACTCGAAATATAATTTTTTCAACTGAGATGTCAGATTTTTCTACAATAATCTAATAACTTATTATCTGCTAGCTGCTTGGAATGGGCTTATAGGATGGATTCAGAATCACAGAAACCATAAAAAACGATGCATAACTCGACAAAGTTGCAGCAAAATTAATTGTTATTTACCATTTTCAACCCCCTATAAAGTATACAGTGTTCCTTAATTGGGCGGATTCTGCAGATCTCGAATCTTAATATTGATACCAAATTAAAACTGAAGTTTCAAGAAGATGCTAATTTTGTTCTAAATTTCGTTTAATTTTACAGTTTTCCTGTTATTAAAACTAACATACAACTACCGGAGCGAAGCCGGACACCCTAGCTAGTAAACATATAACGTTACCTGCAAATTGGCCACAGGGTATAACTAGATCAGTTGGAATATAGTCCTTGACTAGTGACTTATGTTCATCGGGATCATTTCAGGAATATTCTGCACACAATGAAGAAGTCGATTACTCACTTTCTTTTTAAATGTTTTGGTGGTCTCCATGATTACTGCGTAGTTATACACTTCTTCATAGTGTGCAGAAGGTTTCTGAAATGATCCCAATACACATAACTCATCTTGACTATTTTTCAAAATATCTAGTTACTGCCTATGGGCATAGATGTTTTCACTCAGCTACTTTTGCAATGCGTCATATCAAGCATCTAACATACACACGAGCTATTTACACGTATTGTTTAAAATGTTAGGAAATCAGTTTGATAAAAATACAAAAATATTATGTTTTTATCTTAAATAAATGGGTTTGAATTTTCTATTGAACTGATAACAGCTCGCTCATTTGCTGGGACAACTAAAAAGCTAGCAGTCGATGTTAAAAATTCATATTTTTGAAGGATTTGTATTGATTACTGTGAATTGAAGTAGGTACTATCAATATCCAATGTCTTCATCAATTAATATTATACTTTATATTCATCCTTCACATTGTTTAGTTTTATATGAATAAAGTTATTAACATGACTATCAGGGCCAACTCACTCGAATCCCCTAGTACCAATTTTTCAAGTTAAATTTATAACGAATTAAGTACAAAATTTAAATAAGCTGCGTTAATAAGTTCCAAGACACAACAACTAATCAGCGAATTTATCCAAGATCAGAGGGGACACAAGAAAATCTATGAGAAAGATTTTTCCAGTGAGTAGAGGGTGAAAATTACCCCTCGGCCCTTAAAAATTAGAATTCTGTAGAAGGGCGTCGCTGGAGGCTTTGTCATGGAGAGCACGAAGCCCCGTTTCTCCGCACCATTCCGTCCCTAAAGTTTCTTTTTATTCCCCCTTTACAAATTCTTTAAGGCCGCGAAATTTTCTTTCAATTCAGATTAAACCCATAACTAAACCAGAGGGATCAGTGGCGATCCCAGGGGGGGGGGGGATATTGGGGATCAATCCCACCCGAAATTTCGACGAAAAAAAAATTAGTGGGATGAATTAAAAAAATTAATTACGCATCTAACTTTTAGGAGTTTTCCAGGGAAGTGTAGTTTAATTTTGACTAGAATTTTTTATACAGAATTTCGTATATGAACTTAATGTATAAACATAAGCAAATAAAGTGTGCTAGTTTTACGCTGTTTTTTTTTCCTACCGACCAATCCCCCCCCCCCCCGAATTTTTTTTCTGGAACCGCACCTGAGACGGATAAACTTCAGTACAGAGCATATTTCGAGAAAATATTCCCAGTTCTATCGGGCCATGCTTGATAATATGGACAGATTCTGTATAGCTAAAATGAATTCTTATAATCATAATGACTATTCGTTAATCTATTCTTGCTTTTGTTAATCTATTAATATAATCGGTTGATTATAGCTTTGTTTATTACATTTTTCTAATAAAAATACTTAGAGAAATGCATTCTTTCAAAGCATTGCTTCTAAAAAGAAAGTGGGCTTCAATTATACCAAACATAAATATTGGAATGCTACCTATAACCAGTGGATTCACGCAAGAAAATGCTAGTTGTGTTAGTATCCGTGTGACTGCACTGGTTTTATCATTTTTATCACAGTTGATATAACATTTCTAGAGATTTTGTGGGATTTTCATTCATTTAATACTTTTTCCATTCTGATAATGTTTCTTCAAATTTATTATTTGGTTCGCAGCCACCAGAGTGGAACTCTATTAGACGTATGGAGTGTTAACTTCAAACATTTTAATTCTACCGAAGAGTTTGTCGAGAGGTCAGCAAGAAGTATTCTTCCTCATTATATTAGATAATTTTTCTAAGATATTCCCCATTTTCCGAGCTAATTTACCAACAGCATTTACTCTCTAATTGCCATTAATACCGTAGTTGAAGGGTACCCATTTCAAGACTAAGTCTTTTTTCTAATTTCCTAGATTTCCATGGTGATGTTTGTTGAGCAATTGATTTTTGGATTGCCTCTATGGCTCTCATAGAGTCTGTTACAAAGGAAAGCAACTCTGATTTAATACTCCGAGTTTTACAGATGAACAACAAAGCTTCCTCGAAGGCATAGGTTTACCCAGTGAAAACTGAGGCTCCAGGAATCTTGAATAATAGCTCCTCTTTTTCAGTGATAAGGGAGCAGTTGGTGAAGAACTTTATAATCCCCTTTATATTAGTTTAATAATCCGAAAGAAATTCTCTACTTACTTCCAAATGGATGTTCGTTTCGAGAAAACATACTCTTCTGCAGTTCTCTCATATTAGATTAATTGTTATGGTAAACTATTTAAAACATAGGTTTGTTTAAAAATTATAAATTATCTATTTATTTTTTTACTTTCACTTATGAAATATATAGTAAGTGGAAGTATTGCGATCGATTTTCGATCGATTTTTCGTCGAAAAATTTCGACTTCCGGTTTTCAACGGAAATACACGTTTTGGAGTCCCCTGAGTCCAAATGACCAAGTCCCGCGAAATGGTCTGTGTGAACAGACTAGCTCAAAAGCTATAAACCGTGCGAACCTGAAATTGGGTATTTAGTGTAGATATATGCCCGCGATGTGACAGCAAAATTTCATCAAAATTGCTCAAAGGGAGGGGGTACTTTATTTAAGAACTTATTACGTTTTTTTCATTTCTCAAAAACGGCTCTAACGATTTTGATTAAACTGAGTATTTGATGTATTAATATGCCTGAGATATGACTGTAAAAATTTCATCAAAATTGATTAACCGGAGGGGGGACTTTACTTAATAAATTTTGTATCATTTTCACGTGTTTTTTTTTTTTTTAATTACTCAAAAACAGCTTTAACTATTTTGATCAAACTTAGTACTTGATGTATGTATATGACCGTGATGCGACAGCCGAAATTTCATCAAAATTAGTTAAACGGAGGGGGCACTTTACTTAATAAAAGTTGTCTCATTATCACGTGTTTTTGTTGTTTACTCAAAAATGGCTTTAACGATTTTGACCAAACTCGGTATTTGGTGTATTTATTTGCCCGCGATGTGACAGTAAAAATTGATCAATTGAAGGGGGAACTTTACTTAATAAATTTTGTCCCATTTTCACTTGTTTTATTTTTTTTTTTTTTGCTCAAAAACGGCTTTAACGATTTTGATCAAACTTGGTATTTGATGTATGTATATGTGACAGCCAAAATTTTATTAACCGTATTATGAAAATAAAAACTTTTATTTATTAATAAAAAGATTAATCTTACTTTAGAGAGTAAATATGTGGTGCTCAAATTTTCGAAGGTGTCAAAAAATATGGTATGAGTTTCCATAGTAAATTTTCGAAAACAATATAAAGCGATTTTAGAGGAACAGTAATCGTTCTTGATTTCCAGAAAGGCATAAAAGACGTAAATACACCTATCGATTCACTTTCACGATGTATTTGCAAAAAGCAACTGGTAGTAAAAAACAAGCAAGCAGTAAAAAAAAACTCGACTGTTGATAAAAGTAGTCCCTTCATAAATAAATTAGCAATGATGAATGAAAAGTGCTGAGAACTACCAAATTTTGCTATACAGATACTCTATGCAAATATAAGTATATACTTAAATGTGGAAAAATGTGTGAAGTTGAGGAATAGCGTTTACATATTATCGAAACACGTCGATTTCTAATCCAAGTAAGTTGCGCGCATCGCACCAGATTTTTTTTATTCGGTACCCCTACCTGGCCATGTGTGGCATACGGGGGGCTACTCCAGAGGTGTAACCAACCTATTCTAACAATGGTGGGTAGATCGAGATTTATTCCGTGGGGCCTTCACGAAATAAAAGTCAACCATCCCAGGGCGGATTCGAACCGCCACCTCCGGCTCGACCATAATAAAGCGGGTCGCGCTGACCCTGCCCCAATCTTAAATTATTAATCGACTTAAGATTTCGATTAATTATATAACAGATAATCATTTATTAAATAACAACATACAATGTATAAACTTGACGTATGTCAACTAGATCCCGTTTGTCTGGACAATTGTTCAGCCCCCGGTACTTCCCTACAATGTGGTGAGACCTGACGGGTGGTCTTTTATCTTCTATTTAAATAGTTTAAAAATTATTTAAAACATAAATTAATAAATGAAAAAAAATCATCCCGGCACCCATACATAAGAATTTGCCATTACAGCGAACACAGTATTATCTGGTTTATGAAGCCACCGAGCATAATTGCAATGACCATAATTCTGCAATCTGTAGTTGAATGGTGGTAGCAATTCCGGGAGTATTGTTCACATAATGCTCACTCTATTTCATTACCCTCATCCCCTATTCGATCTATTCAACACCGCTTGGGGTTGTAACTGTAACCTATGGGCATTTCAGCTTATACCTTTTATTTAGCCTGCATTCACCGTGCTTATATATTATCTAAATTTCTAATTAGGTTCACACCATACCGATTAGTGCTTCTAAATATGATGTTTATGATTATTACTCATTACAAATCTATGCTATGCCCATCAAAATTTTATTTGTTTACTACATTCAGTAATACCTAAATTACTAACACTAAATAAGATATTTATTACTACTACTAAGTTTAACATCTTAGTATTTCTTTTTTTCAAATTTTTATTATTAAATTTCTATTATATAAAAATGTGTAGAGTGTAACATTATATTATTTCATTTTATTTTTCGTTTCGCCTATTTTGAAAAAAAGGACTAATCAAAATGGTGGGATAAAGACTTTAAATTTATTTTTATGTTATATAAACTAAATTTTTAAATTATATAAACATAATTTGTAAAGTATGGTTTGGTCAGCCTAAGCGAACAGTGGTTTTTTTCTCCACATCTATATAATTATGAAGTATTTATCCTCCTTAGGTGTAAATACGTTTTTACTGAGACTTGAGAAATTTCATCTCGCAAGCGTTGTGCTACCTGGTGGACAAAAATTTTACTCAATTCCAGACATTTTTTGAGGGGGTCGCATTTTAATTTTATTTTTTTGACATTTCATGAGTAATGAAGGACCTAATTACAGATATGTATTAGTACATTGTGACGATGTAAATTGTTATTATATGTTAAAATTTAATAATTATTTTATTATTAAATTTGATTGTTATTTTATTATTATTTTATTATTAAATTTGATTATTTTAAAATTAAATTTGATTATTTTTTAACACCCTCACACCGCAGACGCGGTAGAAGATGGCACGACTATCATGATGAATATTTTTAAATAATTAATTTACAACTAAATACAGGGAATTTATACAAAAATAGTAATAGTTTATTAGTGTCTTTAACTCTCGAAGGGGGATAGGGGAGCGCGCGCAACTCTCACACAGCTCAATTCTATCTCCCACTTTGCCTTCGTTGCTTATAATGAATTACCGTTTTTTCCCCAAACGTTTAGGCATTTAATTTTACTATTTTTTTCATTATTTTCGTTTTTCTTCTTACTTTTATTTATGTTTTTTATTTCTTTTATTGTGATCATTGTACAAGGTTACCTATATATATTGTTTTAAATGTCAAAGATGGTTTATATTTTTTAAAGTATATTTTTTTTGTGAACTCCAAAAAAGTGACATATCTGTGTACTACTTGTATCTACTAGAACAATTGTGAAATATTACTGAGGTATCGTCGTCATCATGCTAAAGTAACGAATGTGTTACTTTAGCATGATGATGATAAGTCTACCAGTTTTTGAATTATTGGTCCCTAAAGCCCTCAGAAAAAGGTCCAGAAACTGAAAAAATCATTTTTAATTTTTTTTTTTTTTAAATAGGTAGTATTACAGGTATTCATACAAAAAAATATAAAAGTGGCATGAAAATTTCCTCATTACTAAAAACATTGAAAACTAGTGATAAAATTCCATAAATCGAGGATCTTATGATTAAGAATAACTTTAGATGTTTTCCAAATTTGACTAGGACTTTGAGATTGGTGTCGTTTAAGAGCGCATTCCATGTCGTTTTATATGAAATACAACAATGTATAGATATAGGCAGTATGACCTATTTTCTTTTTTAAATTTAAAATTTTTAAAAGATGCCCTTTTCGAGAAAATTGAAAAGTTAAATTTGAAATTAGGTTTTTAGAAAACTTCTTTAGTACCAACCTATACATTGCTGTATTTCATATGAAATGGCATGTAATGCGTTGTTAAATGACACCAATCTCATAGTTCAAGTCAATTTTGGAAAATATCTAAAGCTATTTTTAATCATAAAATGCGAGATTAAAGGAATTTTATAACTAGTTTTGAATTTTTTTAGTAATGATGAAATTTTCATCCCCCTTTTATATTTTGTTCTATAAATAGATATAATTCTACCTATTTTTCAAAAGAATATAAACAATTTAAAAAATGGATTTTTTAAGAAAATTGAATTTAAAAATTTTACATTTAGTTTTAAGAAAATTTCTTGAATACCAACCTATACATAGTTGTTTGTTTTAACGTCACTTTACGTCTCTAAGGCTAATCGGACGATGCTACATTAGGAGTCCTAAATTTTGCCTATCCAAGTATAATTAGGATAGGCATCTTTAACGAGTATCTGACATTGTACAGGCTCGGGATCTCCATTTTACGTCCTATCCGAGGGACGGCATGGACAAGGATTTTTTACTCCCATTAAAAAATCCTAGGGCCACCTCGGGACGCGAACCCGCGACCTTTAGTATTGTAGGTTTCTATGCTAACCACTACACCACAGGTGACCCCTCCCCCCTATACATTGTTTTATATCATATGAAATGGCACGGAATGCGCTGTTAAACGACACCAATTTTCTATTTCTATATTTCTAGTCAAATTTGGAAAACATCTAAAGTTATTCTTAATCATGATTTTTTCTGTTTCTGGACTTATTTTTGAGGGCTTTAGAGACCAATAATTCAGAAAGGGGTAGACATATCTCAGTATTATTTCACAGTTGTTCTAGTAGATACAAGTAGTACACATATACCAAATTTCAAGAAAATCTGAGATTGTGAGGCACAAGCCTGTGTTGAATCGAAATGGAATGACTAAGACACGATTTTCGCACAGTTCATTAAAGTTTAATATTTTTCTATTAGACTTTATTTTTCATTATTTTACAATACCTAATATGGTAGCTAAAGGTCATTTTTTATAGGGAAAGATAAAGATAAGAGGATATAACAAAAAAAAAAAGTCTTGTGACATCAATACCACAATATTAGTTAAATTGCTTTATGATGTGATATCTGCACTATGAAGTCCTAATCTGTACATTTAAAAAAAAATATAACGTCAATTGAGATGATAATATTTCTTTTCGCTACCTCCTTGTATATCAAATATCTGTTAATTTCAATCGAGGGCAAACAAAAATTGAAATTATTTTCACTTATTTCAATTGTTATGCCTCATCGCTCTCTTTTTAACCGACTTCGATATAGGAGGTTACTCAATTCGATACGTATGTACTTTTTTTTTCTTTTTATGAATGTCCACCGATTACTCCGAGATGGATGGACCAATTGGAACGAAACCTTTTGCATCTTGTAGATTATTTTCCCAATGTGGTCCCATTAAATTCTTTTTTGGGTTCTTAATTTATTTAATAAGTTATCGTGAAAAAAATGAAAATAATTATTTAATTATCGCTTGAAATATTTACTTATTGGAAAAACATATGGCATATATAACATAAGATTATGCACCAACAAACAATTAAAACACTTTAATAACTAACAAACTGCTCATGTACTTTCCTCATATTTATTATTCTAACTTTAATTGGTTGATTTTAAGCAATACTCAATAATGTTTCAATGTTCGATAAATCGGTTGGAAAAACCAACCAATCGAATTCAGGATTAAAAGAGTGGGGGATAAACATGAGTAGTCTGTTGTTAGCTATTGACATCTTTCAGGTTCATGTTGGAACAAACCTTATACATAACCTTAAATAAATTTTCAACAACAGATTTAAATAAAAGATATAAGTATTCTACATTCTGGATTGAAACTTTTGTTATGTTATCCGGATTACTATTATCGGATTACTATATTAATTTTGTTTCTGCAACTATTGAGATTAATTAGAATTAATTAATTAGAATACTTGTTCTGAATGTGGCACACTTTATTTTCTAGAAGAAAAGTTTTAGATTGGTCGACGTTATGACAAACGCACAGGATAATATTAGCATAAGATAATATAGTAGGTATACCATGAGATAAAGCATGTATAATTTAAACAAGCCCTCGAAGGATATTTGGATATTCTGGATAAATAACGAGTTTCGCTATGGGCAAAGAAGAGAAATATCAGAAGAGAAGAGAGATTATCCGCTAGGAGCGGACAGATACAAATGACAGCGGTAAACCGTAAATAATGCCCGAAAGAGGATAGGTCCCGGCGGTCCCGCGGGGGTGACGCAACGCCCTGGATCTTGGCACATGCCACGCAACTGTCCCCACAACTGCCATACATATGTTCACACCTAGCTCCTATCTAGACCGCGCTATCTCAGCTCCATTGTTTGCCCAGCCCCTCACTATCCAATACAAGCATCTATAATCTAAATCTTCAATAGCGGATGGTCGAGTGTAGTATTAATATTGATAATAAGGACAATCAAGGGAATACAATAGTTCGCATACTGATGTTTTAAAACGGTTTAGCAAGGAGTTGAGAACAGGTATTCGCACTGATATATTCTATCTGTTCAGGTTTCACGGATCACTTTAGTTACAAGCTGCAAAGCTGATAATCGTTCAAAAACGAAGATATCTTTCATTACTGAGCTAGTGGCATTATTTTATTTTATGCGACTAATGGAATCTGAACTGTATTTATGCAAGGCTCTAAAGAAATAAAAATTTATCTTTATGAAAAATACTAACCAGTATATTTTGACGAAGCTCAAATTGGCCTTACTTTAATTAAAAAAAAGAAAAGAAACGATATTGAAAGTTCGGTCGGTCACTAGAATTTACGTTAAACTTTAATTATCTTAAATTACAGCTACATAGATATTATTTCTACTTTCTTAACACTTTGGCTGCCATGTCGCCTGAAATCCAGTTACTGTTCTCTTGTCAGAGAATTAAATATTAAAATTGTGTAGCATGACTCTCAGGTATTCTTTTTTGGCAGTCAAAGTGTTAATGATCTAATTATTTGGCAGAGGCGGCATTCTAGTGTGAGCCACCCGAGGAGTACAGGCCGCCCGATGAGGCAGTCAAGTGTGAGCCACCGGTTGTACACGCCGGCGTGAAAGTTTTAAATCGGAGAAAACGATAAAAATTTAATAACTGACCTCAAAAAATAGCTCAATCCTTCCCAGGAATATACTCAACACCGTTTTATGGCTATGGGATCAATGTTGGGTGCATTAATGCATAAAATACAAACAGACTTACATTCCTTTTTACGAGTATATAACTATATAAACATAATTGTAGTCTTTGCAATATATCATGTACCAGATGAAAATATTAGTATAACATACAAGTCAAAAGCGCTGAGAGAATATATTTACAGCGGAACTAATGAGACACATAACAAAATAACAAGTTGTGGGTGGAAATTGTAGCAAATGTTTACTCAATGTAAATGAGGGATTGCAAATGCCGTGATGGGGTAGGGGAGGGAGGCATTCACTTACCTGGAAGCGGTGAGATAAGGCTGGGGGTCCCAGGGCATGTATCTCATCAGCATCAGCTCTCCTATCCGCCTCCTATTACATTACCCTGCTAACTTGATAACGAATATGAGCTTAATCTCACGGCTCAACGGATGTCTCGATAGCGGTATGTGATTGAGCTTGTCGTATCCCCCACGGCTACTGTTCTAGCGGAACATCCATCTCATATTATTATTTATCAAACCAATCTGGTCGTCTAGTGAGTAATCCTGTCTGGCAGATATGTTTTATCACAAAAAAAAAAAAAAAAAAAAGACTGAACTATAATTATAGAGATTTACTTATATGGGTCATTTTCCCAGAAAGGGCGAATCTGAACTCGGAGTTCGAAACGTTTCACCGAGCTTTAAAAGTAGAAAGCAAGGAAAACATTTAGATACAATTACTCTCCGAGTAAATGCGTGCGGGAGAAAAACACCAGATATTCTATTGTATGACCATCCATGTTTTTCTACTTCATTACATAAATATAGTTGTTGTTTCTCAACGCGCTCTCAAAGAAGAAAGCAATGAAAAAATGTAGATAAAATTACCTTCTAAGTACCTACGGGCGGGAAAATGATACGGGTTGCATGCCGCCTCCCGCCGCAGCACCAACGTTGTTATCCTGACGGTTCTACAGTGACTGAAAACATTTTGAGGCAAAGAGAGCTTCAATCCTACTTTTAGCCTGAAGCCGCAGTCATCTGTAATGGTTAAAACTGCCAAAGTACGAAAATTCTACTTAAGCGGTGGAAAAACCCTAACACCGGGGACAAGCTTTTTCCCTGCTCTATATACGATTCTGTCATTTCTAAAAATATCGCATACCTCACGTTATAATCTTGAGATGTTTTGAACAGTTATAATAACTTCAAAAAGCGTCAATGGACAAGTCGTAGACGAGCGTTAAGTTTGGAAACTGGAGTTGTGACATGGCGGGGGGAAGGAGATTTCCCAAGATCATATTGAAAAAATACTACCCAATTTCAGGTTCGTACGGTTTATAGTTTTTGAGGTAGCCTGTTCAAACACACACACACACACACAATTTCGCGGGACTTGGTTGATTGGACTCAGGGGACACCAAAACGTGTATTTCCGTTGAAAACCGGAAGTCGAAATTTTTCAATGACTAAATTTATTAAGTAAAGTGCCCCCTTCGTTTGACCAATTTTGATGAAATTTTTGCTGTCACATCCCGGGCATATACTTAGACTAAATACCCAATTTCAGGTCTGTTATAGTTTTTGAGCTAGTCTGTTCACACACACACAGACCATTTCGCAGAATTGGTCATTTGGACTCAGGGGACCCCAAAACATGTATTTCATTTGAACTTATATTGAAATTCAGCCTTTAATTTTTAATGCAAATGCTGCATTATATTGATCGATATATATAGATTTATTTATTGTATAAAGCAATACATGCTTGTAACATTAAATTGCTGCATGAAATAAATGCTGCCAAAATTAGAGATTTTGGCACAGTTCAATCTTTACTATGAATTGACAAGAAATTGAAAGATGGAAGTTAAACTTGCACTGTTTAACTTCCTGTTAAAGGCACTGCGTAGTGCCTACACCCATATTCCGTAAGCCCAGATACAGGGAACGTATAAAGCAGCTTGATAAAATTGTATTCAATGATAGTGAAATATTTCTACAATGTTGTTGACGAGGAATGTGACGAATCACGTTGTCACCAGTCACTAAGTTAATGTCCTCGCTCCATTTTCAGATATTACGACCGACCTATTTCAACAAGGCTAGTCATTTTTCTCTTTTATTTGAAAAAAAAAAGACTGATAAAGATAAGGGTATTACATTATTAAATTACCATTTAGGTTAACTTTCATTAGATATAAATTATTTAAACAATCATTCAGTTACTTGACCCCGCCTTAAATGTCCCTTACCCAATCAACAATTAAAATTACAAAACCAATATATATCAAATTAATGCCCAATTTACTATCGGGGAATTTTTTTATTTATTCAGTTTTAGTGCTTTTAGATGTATTGTTAAAGTTGGTTTATTTACTTATTATTTATAATTTATAATTTATTGTTTATTTATTATTTACCATGTTGGGTATTTACACCATATAGACAGGGTGCAATTTCATGACGAATCGGCTTCTATAATTTTCCATATACGTTTCTACTTCTGAGAAGTATCTATGACTTCCATATACGTTTCAACTTAGGAGAAGTATCTATAACATAAAATTTGTGAAAAAAATGCTATATATGTTCTTATTTCAATGATTGAAATAAACTTAAAATTAAAGGGATTTAATTTTTTTTTTTTTTTTTTTTAAATGCATCTTACACAATATTATATTATTTTCTTCAGATGAGAACGTTTACAGGGGTTTGAGGATTAATCTTATGATGGGAATAAATGAAACAGTTTCGAGATTGCATACTTCTTATTTATTTACATTAAGTAGTTTTATTTACAAGAACTTCTTCTTTTTTACCTTTTTTATATATAGCAAATGAGAGAAAGCGTCAACTCACGAATTGGTCGAGGAATTCCGCTATCTACTATTTAAGTTAAGTAGCAGGCAGAAGAAGATTGTAATGGAAGTGGAGAAAGTGAGGGTAGGTGATCGAATCCGTATACTCCCCCTCCCCCCATAGTCACTATAGCTAATTACCCCTCCCTATGATAGTTAATTAATATGTATTAGGATGGTGGAATTAGCGATTGTTTCCTAATCATGACATAATGGTTCTGTTGTCCCGCGGTGGGGAGATGCCGCGCCCTAAGCCCCTTGTTTAGCATTCCCCTCGCGGCCCAAGTATACTTAGCTCAAGCCCACTTTTACTTAAAATAAAGCTCCCGCTCAACCGCCCATATTTTCACACCTTCAACTTTTTTTTTTAAACCAGTTTATTCCCTTTTCATTTTGGAGGTTGCAAAACAAATATATATTCATCTTACATTTTTATTCTGGCTAATAAACGTTTTTAATATCATAACAGCGAAAAGATTAATGAAAACAGCATATTGCGCGCATAAAAAAAACTTATAGATAACACACACTGAAGAAAAAGGTGTTTCTTGTAATACTACTAATTGGTGTTTACACATTAAAAAAAAAATGTAGGTTTCTATTCTATGCTAAGCTAATGATGGGTGTTGCTTTCATTGCACCAGGTTTTTATTCATATTATACGTTTAAAAAAATATGAAGTTACTGAAATAGCTTATTATTTGATTTCAAGCCAATTTTTAATTTCATATGTAGACATATCTCTTGTAAGTAGGTTTATATACCCGTGTAGTTTATTGTGAAAACATTCGTGAAGAGTATTTATGTGTTGGTCGACTGTTGGCATGTGGAATTCAGTATGTAAGGTCTGATTAGTCACGTACCAAGTTGCTTATGGAATGAGTCGTAATAATTTTTGACTGAAAGGTCTTCAGTTTTTTTATATGTATTTTTTTAACAATGTCATATATCTGTGAACAGTATGTCGATATAGATTAAAGTAATAATGTGTACGTATTTAGTTTTTGCCTAAGTCTTAATTTTGAGGATTTAGAAAAAAGTGGGTAAAGTAGCTTTAGTCGTTTTTTAAGAGTTTCCCTTTTCATTTTAACGTGTGGGCCCCATATCATCCTTTTATCAAAGGTTAGTCTTTATATGTTCTGTGTCTGGTGGATTTGGGCGCTTTTGATATAAATTGGAGGGCTAGTGTTTTTCCGGAGAGTAAAGGTATGATTTCTCGCGATTAAGTCTAATCTCCCATAATTTGCACCAGTCATTTAATTTATGTAAGTGGTTTTGTAAGGTTAGTGAAGCATGTTACGGATCTTGATGTTCTGTTAGTATTGCTGTATCGTCTGCGTAAGTAGCGGTCAATGTCTCATTATTTTCTGGTATGTCATGGGTGTAGGTATATGTTACGGTAAATCTACACTCTTGGGAAATGTACACTTTTACCGTAAAATGTGTACATTTCCCAAAAAGTTAGGTGTATGTGAACTGAATATAATGTATATGTATATTTCCCGGCAAATGTGTACTCTTGACTTTACGTTTTGGGTTATGTATACTCATGTTTTAAAAAAAATTGGAATACAAATAAATTAAAAATGTTATTGCAGTAAAAAAATATTTATTTAAAAAAACATAATACAAAAGGCTTTAATAACGAAAATTATTTTAATTAAAAAATGTAAATGACAAACAAAACGTACTTTCCTTTGCATATTATGTAATATGTCGTAGGTTATGATCCCAATATTCATAAATAAAATTTTCGTCCTAGTTTTTCAGGACCAATACGATGGGAATCAAACAAATAATAATAATAACATACTTTTCTTTATTATAACAGTTAAATTTTATAAAACTATAAAGGATCATATAGAAATTTCATAAGGAAAAAAGTTTTATTTATTTGAGCAAGAATCTATTGTGGCACTTGGAATTACGTAATATTCCAGCATTTTTACAATTTACGATACGATTTCGTATTTTGTATGCTCACATTTACCAAAAGACATGGTCATTCAATGTATATTTCCCTTCTTTGAAATTGTAAATGTTAGTTGAATGCACATTACCCAAACGAGGAGGCAAATGGGCACATTTTCCGCAATATCTACTTTTACCGTAACATATACAATGTAGAGTAGAAGAGTCAGTATTGAGCCTTGCGGTACTCCCGCTAAGACTGGACGAATTGAAGAAATATATATAACATATTTACTATTAGATAACTGTATTAATACTATTAAACTTTTTTTACTTTCACTTACCTATATATGAAATATATAGTAAGTGGAAGTATTGCGATCGTGAAAAATTTCGACTTCCAGTTTTCAACGGAAATACACGTTTTGGGACCCCCTGAGTCGAAATAACCAAGTCCCGCGAAATGGTCTGTGTGTGTGTGTGTGTGTGTGTGTGTGTCTGTGTGTGTGTGTGTGTGTGTGTGTGTGTCTGTGTGTGTGTGTGTGTGTGTGTGTGTGAACAGACTAGCTCAAAAACTATAAACCGTGGGAACCTGAAATTGGGTATTTAGTGTAGGTATATGCCCGCGATGTGACAGCAAAAATTTCATCAAAATTGCTAAAGGGAGGGGGTACTTTATTTAATAACTTTTTACGTTTTTTTCGATTTTCTCAAAAACGGCTCTAACGATTTTGATTAAACTGAGTATTTGATCTATTTATATGCCCGAGATATGACTGTAAAAATTTCATCAAAATTGATTAACCGGAGGGGGGACTTTACTTAATAAAGTTTGTATCATTTTCACGTGTTTTTTTTATTTACTCAAAAACGGCTTTAACGATTTTGATCAAACTGGGTATATAATGTATGTATATGCCCGAGATAAGACTGTAAAAATTTCATCAAAATTGATCAACCGGAGGCGGGACTTTACTTCATAACTATTGTACCAATTTCACGTGTACATATTTTTTATTTACTCAAAAACGGCTTTAACGATTTTGAAGAAACTGGGTATTTGATGTATGTATATACCAAATATGTAAAAGCCAACATTTCATCAAAATTGGTCCAACTGAGGGGCACTTTATTTCATGACTTTTTTTCCAATTTTTAACTTTTTTTCGATTATCTCAAAAAGGGCTTTAACGATTTTTATCAAATTCGTCATGTTTAATGAAAATTAGGTTTTCTTTAATATCAGGTAAGCTTTATCATTATTAAAATGTTCTGAGGGGGCTTTTTTGGGGGGGGGGGGGCCTTTTCTGTTTGTTTGTTTCTTTCTGATAAAGTACCTTTGTTTTTGTTTACATGGAGAAATTAACTGTCCCTCGTTACGCTTAAAAATAAGAAATGGCTAAATATGAGATATGATAAAAATAAAGGAAACATAAAGAAGAGAAAAAAAGAAAAATATTCAGTCAACTCATAAAACTCGTTGAGCCCACGCATACGGAGTACACCTTTAATGACAGACCATTGTTCATAATTAAAGCCGTTCTGTTCATTTGAGAAGTGACAATTAACAAAACGCATTCATTTCTAATCTAAGTAAGTTGGTAAGTGAAAGTTGTGTGTTGCGAGCACCCACCAGATTTTTTCTTTTTGGTTCTATACATATCAATATACAGCCACAGCGATGATCTATGTTTGAGCCCTGGTACAATCAAAATATCAACAGTACAAGAAGAGGCCGGAGAGGAGTGACAAAGGAAGGGCGAGGAAGGCACAATGAAGACGTCGACAGGCACAAAAAGAGCCGAAGGATAATAGATCCTTTGGCGGCCCTGTTCTGTTCTGTTTTTCTCCCGAGGTGAGTTATTAATGCGAGAGCGGTCATTAGGACTGTTCCGGGAAGATGGGAGGATGCCTAACAAGAGCTGCCGCTGTATAAGTGAAACCCAGCTAATGATGATGTCCTCTTGATGATCTCTCTCCTTTCATCTTATCCACCTTCAACCGCCCTTTTTACACTTTTATTAGTTATCCCGGTTTCTCCGTCACTTTGTCTCAGGTCCTTATAATGCTGGGGGGAGGTTAGATTCGGGTGCCGATATCATGTAGTCAAATCAATATAAGGTAGGAACACTCAGTCAAGTATTCCTTAAAACTAATTAATAAGACAATCTGCAAATGGACATTTAGAAACAAAATAGACAATAGGTTATGTCAAAGGCAGATAAGATTTTGATCAAAGCACTTAATGAAACAAGAAAGCAGCTAGAATTGCATCAACTAGCAATAAGTACTATAGGTTACATAAATTGTTGCAAAGTACCCTTTCTGAAAATAGTTGTGCAGTTTCAAACAGTTAACAGTTGCAGTTAAATTATTCCTCACAACTGAAATTCTCTGTCTTGTAACAAACTAGATCATGACTTTTTGCCTTCCTCACATTTTTCTAAAGTTCGTTAGAGCTTTACTTATATCTCTATCACTTGGCATCCTCTCCATATCCTGCTCAACAAGAATCCGCGAAGGTTGTTGAGATCATCATCGGAAATATATCCTAAATGTGTATAACGGAATTTTGCGAAGGCAAGGCAACCTCCGTGACTACATCGACCAACAACAGACTCTGCTAGATTTCGAAATAAAATATTGTAATGTATGTATGTAAGATTGTCCAACGCGAAGCAAAGTAATATGATGATCATGTTTGGCATCAAAAGTTTCACCTAATCTAACGGTAAAATGTCTTAACGGTTAATTTATAATCTATCAAGGTGGGGAATGAAGAGAGCAGAAGGTATATTAAAAAGAGAGATAGAGCTAATAGGCAACAGAGCGAGGCCCCTTCCTCAGGTAATTGGAAAATTTACGGGCGGGAGGAAATGTAATTAGCCCCAAAGAGTGGATGCTGTGGGTGGGAGGGGGTTTCAATCTCTTGGGGGAGCCCCCGTTGATAAGGGTTCTCTACTCAGCCAAGATGGAAACCACCGCAAAATTGTGACTCCATTCCAGTTCACAAGATGAATCCCTCTCCCCCGCCCCCCACCGCCCTTCGTAAAATCCTGTAGTTCTGCTATTTATTCATAACTGGCTGCAATGATTTTTCCACACCCCCAACTGTTTGAAAATCTGAATTCAAACGCCTAGTGATTCCCCAAAAAACCAATTTCCCCCAAAGCCTTTCAGTTGATAGAATGACTAACACGAATAACAAAATGTTTGAAAAAAGAAATTTTAATAATATTTTTCTTTCATAAGGTCATACCCTGTTATTTTGTAATGGTGTGACGGAAATATTAAAACGTAACAGATTACTAAAATATACATACAATACAAAAAGGTATGAATTTTTCAAAAAGAAATATTATTTATATAGGAAATTAAGTCAATTAAAAGGCTCATATATAAAAATAAATGTGTGTATAATTTATGAATTAGCACCCCCATTCATGCGATTGCCGTGAAACTGCAAGAAGTTGTTGATTACAATCTTGCAAAAGTTTCTGGCATAGAACGTAAATGTTATGGGTATATGTTTATGGTTATTATTATGGATTATGGGAGAGGCGTTGTTATAAAAATTTTATTAACATCACCGATTTCTACGAATTTTGACACATAGGTTGTTTGTAGGCGTATAAGATGGTTGATTCCATAAACGTGTTGTAAGGGACACGGTATTTTGAAGGAGGGGGAATAGACCTTAGAAGACAACTGACATTTTTCCATTTTGAATGAATCAAAGTATTAGTTTGAAAAAATGTATTAATATTTATGTTAAAGGTTAATTGGGTGGAGGGATGGCCGAGTGGGCAAACGCGTTAGAAAATACGCGTTGCCCATGGCAACGACTGTTTGGAAACATGAAGATAGCAAGTTCAAAACCCGGAGCCAGGGGAAAATTTAATTAATCTCGGCATCAATCCCCCACCCTCTCCCCTGGCCCGGCAAACTCCCGTATAGCCTACAAGGCGAGGAAGGGGAGGAACCAAAAAAAAAAAATGGTGAATGTTAATTTTTTTTTCAATGTTATTTTTATTCTAAAAATATTTGACTTTCAATATCACGTGCTATCCGTTTTAGTAGTTGAATCTATTGTAGATTTATAAAACAAAGATTAATTTCACAATTTTTAAATCGACGACAGCTTGACCGATTTTTGAGAGCTTTGAATAGCGGAGGGGGTTAATTATTAACTTTTGATTCGAATCAAACTTGAGACACAAAACATTTCAAATTTGAAACACGCCGAACTATAAAACACAGTTCGTTATAGCGTGTTACATCAATATACCTAAGACCTTTAATTCGACATTATTTTTTTATTATAGGTTTTGTAACGGTAATGGTCAAAAAATATTATTCTTAAGATAGATTCTTCAAACATCCTAATCATAACTAAGAATTGGTGTTTTTTTTTTTTTTTTTTTTTTTTTAACTAGTAATCTTATTCTTATAAATGGAAATGGCATTCCATGACATCCTCCTCTCCTCCAAACACATTTAGGAAATTATTGTTCAATTGCAAATTTGTATCATATTGTTTACTAAAATTCAATACATAAATAGCAATTCATTAAATTAGAAGCAGAATATACCCTAATAATGATTCATATTCCAGACGCCAGAAGTATGAAAGTACATATATGAAGGCATAGAAGCGCTCATTACATTTGCGCGACCGAATCCGGTGCCGAGGGTTAGCAACTGTTTTTATTTATAAAATGAATAGAGAAAGAGAAGTAGGATCAATCTTTTCCACTGTTGCGGTTTATTAACACGGGGCTATCAATTTTGTGGGGGGCCGCTCTCCCCCAGGGCCCCATCTCCATTTATATACAGCTTACCCCCTCCTCCCCCCACCCGACCTTTCATATTTGATTAAAGTCGCCGCATCAACCACCACCAGCCCTCGGATAATTGCCTCTCTCGCTCCTTTCTCTCAGCCGCTCCCTTACCGTCCATTTGCATCATTGACGCATCGCTTGTCAAAAGAACTCCGTACGGCAACATCTTCTCATCTATGGTGTCTCTCCCTGCGTGCTATATAACCTGAGGAGATAATTATACCACTACTAACAGGCATTGAACCCATCAAGAGAACCATGGAAAACCTGGGATTCTTGAAAAATCGGTGTATGTTTGGGATGGTCAGGTGCTTAAATAGGCCCTTCAATGATTACTAACAATCACCTACCAAAAACAATAAATTATTTTTTATTGTTGCTGTTTTTCTTCATTTTTTCTCATACTTTATCCTCAGAGGTTTAACGTGGTAACTTGCTCAGACGGAAGTCTTCCATATAAAATGAAAGCGCTTCAATCCAATAGAACAGAAAAACTAGTCGAATATTTTGTGTGATTACCTGGAACGATTCGACATAAACATATGAAAAAGAAATGAAATTAATTATCTCAAAAAAAAAAAAAAAAATTGATAGTATAGGTAAATATTTACCAACTATTATTATATAAAATAGTTAGGCAGATACCTCGCAGTCCGAGTCTAAAAAACAACAGAATTTCAGCTGTTGGCAACATTTTCTGCAATAAAATGCAATAATCTCAATAAAAATCGACTAAATTGAGTATTTGAAGTGTTCGAACTTTCGGACATTTTCATGTGAAGGGAATGTATGACATCGGACCCCGGGGATCGATGCCGCACCTAACATGTTAATGTAATTCTTTGATTTAAATTATTTGTAGACGACAAACCTATTTGGTAGAGACGGAAAATCAAGAAAATTAATTAAATTTTGAAATGGGCAAATAATGAAAAATTAAATACTTAGTTAATTAAATTACTATTATACATTAATCTAATCTTAATTTGTGGGTGACCACCATTTTAAATTATTTTTAAATATCTAATAGCCGGGAGTCGAACCCGCGTTACATGCGCGGATGCTAACCACTACACCACAGAGCAAATCCTTCCTCTTCACTGATACGTACTCCCCTTATCTCACAAATTTTGCGAGTAGTAGCGGGAGGTGGGAGTTGGACACCTGGGGGAGTAGGTATCAGTGAAGAGGAAGGATTTGCTCTGCCTTGAGCCGTGCTCTGTGGTGTAGTGGTTAGCATCCGCGCATGTAACGCGGGAGACCCGGGTTCGACTCCCGGCGGAGCCAAATCTTTTCTTCTCAAAAAATAAATTATTTATAAATTACTATTAGTTATTATTATTATAGGGAGAGATATTTTAACATACGCATGAGCGTTGTATGTTAATGTTGCCGAAAGGCATGGAAGGGTGTTTAATAAATAATAAATAAATAAATTAGGTTAAATGATAATCAGGATTTCCAGTTTACAATGATTTTATTGTGGTAAGCCAACGTTTCGATCCAACTAGTGGATCTTCATCAGGGCTAATAGAAAACAAATATATGAGTATCTATGCTAGAGTGTGACAATAAATGGATACATTACAGAACTGATAATAATATAAAAGATGGTGTATACATGAATATTAAAATAAGTTGCTGGTTAACAAGATAAATTAGAATTAGAATATAAAAACTAACATAATAGATGTTACTGTATACAAACAGTTGTGTCTGGACTCAATAATAACATAGAAATGAGATAATACATAATGTAACAATGCATAAAAAATTGGAAAATATACAGAAAGAAGTATACAATACAAAAAATAATAGTAGTACAAGAGGTACAGAGATAATTGCAGGTACCTATGAAATCAAAACTAGGATTTGAGGATGCGGAAGATGTTAGAATAAGTGGATGAAATTATATCTTTATCTGTTTTGTGATTTACCGGGTTATTTTTTTCCAGATGGATGAAAATGGATTCTGAGACGAGTCGTTTATCGTGGTTAGGTACAGTAGCTAATATGGAGGGGTTCTCAAAGTCGAAGGAATGGTTATGGGCAAGGGCATGTTCTGCTAATTTAGACGTAGACGAATTACGCGTGGAAATACTGTATTTATTTTGATTAATACGTTTTTAAAAATAATTTTTGGTTTCACCGATATAGCAACTGTTGCAATTAGGCGTGGAGCTCTGGATACGATAAACTACATTACATTTGTCTAGGAGAGGTACTGGGTCTTTGAGTTTGGTATACAGATTTTTTAATTTATTGTTATTTTTTAATACTAGGCGTATGTGTGGGAAACTCGATGAGAGGGATTTTTTTATTTTGTTTGAGAGAATGGGGATATATGGGATAGATCTGTATTGGAAAGTAGAGATCGAAGGTTGTGAAGAGTTGTTAGAGAGATTTTGGGTTTTAGTATTGTTAATGATAAGTGTTTTTTTTAAGTGCTCGGGAAAATCATTAGATTTTGAGATATTTTTTAGGCGGATTTTGTTATGACAATGAAATTGTGGATCGGACAAGGTCAGGCTGCGATGGATGAGGTTTTTTGCGACGTTGATTTTTTGGTGATGTGGATGTTGGGAAAAATAGTTTAGGAGTCGGGCAGAATAAGTGGGTTTGGTGTAGCAATTAGTGGATATGGAATTGTCCGGGTATCTGGTAATGGAAATATCCAGAAATGGAAGGGTACAATTGGTTTCCAATTCAATAGTGAAACGAAGACGTGGGTGGTAGGAGTTAAAGGCGGCGAGAATATCAGTAATAGAGTTAGGGTTGAGAATCAATAGGAGGTCGTCTACATATTTTTTAATGAAAAAAATATCGTTGGGGAATTTAGGTATTACAGAATCAAGGAGGTCGTTGAGGACAATACCGGAGAGGTCGGGAGCTAGACAGCTACCCATTGCAAGGCCAGAAGTTTGGAGAAAATATTTATTTTGAAAACAAAAATATCCAGAATTACAGCATAATGCAAGGGAGTCAATGTAGGCAGATTTATTGAGTTTACTATGGGATTCTAACAAGTTCCATTTTTCTTCAACGATTTGAAGGGCACGATCTTGTTAACCAGCAACTTATTTTAATATTCATGTATACACCATCTTTTATATTATTATCAGTTCTGTAATGTAACCATTTATTGTCACCCTCTAGCATAGATACTCATATATTTGTTTTCTTTTAGCCCTGATGAAGATCCACAAGTTGGATGATGAAGATCGAAACGTTGGCTTACTACAATAAAATCATTGTAAACTGAAAATCCTGACTATCATTTAAACTATCGTATTGAAGAACAGTTGACTATCTCTCACCTCTACTAAATAAATAAATATTATTATAGAGAGCTCTTTGGTAAGGCATTGACCCGCTCAAGGTCCCGAGTTCAACTCTTGCTTGGCAGCCTCTATAAAGAGGGTACCTTAATAGAAAAATTAAGGGGAAAACGCCTGAAGGTTGAGCGTGATCATGGTCAAAGCATCTCCTTGCACGACCGCTGACCAAGAAACAGTACCCCCTTACAGAGTACTGAACCCGAGACCCTTCATGGATTATAGTGGTATAGGTTTTATTATTATAGATATCATTATTTGTGGTAGTAAATTATTATTATAATATTTTATTATTATCATTAATTATTATTATTTTATAAAAAAATAGTATACAATAAATTATCATTATAATATTTTATTATTATCATTAATTATTATTATTTTATAAAAAAATAGTAAAGTATGATTAATTGAACAAATAAATTCTCAAACTTCCCTAGAATGATTAATATCAATATGAACGTAACATGTGAAGGGTCAAGGAAAAGGTAAGTCATCTATGGCCCGATGCACACGGGCGGAATTTTTCTGCGGCCTATAGGCTTATAGACCGGACAGCAGAAAAATTCCGCCCGTGTGCATCGGGCCTATTTCGGAACTGAGACATACGCAATAGTTTTAATGCTACCTAGCTTGTTCTTTCGCCATGCGGTAAAACTTCAATCGCACACATTTATTTACTCCCTTGGTTTTTACACATTCTAACTCCCTAAGGGGACGCAGTTTTACATTCCATATCGATTTATACCGATAACTCAAGTTTTTCACTAAGTGAATTTCCTAGTTTCACTCCTACCTTTCATATATGTTGGTAATACAAACTGCTAAGAGATATTGAGTGTTTAACATGCTTAGGACTTCGAAGCAATAAAATTTTACATGCAAAGTCAAGTTGCTGGAATGTTAGTGAATTCCAACAATGTTAATCATTTGATGAAATGTTGTTGAATTAAATTTTCTACATTAATGGAATAATTAATTATAATTATGGCATTATTAATTAAGAGATTTTTGACGTCGTTATCCTTACTATTTCTATTAGCAGGTCTCAAAATATGGGTAATTTCCGTAGTACTGGTAACTGTCAACAGTAAGCTAAAAGAAAAATTAATGTGAAGAAAGATTATTAGTCCATAGTAGCGGAAAAAAATTCATTACTTAGGAAATTTACTTCTAAGATCCAGAAAAAAGATACACAAAATATAAGATGAATCTGGACAAAAAAATAAATATTAACCGAAATTCAAGCATTCGTGATTTTATATTCCATCCATAAAACGGATTACAATTGGAGGTTACATTATTGCTGAACATTAATCTTAAAAGGACCAAACCACAGCGGATTGTGAACGATTCCCGATGATAAAGCAACAGGAATCCTCTCCCATGACTTAATAAAACTAAACGGGCTGATGTTACGCAGAATGAGGGGGTAGAGGAGCATAAAGGCGTTTACAGAAAATTTTATGGCCTCCAAACCGCTTTAAAAAGGTTGCCGCGTCACGCCGTGCACGCCCATCGTGTTCCATCAGAAATAATTATGAGATATTGCCGTTAATACTGTATGATTTTTCAATAGAGACCTCTGATTCAGGTCCCGAACTGCTCATTACTCAGCTATATACGATTGAATAACGATTCTTAGTAATATTCCTTCATGTAAAACTGACTACCAAATAGGAATTTTATGTTATTCATCAAATAATAAAAAATACAATAATATCAGATCATCGGCATCATATATAGGCAAGTGAAAGTAAAGCAAAAACAAATTTTACTCATAATGACAAAAAAAATTTGTATTTACCACACAATAAGAATACTTCGATTATAATATAAAAAACTATCTTATTAAATATAAGTTCCTATGGCTCCTTTGAATATAAAATGATAAAAATAATAGAATGCCTTTATAAAAAAAAAAAAAATCTAAATACAATAAAATACTTATGAATAATTTAATGGTTAAATTTTATTGTTTTATTTTGTTTTTTTTTGTTGTAAACTTATAATCGTTGTAAAGGTATACAAATTTACACTCTTTCGAAAGAAAAAACAAATGTGGAAAGAATGGTTATGGTCATTGACTGTTAAAAAGTCATATAACAACTATTGATAGCATTTTGCATTTGATTTATTAGAATTTTAAAATACCTCTATGATAATGCCAATATGCGAATCAACACTGAGAGGTCTTTTAGTAATCCAATTGATATCACAGAAGGATTATAACAGGGTGAAGTCCTTAGCCCCCTATTGTTCTCTTTGTTTATTGGGGATCTGGAATTTTTCTTGAAAGAAAACAGAGCCCACGGTATAAAAATCAGTTCAAATACTGAAAAATCAGTTCAAATACTGAAATAATGTGCTTTTTATTTGCTGATGATTTGATTTTGATTGGTGACTCAATAACTGATGTTCAATCTAAAATTAATATACTGCAAAAATATTGTCGGATAATTCATCTATCTGTTAATATACCAAAAACTAAATTATTAAAAAAATTTAAGGGTAGACCGAAAAAGTCCAAACGTTTATACTTAAGCAATGAAATAATAGAAGAAGTTTCTGAGTAGGATTATCTCGGAATTATTTTTAATTCATCAGGACTTTTTACCAAAGCAGTAAAACAACAAAAATCTAAAAGTTTTTCTTGCATAGGTTCAGTTCTAAACACTTGCTCTAAAGCAAAAATGATCTTCTGGGATTCCAGACGGAAACTTAATGAAGCAATCGTTTTGAGTTGCTTACTGTACGCTGCCCCAGTATGGTCAATAAGGCATACTGATGAATTAGAAACCGTACAAGCGAGTTTTTATAAACGGCTGCTCCAAATCCAAAAAACAGCCCCGAATTTCATGATAAGGCTAGAAGTTGCATCTACCCCGATTGGTTATTTCCTTATAAAACAGTTAATTAATTGGCTAATTAAACTTATGAATATGGAATATACAAGATACCCCAAACAATGTTTTTTAAAATTATTAAATATGGA
Organism: Aelia acuminata; assembly: GCA_911387785.2. Taxonomy (NCBI): domain Eukaryota; kingdom Metazoa; phylum Arthropoda; class Insecta; order Hemiptera; family Pentatomidae; genus Aelia; species Aelia acuminata. The sequence continues at coordinate 100,853,890 of OU426979.1, forward strand.
TACTAACAACAAATTATCAATAAAATATAACTGGGTGACATAAATTAGGAATTTTTTCGAAAGCTTTGGCCAGTTTGATCCACTTTTATTTAGTGATACTGTTTTTATTAAACGTAAATTCAATGATACTAGAAAATTATAAATCTTTTACCCGAAATAACGACTTGTTATTACTGAATTCATCAAGATATAATATATTTTACAAACAACTGTTCATTAAATCAGAACACCATTAAAATTATTTGACTCTTAATACCTCCATAGCTTTTATTAGGAACATGGCTCAATTGAGGTTGAATAATAACAAATATACAATATCAATTACAATAGGTAATATTAAATATTCATTAAACCCTGAGGAAATCTGTCCTGTTTGCAACCTGTAAATGGTGGAAGATCTTTATCACTTTGTTGTGATATGCCCAATGTACTTACCTTTCAGAACACACTACGTATCAACACTAATAGGCATGGATATTGTATCATTCTAAAAAACCTTAAGTTCTCCCTCTTTGGCTCAATTAAAGTCTTTGTACTATTATATGCAAGCAGCTTTTAAAATAAGATCATTTATTATTTCAGACTAGTATTTAATTTTTTACATTATTATTATTTATTTTTATTATTTAGACTAAGGTGACATATAATTTACATTGTTAATATAAACAAGGAAACTTTGATTATTTGGAAAAAATAAGTAAACTTCAATTTGCTATTAGATTAGAATTTAAGTATTATTTTGTTATATATGTGCTGTATGGCCTAGCTCTATTTGTATGGGGAATTCCCCCAAAACAAATAAAGAAATTATTAGTATTATTATTATTAACTATTGATAGCTGTCAAATAAAAGTTTTAAATTAAAAGATTCTGAGTTCATGTTTTCAAATGCGCTTATCAGGAATACATGAGGAAGCAAGGATGGAGATATGAATATGAGATAATAGAATATGAGATATAATACGAGATATAGATAATTATTTTTTTTTACAAAATAAATAGCATTAAGAATTTTCGATAGAAAAGATTGAAAACGAGAGGAATTCGTTGAACAAGTGAATCTCCAGACTGAATTCCTCCTAATGCGCCCAGATAGTTCTCATTATATTCATATTAATTAGTTTTACGAATAAGGGTAAAGGTAAATTGATGGGGTATTTTTGGATGGTTTTCATTCCCCATTTTTGACACCCTTTTCCATGGTTTGTGAAAATAACTTTGTAGTTTTGGGACGCTATACACAACTGGACCATTATTATAGTGATAGTACACATGATCATTAGCATAAGTGGTAATTATGGTGTTAGGGTGAGATGGGATTCCAGTCGTATAAACTGCGAATAGAATAAGACCGAGGATATTACATCGAGAGTCTGCTGGTGACTGAGAAAATAGTTATAGTGATTTTCATTGAATAATCGGGATTACAAAAGTTTAGTAGTAAAAGGTTCCATAAATTAAAATATTCCAGTCTAGTACATTACGAGCTCCAGCACAGACGAGACAACTTCCTACTAAAATAATGTAAATTTTAAACATATACGATAAGGAAATGAAAAATTCACAATGTAAATAGTTATTGATGTTGTTGTTTGTTTGTTTAACGTCACTTTACGCCACTAAGGCTAATCGGAGTTTTTAATGGATCAGAGAATTCAAAATTTAGAACATGTAAATAAACTCTAACCGTAAGAGTTTAATGCAATTCAATTGCATTAAATATTGACTTGAAATATAATTAATTTAAGTTATATTATTACTATAATTATAGTGTATTATACGATTATTATTATAGTGTAGTAACTAATAGGTATATGATTATGGCTATTGTATTAACTTGAAATAATTTACAGTAAACTCTTAGTACCACGGTAAAAGTAAGAAATGCAAATTATCATTAGTGAGCACATTAAAACATTATAACATCAATTTGGCAAATTCACAATACAAAAATGGCAACCAAACAATTGGAACTCAAATTAGTAACAACGTTACAACAGTGACCCATTACAACTGACACAATAATGATTCAAAAGTAACTTCGATATAATGTATTTAATGTATCTATACCCTTAAGTATAAGATACATATTATGTGAAACGAAATAAGGGTATCCGCAGGATTTCGTCAAGGAGTGTAGGCTGGTAAATTTTTTGTCCAGGGGGGGGGGGCAGACTGATTAGAATGGGAGAGAGGTTTGAGGTATTTTGACTATGTAAGGTTCAATTATGACTTAAAATAAACCTTATTGATATATAAAATTTATACATATATAAGACTTAATAAATATATTAAATAAATACGAATTTTTACTTTCACTTACTTATATACATGAAATATATAGTAAGAGAAAGTATTGCGATCGTGAAAAATTTCAACTTTTGGGTCCCCTGGGTCCAAATAACCAAATCCCGCGAAATGGTATGTGTGTCTGTGTTTGTGTGTGTGAACAAACTAGCTCAAAAAGAATAAACCGTACGAACCTAAAATTGGGTATTTGGTATATGCATATGCCCGCTATGTGACAGCAAATATTTCATCAAAATTGGTCAAACGGAGGAGGCACTTTATTTATAACTTTTTTTTTCCAATTTTTACGTTTTTTTTTTTTTTTTTCTCAAAAATGGCGTTAATAATTTCGATCAAATTTGTCATGTTTAATGAAAATCAAGTCTTCTTCAATATCAGATAAGCTTTATCATTATTAAAATGTTATGAGGGTATAAAGTACATTTGTTTTTGTTTATATGGGGAAGTTAACTGCCTCACGTTACGCCTAAAAATAAGAAATGGCTAAATATTAAATATTAAAACATCAAGTAAACAAATATAGGAGAAAAAATAAATAAAAGCTTTGAGCCCACGCAAGCGCAGTACGACTTTAATGCCGACCATTGTTTATAATTAAAGCTGTTCTGTTCATTTAATAGAAATTATTTGTTTCATGGTAACAAAATGAAGTTTTTAACAACTACTTAGAGAATTATAAAAACAGACGACTTGGAGTGTTATGCTTGGATTGCCTGCTGGATTGCCAATTATCGCAAGTAGAAACTTTTACTTAATAATCAAAAAAATTAGTGTACTTTAGAGAGCAAATAAAAACCAAAATAAATAAATGAATGTGGAAAAATGTGTGACTTTGAGAAATAGCATTTAACAAAACACGTCAATTTCTAAGTTGGTAAGTGAAAGTTGTGTGTTTCGCGCATCGCACCACAATTTTTCTTTTAATGATTAATTGGAGAACATAACCTTGTTTTCAGCCAGGGGTGACATTGTTAATAGTCCGGGAGCTGAGGACCAAAAAGGTGTTTTGTTTTTTAATTTTATCTATGTCCACTGCAAAAAAAAGGGTTTAATTATAATTAAAATCTACTGTATTAATTTTTTATTATTAAAGAAGGTTACTCCAAATGAAAAATGTTACCTATATTAGTTGTAGAATATCGAATTCTATGTAAAACGACTTCAGTAATTTTAAAATTAGCCCACTCCTGTGGAGACAAAGTAATTAAAACATGAACGTATTTAGTGCCTTGAGGTCTAAAATCCGTGAATTTTTTTTTCAGTTTCTCGCATATAATTCGGGAAATACAGATCACAAAGTATTGCTTTCTTCTTACTATAAGGGGCTAAACTATTTTAAATAGAATGATATATCTGAAGTATAAATCGGTTTTGTGGTTTAGCCGGGTTCGTTACATCAAACATCTGTAATTTTTACGATTTTGGTGGAAACCGCCTTCCAACGCCTCTAACTCAAAAAACCCTGGTTTAAATGAAAAATGTTTTAGATAAAAGTTGCTGAGCATCAAATTTAGCAGGAAATAAGCTCTGTACACACAGCATTAGCTAAATCCTGGGGGAAATACACATCAAAACGTGAAATTATCAGTAGTGCTTACTTCATAGAAATAACAACATTTATCATCCCCTTCATTTGGTCATACCCCAGTCCAGAAACATAATTTTAACATGAAGGGTCCTCACAGTAGCCGATTACAAGAGCTCCTTGGGCAGTTGGTACGGTACGCCTACAGCCATATCAGTTATGTCGTCCGCTTAGAGCCCCCGAAATGGCCCTTTTTGGCTTTTGGGAAATAAATCCCGGTGATAAAGGTTGCGATGAGGGTCACATACCTTATTGAATAATTCAGGCCTCGCCCCCGACGTGGGAACACAATCTGAGCCTAAGCCTCGAAACACAAGGAGGGGAGGTAATGCTCGGATTACTCCACTCTTGGCTGTATTTTTCTTTTCATATTATAAATATCTGTATTATGTGATCTGTATAAGAAAACACAGTCTCACTATTTATTATAGTTTTATAATAAGTTTCATAATAATTTTATAATATTGAGGGAAGCCCAATCAGTCCATCTAAATTCACAAATTAAAATGAAAACTACAAAACTTTATATCATAAGCGTGAACCCAACACGTGAAAAGGCGTTATGGAATAACACGGATTTTCCTAGTCCAAGCCGGATAGATAATAGATTTGGCTACCTGGATGCTTACCCACCCTAAATACTGGAACAAAAAGAAATCTTGCGTCAATAAATTACAGTGGCTTGATGGAGAAAGTGTGGTCAATGAAGGCGTGTTTACCTTTATCGCGGCCATATTGTTTTCAACTGTACTGTTTACCTAATGCTATTCAGTCTATATTTTGTCTTCTTTTGGACGATTACAACCGTTTTTTTTATTGCTTTTAACATTATCTTGTGTTTTTCATAGTTTATAGTTTTAACTAAAAGTTTATAAAATAGTTTAGTCGTTAGTTGGAGTACCTACGTATTTAGTTTAGTCTATATTGAAAAGTAAATTGTTCCTGAGGCTTATCTCTCCCTTAAATTTTTTCCGGAAATTGTATTCCATAATTTATGTTTATGACCTTTGTAATTTATTTGACTAAACCTCGTAGTAAATAAATGAAATTTTTTTTCTGAATACCTATTTTATTTATTTTATGTGGTCTATAACCGGTATTTGATACCTTTTTTTAATATTTATTACATACTCTACTACCATTGATCTTCAATGATATCAAAACAATGCTAGGTAATTATATTTATGTATTGGAAATACATAAAATAATTAAGAACTATTTATGTGTTAACTATAACAGAAAGAGATCAATAAGGCTTATGCACAAAATATGGTTTTTAAGAATTTCTCTTTTGTGTTGTAAAATGTAAAATAAAAATTCTTATGTGTTTCTCTTTTATTTGATTTCTCAAATTTTTATTTAATATTTTTGCAAAAAGAAAAAATATATATCATAATTTGTTTTTGGATTAATGAAAAATAAGGTCTGGTAATTTAATAAAATTACTAATTGGCGAGCTTCTGAATGAAAATTGGTGTTAAAATAAACTATCATTTATTGGGCCTTATCATCATGGAAAATATGTGAATATTATTAGTAAACTAAAGTATTTTTCGCATGGAAAAATATATAAATATTGTTAGTAAACTAAAGTATTCTCTATCAAGCCACTGTACAATAAATCAACTTACACCGCCATCGGTTGGAAATGTATAGAACTTACAAAGAATCACTCAATTGTAGTTTAATATACAAAAAAAATCTGTTGCGTGCACGCAACACACAACTTTCACTTACCAACTTACTTAGACTAGCAATTAATGTGATTTGTTAATTACCACTTCTCAAAGTTCCACATTTTTCCAAATTCATTTCTTATTAATTATTTAATTTCAGTATTAGTAAATTGAAATATATATATTTGAACAATGGATTCCGAACTGACGTTTTCATCAGAATTCCGCCTAATTACCTAAGTCGCCTAAGTACACAACTATCTGCCAGCGCATCGGTTTAAGACAGGGGTTACAGAAAAACCCCGCCTTGGCTCACATAAGATCATTATTTAATGAGACTAGCGATGCTAACAAAAAAAAATATATTTGTCTGCTCGTAGTCCCATGGATGTGAAAATGAAAAAATCCATAATAACATAACATTGTATATAAATTATTTCTTCCATCATCCGATAAATGTGGAATATAGCACCAGTTTCTCACAGTAAACTAATTCATTCCATGGCAGTGACAAACTACGCATGTCAACAAAATGGTGAGCATTAGAAACATTTTGGCTGTAATGCTCATTGTTATATTTTAAGTTCAGTTTAGGGAAAGATGGCCCACTCTCAGGCACATTCTGTTATCCTGGACTGTTATAGGAGGTAGATCGCTCTTCCAACGTTTTTATAGCCCTCCCAAGGCACACTGGGGTCTGACAGACCCCAAGAACATACTATATACGAATATCTAATTGATAAAATTATTCTAATAGATGTGACTTCTATGTATTCGAAGTATGTATTACCTGCACTCTTAGCGCCTATGTTGGTAAATTTGTAGTTCATTCTGTTGTTTTTATAGATAATTAAAAACTTGTGTTGGGGTTCTGTAGACCCCAGTGTGGCATCTAAGTTCTTCTTTTTGTTATTACACATTTGTTACAATTTGCTTTGTAAGTGATATAAATGTAACAAATATTTCTTTCAAAATGTTTTATTGCGTGGGTTATAATTTATTTATTATTTTGCTTAACTTTCTGATGAATGTGAATTTTTTCAGAATGGCTGAGGCCTAAAGTGAGAAGGCCAATAAAAATATTAATTAAGGAATTAGGAGTCAAAGGCCCTAGGACAGTTTAAAAAGGAAGATGCTCTTATTGTTCTAGACAGAAAGATAGGAAAACAAAACTAGTTTCTAGGGAACGCCACAGCCATACACTTGTGCGTAGAATGCAGTCAAAGTGGGCGGCAATACATTTTTTAAAACATATTTTTTATATTTAGAATATTATAAGTAACAATAGAAAAATAATAAATCTTGATTTGTATAAAATTTCAAATTTCTAAATACGTTTTTTCCAAACTGTAAAAACTACTTGAAAAATGTGCATTTTCCATGTGTTTTTTTTATATAACGTAAATTAATAGTTATTTTCATCACTAGTACGCAAAGTGTGTGTTTTCGGTACGAGGTATAGTTTTACGAGCGAGGCGAAGCCGAGCTCGGAAAAAAGACCGAGTACCGAAAACACACTCATCGTACGTGTGATGAAAATTACTTTTCATTATACTGAGACTATAGATCCTTATACTATTCTTATATATATACGAAAATTGATTTATATATTTTAAAATGTATATAGAATGTCATCAGGTATCTCTAAAGAATGGTTATAATCAGACATAGTTTATGACTAAAATTTTTTAACTGTGAAATACCTAATGATAATTTAAATTGATAGTTTTCATTACAATATTTCGGTAGCAGGTGTTTTCAATACATGGTTTCAGAAAGCAAAGTTAATTTACCACATGATATCTTTTCTGTACTAATATTCAATAATAGTACAGAAAAGAATCTTTTACCTCCTAGTACAGAAAAGGGGTACTTTGCGTACTCAAAACATGTATTGAAAACACGTGTTACATATGCAGTATAATGAAAAATAAATATTCTTAATCCAATTTATTGTTTTCTTAATCTTGTACGTTTTTTTTTAATTGTCTAAATAAAACCTTCTAAAAATATTTTAAAACTATAATTTATATAAAGGATTAACTTTTGGGGTCTATAGGACACCAGTGTAGCATGTATGAAAAAAAATATTAGTGTGCCTTTGGAGGGATAGGCTTGCATTGAAGGACTGTAGTCATAAACTGGCGGACAAAAAAAACGGCGCACCTGCAATTCTATGTGAAAAATGCAGATAGAACTATTATTTATCGGTGTTTGGTACCCAGATCAATGCAGGTTATTATCCTCTATGCCTTCACAAAACATCTCTTAATTCCATCAATTATTAAGGATTAAAAGTAAAAGATAAGACATGGGAGTCACTTCAGTCGGTATTTGTGTGCCTATTCAACCGTGTTTCGTCTTCTCCACGTACCTTGGTAGGCATTTTTTTTTTCATAAAAAAGTTCTAGAGTGTGAAAATGGTTTTGACTTCAGAGGTAGTGGCGCGCATCTTAGCGTTAATTGAAGACGGCCGAAGTCAACGGTATGCGGCGAGAGTTCATGGTCTGCCCGAAACTACAGTTAGGCGTGCTGTCCAAGGTACCGGGAAACTGGTAGCTACGAAAGGAGACCGGGATCAGGCCGTCCAAGGGCGACAGAGCAAGCGGATGACCGGTTCGTCGCTGTACAGGCCCTTAGAAATCGATTTCAAACTGCTGTTGAGACTTCCCACCGGCTCCGTGAGGTTCGGGGAACAGACGTGACTCCCCGAACAGTAAGGAGGAGGCTTGCTGAACTCAACCTGCACTCCAGAGTCCCCGCATCCGTCCTTCTCACCCCAGCGCACCGAACAGCACGCCTCAAGTTTTGTCGTGAGCATGCCGCCTTGTCTGTAGTTGATTGGGCCTCCATTTTATTTTCCGAAGAGTCCAGGTATAGTCTGTATGGAGCAAATGGACGAGTTAGAGTATGGATGAGACCAGGGGAGAAAGTTGCACAGTGCAATATGACGGGAAGAGTGGCGTTTGGAGGAGGCTCGGTGATGGTTTGGGGTGGAATTTCGTTAGAGGCTATGACAGACCTCCATGTGTTTAGTAGACCAACCCTGAATGCGGATACGTACATCACCGACATCCTTGAAGAATATGTGGTGCCATTTACCCCATTCATCGGCCCCCTTTCCCGTCTTATGCACGATAATGCAAGGCCACACGCCGCTCACGTTGTAAGGGACTATCTGAACGAGGTCGGTATATGTACCATGAACTGGCCAGCTCGCAGCCCGGACCTAAATCCTATTGAGCACCTTTGGGACCAGCTCGGAAGAGCCGTCAGGCGACATCAGTATCCTCCAAGGGATCTCCAAGAGCTTAGAATTGCTCTCGTGCGTGAGTGGGATCTGATTCCTCAAGATCGTGTTGCCAATCTGATTCGAAGTATGCCAAGGAGGATGCAGAGTGTGATTCAAGCAAGGGGAGGCAACACCCGTTATTAACAAACCATGAATCAAAATATAGAAGCTTTATTTTCTTTTGAAAGTTCTCATTTTTTGTTCTTTTCTTTATTAAAGTTTATTTTTCCCCACTGAAGTTTTGTTTTTTATCCTTCATCCCTGTTGTGAAACAAAGAGGATACTTTGCAGTAAATAATGGTAAAAACATTTTCTCCTTAGACCAATCTGGGTTAATTTTTTACGTAAAAATCAAAGTGCGTCGTTTTTTTTTGTCCGCTAGTTTATTTTATTAATTCATTAGTATTTCTATATAAAATAGTAAGGAAACCTTTGTAAAGAGTCAATATTATCGAAATTTTTGCTTGTAGAGTAGTAAAACAATAGGAGGATAAGATTGGAGGATGGAAGGAGATGACAGAGGTGGGGAGAGTGAAAGACTAAAGCGGTAATAGGCTGGCAATTAGTGGAGCTATGAGGCGACGGTGCTGCCCTCACTGGGCGTGGCCATCAATCGATAGCTCGCCCTCCCCGCCCTCGCCAGATCGCCTCGTCCCTAATAGCTCTTGTCCTCACGTCTCTTCTCGACCATCTTATCTCTTAGAACAGAGAGGGTTATCGTCCAATACTGTCCCAATGAGGAGGCAGTCTGGTCCAATATACTGGGGCGTTTGGGCCCACTTCAAATGAGTTCTCTGATTAAACTCCCTAAAAGCAGTAGCTAGCAATAAATTGAACATTCAATATGATTATAATAAGGCCCTTTTTATGATTCCCAATTACTAAACCTAGTTAATGAAATCCTAAACCATCCCTAAAAACATAGAGTTCTCCGCAAGAATTTTCCAACGTTTACCTATGTAGGTTTTTTTTTAAATATAATTATCATTCAATTTAAAAATTGCCCCTATCGAACTTGCCATATTTATCAGTGGTAGAAAATATAACTTTTATTTTAAAAAAGTTTAAGTTAAACTTAATGTTTTTTTACCCTACATATAGTTTTTATTGAACATTAACTGTTTCATTATGAAAACTTTTTGATAAAGTTATCTTAAAATATTTTGCATAAAAGTTCAATTCAAAAAGTTATTCTGAAACTCATTCATAAAAAGATTTTAGTCAAAGAAAATAATTTCGGAAATGCAAAAATTTATTTTAATAGATTAAAATTTTTAATATTTTGTAAATATGTTTATTAGTTTTAAACTACAAAATTATGTTTAACAATACCATAGAATCAGTATAGTTAATTATCATATAAATATATAATATCGTTACTCAATATAAAAATGTTTCGATTATTATTCAACATCATCATTTAATTTAACAATTTAAAAACATTTTAATTTATACTTACATCCATCAAGAATAAATTTCAAGTAGCCCCATTTTACACAGTTATCTAATAACATTTCTTTGCATATTTTTACTGATATGAGTTTTAATTTGTTCTTGCTTCACTTCAAGTCATTATTACAGTCATATAATTCGTCAAAAAACACTTTTATGGAACCTAAATAAATGGTTCTTCAAATTCGTTAACAAATTGCCTTTAATTATTCTTTCGCAACAGTTGTTGAGACGTATTAGAAAAAATTCCGAATCACTCGGTCTATTTTGCGCACCTTAGTAATTTGTGAACTGCTTACTCACAAGTAATAACTAAAAATAAAATGAAACGGTCCGGTGTATCTCACCGGATAATGAATGAACACTAGACTTGTTTTGATTCGAGAAGAATGAAATGATAGGATAGGACTAAATATACCTTTAACTAATCCTATCACAGGACTATTCATCAAAATAAACAGTATAAGTAAACAAACTCTTTTCCAATGACAAAAACTTTTATGATCACAACCCAGGGCAAAAAAGTTATTGTTAAACTCACATTTTAATTTTAATTGCTCAAAAGGTTTAGGTAAACCTTAAACTTTTTGAAGAAAAACTTTTATCATATTGTAACCCTTTTGTGGGTAACAAATATTTATTTAACAGAAATATTCAGTTATCACAATGCCAACGAATTATTAAAACTTAAATATATGAGCAGGTTACAAAATTGATAACTTTATCACATGGTGGCCTTTTTTCTTTTTTTTGTGAAAAATATTAGCCTTTTATAATTATGTATATTATCTCATAATAAGAGGTATTGAACAGAAGGGCAATAAATAATATTTTAACTTAGTAGTTTCCGTCTGTGAGTAATAAGGTTGGGGATGTTAGCAGGTGAATAATGTAAGATTTCCATTTTAAATTTTTTTCTCAATTACTACAACGTTCCCGGTTAAATAATCTGGGGGATCAATAAAAAATCGAATTTGATACTTGGAGCTGCTACCTAGCAATCTAACAGCGAAATATGGGCAGGGAACATATGATAAGAGCGAGAAATATGTGTTGGTGTTAGAGTGGTTAGGAGAGCAATGCACCCTCAAGAAGAAGTCTTGAAGGCTGGACAATTCACATTCCTCCGCTGCCGTCCGGTTTTCACGGCTGTTAGGGAGGACCTGATGGAAACTGTAGCGCTACAACGGGAACTGCCCGAGGCTCGTTTGGTTGTTTTGTTGCACCTTTATACCTCTGACAGCTTTATTGAGGGAACTAATCCCTACTACAATCTCTTCATTCAATATCATATTATTCCATTCCTATTCAATATAAGAACGCTTGAATACTCCAAGAAAGGATATCGCATCCCAAAAAGAAACCAATTTTACACCCCAAAGTGGATTTTAACAAATTGCAGTCAGGACACGTAAAATTACGTTTGACAAAAAGGGAATTTTACATGACCCGACTACAATGAGTTAAAATAATTTGAATAATTATAAAAGCATACAAAAAACAAAAACATCGGTATGTTTAAACAAAAATGTCGGTCTAATCAAACACAAATTCTACACTGGTATTGATTTGTAATTAACATCATCCTTGAGATAAATAGATAGGTTTTACATTTTTTAATTACAATAAAATACAAAACAATTACTAAGTTCTTAATCAACAAAAATGGGAAATTAGTGTATAGAAACTGTTTTTTTACAATGACAATCATTAGGTGTATCATTACCTGGTGTCAATTAGGGTCTGGCCACACATGTCCGCACCGGATCCGCACCGTAGCAATAATACAGGTTATGTTCAGAATATTTTTAATTTAACCTACATATTACCTTTAGTTATGCCTAAAGTGGCATGTGTCTGACATGTGTGGCTTGAACTTTAGACATAACTTAAGGTAATATGTAAGTTAAATTAAAAATATTCTGAACATAACCTGTATCATTGCTACGATGCGGATCCGGTAAGGACATGTGTGGCCAGACCTTTATTGTCACCAGGTTATCATTAAAATTATCAGATGATTTATCTTTTGTTTCATTATCACAGTTGCGGATCCAGGGGAGGGGCGCGCGTCCCTCCCTGAGAGGTGAGGACACTCTTAAAGTATTACTATCCTTATATATATATATAAATCTCGTGTCCCGATGTTTGTCTTTCTATTACTCAGAAACTACTCAACCGATTTTAATGAAATTTGGCTCAATGTATATAGTTTTGGCCAACTTAAGAGGTAGGATAGTTTTTAACTTGATTAGTGATCAAAATAATTCTTATATAGCGAATTATTGCAAATACAGTAGGTCATGTTTCGATTTATTAACCGACTTCGAACGAAAGAGGAGGTTACTCAATTCGATACGTATGTGACTTTTTTTTTGTGCCTTTTTTTTTTTTTTTTTTTCTATGTATGTTCACCGATTACTCAGAGATGGGTGGGCCAATTGGAACGAAACCTTTTGCATCTTGTAGAGTATTTTCCCAAGGTGGTCCCATTTAAACCTTTTTGGGGTTCCTAATTTATTTAAGAAGTTATCGGGAAAAAACATGAAAATAATTATTTAATTATCGCTCAAATTGTTTACTTATTGGAAAAACATATGGCATATATAACATAAGGTATGCTCCAACAAGCTATTAAAACTACTTGATAACTAACAAACCCAAATATTGTATTACTGCTGGATGAATCAAATGGGAAAACCAACCAATCAAATTCAGAATCAAAAGAGTGGGGGGAGAACATGAGCAGTCTGTTAGTTATCGATGTGTTTTACGTGCTTGTTGGAACAAACCTATACATAACCTTAACTAATTTTTCAACATTAGATTTAAATGAAGATATAAATATCAGCAGAATATAATATCGCTGTCGTTTTCTGTAGCGATATTAGCATAAATAATAGATAGATCTATATTCATCGATAACAGTAAACCTTCTTAATTTAGATCTAATCAACAGTTGGACACCATAATCATAAGACAACAAAATTCGTGGAATTCCAAGAAAGACTGAGTATTTAATCGGTAATCGTTTTAAAGCAGAATTTAAGACTTCTTCAAGTTCCCGAAGGATCCTTTAAATTTAAAATCGTAGCTATTATTGATTTAAATTAGATTTTGATTTCTATCTATTATTGACTATGCACATTAAAAAAGAATACAATAATTCCTGGAAAAGCTCATTTTCAGTTGACTTAATAAAGGATTCAGATACCTCTGTCTTCTTCCGGATACACTCGGTTACTGTGGAATATCTTGCCGGAGGTCTTGTGCCGATCCTTTAAGGGTGACACTTCTGTTATGTTATCCGGATTACTAGTATCGGTTTTTAAATTTGTTTCTACAACTATCGAGGCTTTTGCTGGTGTTCATCCATCAATAAAAACTACACAATAAAACTTGACAACTACCCGAAAACAACCTCATTGTATGAAAGTCCCCTCAGCAAACATTTGGCAGTCATGGAAATGATTGTTAAAAATGATGATAAATGCTACGCCACTAGAATTAAAGCAACATTGTTTAGCAATTTATTTTCTGAATAATGTTTTATTACGAAGGATATAATTCATAGTACTTCGGTAATAAATTTAGTCAAAAATTCATCGAAAGGAATTACGAACATAATTGAATCAACCTTTGGAATTAAGTCAGTAGTCTAATACGGAGAATAATAATATCCTTCGTAATAATAAATTAACCATATGTGAGTCCCAAACCCTGTTGCTTCTATCCTAGCGGGGCAGTCTTTTTGATCTCGATAAATTTTATGGTTGCCCCTTTTTTTGCAGGGACTTCTATCAAATGATGTAATCCAATGAAGTCGTGTATAATATAGCCATAGTTTTCAGAAGGATATTCAAGCCATCAAAATATAAAAATTACTTTCAAATTTACTATAGGTCATATTAGCATCCTCATCGATTCTCCATTAACGATATCATGTCTAAAACCGGCGAAAATCTCGACTGTTCAGTGACTTATCTACTTCATCTTGGAATGGCCGGATTTATGAATATTTAACTCAACACATCTCGGAACACTGATTCTCTACGTAAATGACAAGTACTGACGACATTTAGCAAAGGAAAAATATTGTCATTGTGGAAAAACATTTTATGTGTTCCCTTCCCAATTGAACATTGATCTTTTAAAAAAAAAAAAAAAAAAATCCATTTATAATCATAAAAAATAGTGTGTTGAAAGTTGTATAATACACGCACCGCTTTCCCACTTTTCTGTGTGTATTCATAAAATTGAAAAGGTAAAGTGTATTTCATAATAATTTTATACAATTATTGTATAATTAAAAGACCTGGGAAAGACAAACGTGGTAGAGCGTAAAAAGAATTTTTAAACCAACGTTTATTTTATCAACGACCAATGACCAACGAAATTTTTAAACCAACTTACGGTTTTCTACATTTGCTATCTTCTCCAACTAAAAATTGTGAAATAAAAAACATTTTATAAAAAAATATTAAACCGACTTCGAAACCTGGGAATGGGTAAATAATTTGTAATTATTTCATACTTTTCAGTGAATTTATTTTTACTGGTTCCTAGGTTTCGAAGTCGGTTTAATATTTTTTTATAAAATGTTTTTTATTAACATGGTGTCATATGTCAATTTCATAACGTTTTTGTTTATAAGCTTGCTATTGTAATACAGGTTATCATTATTATAATTTTGTATTGCGTTATGTGAGTGCAGTTATTTGTTCCTATATTATTATTTTCCACAGACATAGTAATACAACTTTGTATTTATTGTTAATTTTCATTAAAGAATAAATAAATCAAGAAAAGGTTACAATAAATTCTCAAATGTGTAGGTACTTTTTCTTCCTTTTCCTTTTTTATTTGTATTTAAATTAAATTACTAGCTAAGCGCTGAAACGCTTTGCTGTGGCCCACCCTGATATCAACTTTTAGTAAAGTAAATACATTTTAATAATTTAAATTAGGCTATTATTTGAAATGATACTCTAAAAATGTTGTAACAGCACCTACTGTCACAGGTGTAACCTAATAGAAACCTGGCTTGGGGAGTCAGTGTTGCCAAAAATTAGTGAGTTGGCTACACTGCAGGTAACCAGACATAAAAACTCCCTGAGTGTGTTTTGATTAGGTGTTGTGGGATACTTTGTGATTTGCTAAAGAACTGCATAACTAAGACTTTAATATTATATTTTCGGTCGATTTATTTATTTATTTAACAGAAGTTTCTTTATTTTCATTATTCGTTTTGTTATTATATATTTAATATTATAATATTAAATTGTTATTATTATTTAAATACAGTGATTTTTTATTTTACCAAACCTTTTTATCATTTTTATCCCGTGCTCTAAAATGTTAAATTTAAAAAATGTCAGTGAAGATTTGTATTAATAAATGCGGCGCAAAATAGAAATAACATGTTACTGATACAATTCCATTAGTAGACATTGAAATCAATAGCAGGGAAGAGAAGATCCATTTTGAAGATTTTCATAATGTCTAGTGTAAAAAATTTTAAATTTTGCGCCGCCTCCGAAAAGATTGTGTTGTATTGAACATAGTATTTAATATTTCAATTTAATAATTTTTATTAACAATTAGTGTGTATTTGTACAAATCAAAATAAAATTATTCGTCTTATTGCACTTTTCCACTTTTTATACCATTTTCAATTTTGGTGTGTATTCATAAAAATCAGAAGGTAATTATTTCATACTTTTCAGTGAATTTATTTTTACTAGTTCCTAGTTTTCGAAGTCGGTTTAATTTTTTTTTTATAAAATGTTTTTTATGTTAACCAATTATTGTAATTATAAATTAAAATATAGTAGAAAATATGTAGAAAAGACTTTTTATTACAAAAAAATAAATAAATAAAACTTCCCATTTGAATTCCCTGGATATACACCCAAACAAATCTCCAGTTGAAGATTTGCTCACCGATCATTCTTCTTCGTAATTTAAATCCACATCAATTGTGCAACGGTACACGGTTGGTCATTAAAAGGATCGCAGGAAATGTTATTGAAGCAAAAATGTAGCCTGGAAGGTTTACAGGAGATATCGTCCTGTTGCCACCTATTCCCCTGGAACCGTCAGAATTTTCAATAAAATTTAAAAGGCTTCAATATCCTATTCGTTTGGCTTTTGCCATGACCATAAACAAATCCCAAGGGCAAACAATGTCCACTTGGACTTTGAAAATCCATGTTTTTCCCATGGGCATTGACATACCTCACGTGGGAAATGCATCGCCTGCTCACGTGTGTGGAAACCAATAAATCTTTGGTTTGTGTTAAAAAAACGAAACAGGTTAACCCAAAACATTTTGAACAAATTAGTACTTGAATAAATAAAAATTCTTAATTGTATTATGTAAAAACCTCTTTAAGAAGAGATTTCTTATCACTCAAATATATTGCTAAATTAAAAGCTGCAACACACCACCCTCCTACCGAACACTTATTTGCCGAAGAGTCGGGAAATCGAGATGTCAAAGAAATTGAGAAAAACGCCTATCTAAAGGACATATTAAGGACGCGTTAACCGAGATTGGTATGACCCTGAGCAATATTAAACCCGTTGCTAAACTAACAATACCAAGTTGAAGTAGATTTAGGCCAATAATCAATAGATCAATGGCTGAGGTTACCAAAACTTACCCGGTAGAAGTTCAGTGATCCTTTTTAAAATTAGTGAAAAAATATAGCCATTTCGAATAAGTTTATACCGATGCATCAAAAAATGGCGATAGTGTTGGCAGCACTGTGAGTCGTAAACACAATCACCTCCTTTTTAATCAAACTACATTGAAGTATGAGATGTAAAAAATAAAAACTTTAACTTTCCTATATTCCTTACCAAACACTTTTAAATGGTGTAATGCTCTATTCTCAATCACATTGGATGTTGATTAGCTGAAAGGTTTTCATCTTTATCAATGAATATTAGTATCACTGTATTTGTTTAAAAATATTAGGATATAACTACTGAGTCACAGCAACGCGTGGCCGGGTCTGCTAGTTTCTATATAAAATGAGCTATATTTAGTCATTTTCAAGTCTATTAATTGAAAATTAATTGTATTTAAACATTTACAGTAATTAACAACGTCAATATGTACTAATATGTATTTTAAATCAGGGCCTTCATTACTCATGAAAAGAAAAAAAAAAAAGTGCGCCCCCCCCTCAGAAAATTTCTGGATCCGCCACTGCATTATCATTTATTCATATTTTATTATTTTAGAATCATATTTAATTGTTATATAGTTCACATCAACATAGTAAATTGCTGATATAGATATATTATTGTTTTCACATTATCAGAGTTCAAATATTTAATAGGTAGAGTATATCTGCCCTTGCATGGTTGGCTCAATGTATACAAATAAAAAAACTCGTGAAATGAGACATCATTTATTCAGTAAAGTGCCCTCTCTAATTGATCAATTTTGATGTAATTTCGGCTGTCGCATCTTGGGCAGATATATTTACCAATTACCCAGTTTGATCAAAATCGTTGACGTTGTTTTTGAGTAAATAAAAAAACACGTGAAAGTAAGACAAAATTTATTAAGTAATGTGCCCCCTCCAATTGATCAATTTAGATGAAATTTTGACTGCATTATAGCAGGCATATGCATACATCAAATACCAAGTTTAATCAAAATCGTTAGAGCCGTTTTAGAGAAAATCGAAAAAGAAACATAAAACTTAGACAAAATTCTTTAAATAAAGTACTCGCTCCGTTTGACCAATTTTGATGAAATTTTTGCTATCACATCGCGGGCATATACATACACCAAATACCCAATTTCAGGTTCGTAGGGTTTATAGTATTTGAGCTAGTCTGTTCACACACACACAAACACACAGACCATTTCGCGGGACTTGGTTATTTGGACTCAGGGGACCCCAAAACGTGTATTTCCTTTGAAAACCGGAAGTCAAAATTTTTCACGATCGCAATACTTTCCCTTACTATACATTTCATGTATAGTTAAGTGAAAGTAAAAAAAAAAAAACCATACTCATTTGCTTATTTTAAATCTATGTAGATAATAATTTGCCAATAGTATGAAATTACATGACAATAAAAACTTTGATATTAATAATGAAATATCAATAACATATGAAGTTGGGAATATGTAAAGAAATACATTATATTTTTCCTTGTAATAATAAATGAGAAAAATAATAATATTTTTCTGATCTGAAACCAGAAAGATAAAAAATGTGTTATTTAGTAAATTTCTAATCTACAAGCTAATTGATACTTAAATCAATTTAAACATAAAAAAAAAAAATGGATTATGTTATTTTGTTTCAAACAAATGGGCGTGCCCAAGCAACAGAAATAAAAATAAAGGAAAAGGGAGAAACTTAAACCGAGTGTGAAAAATAAGGACTATTAAAATACACACATTTCATCTTCTCGCTTGTTTGTGTTGTGTAAAAAAATATATATATATTTATCGTTGCCAGTTGGAACAAGTACATTTATATTATTTATTGGTTTAATAATGGCCCGGGACAGAGACTATAGCTAATGCCCTGATGTATGGGCCCGGGGCTAGTGGTAATATTTCAGCCATTGTTGCGGAGGTCACCTGGCCCGAGAGCTCATTAATACACTTGTCGGAACGCTAACACTTCATCAACTCCGGTTCTTGTTACCTCGCTCCCACTATCATCAATTTAAAACAATTTGTGTACCATCACTCACTAACAAATTGTTTTCACTGATTAAGCGAAAACGAAAAGGACGGCTGAAAAAAAAGAAGCAGTGGACATGGGAACGGTGCTAGGGAACTGAGACATCATCCCACCTCGAGGCTATTAACGACTCTTACTCATCCTTCAGTTCCGGCTCGCTTTGTAATGAGAAGCGACAGGTGATAGTACTCCTTGTAAATATCCTCACCTCAGAACGGCCTCATCAATTAGGAGCCTCTATATTTATATAATAATATAAATAATAATACTAAGGGAACGTTGGATGCTGAAACAAACAACATTAGCCGCCTTCATGATATCCCGTTGCCTTACCCAATCAAAACACTCATCTGTAAGATTCCCCAATCTAACTCAACCCTCCCAATAACATCTAATCTTTGTTTACTCTTAAAGCCAAATAATTAATTTAGCGTTGGTAAGTTAAGCCTCAGAGACTTGGACCAGTCCTGATGACCAACTCCTGTTTATATTTAAGCAGAAAGTTCTACATCATATATGTGGGAGTAAGGTCGAACGCAATGCATGGAGAATGAGAATGGCTTTATTATTTTTATGAGCCAGATATCTTCGCCTTCATCAAGCTTAGATTTGGATGAGTAGGACAGCTTTGCTAGCCGGAAGTCGAAATTTTTCAAGATCGCAAAACATTTCCTTACTGTATATTTATTATATAGGTAAGTAAAAGTAAAAACTATTTAAAAAAAAAAAAAAAAACAAGGGTAGCAAAGAAGTAGGTGAAATTTACTGCGCTACAAACCCTGTCTACTACATCTCGTGTCATCTAAAGGCTCCCAAAGAAGCAACTTGCACTCCTGGTACTCCACAAAGGATTCAACTAACTAACCACTCGAAAAATTAAGCTCACTTACGAAAAATACTGAGACATTGTAGTTTCTAGAGCCCGCCATCGGCTGTCTAGCCTAGCTAAACCTTTCCATTAGCTCAATCATAGAGTATATAATTATGCGGAAGGGTCACTATGTGATTGGAAATGTGCACCGCTTCCCCCACTCCTTGAGGTCCCAGAGCGCTCCGGCCGTTTACCGCACCCAAAGTAACTTCTCGATTGTCGATCAATCATTGTTTCTTTTTACTTTTCAGAGCGGTTTTGGAGGGGATCTTTTTTTATAAGTTAAAGTTTATAAGATATCAAAAATGGGAATACTGTGCTTAACATTTGGTTGCAATAATAGAAAGGCAAGTTCTCGCACATCTAAATTAACTTTTCACAGGTATTTTAATTTTATTTTTTCTTCTATCGATATGATTATGTCCCATCCTTGGTCAAATTTTAATAACCCCAAATTTAGTTTCTGGTTAGGGCTGATTAAAGAGATAGAAGGATAAAAGCAACACTTTGTTGTCCATTTACTGAGTTTAAAAACATTAAAAAGCTATTGACCGAGAGCAACCTTTAGAAAAGGTGACAAGTATATAAAAGATTTGAAGATTTCGAAAGATTGTTTAGTTACATTAGAAGTAGGGGAGGACGAACGATCTGACTAATCTTCAATTTCGTACACATTTTCGAAAAATCATAGTACACAAGGTGCTTCATGGGTCTTCATCCAGTAGAGCTATTGCTATCCCCTTTGATAAAATCAATATTTTTGGAAAAATGTGTGCGAAATGAAAAGCTTAGATCAAATAGATTTCTCAAATCCAAAGAATAACAAGCGGGAAGAAAATTAATTCAGGGTAAATCATACCATTTTAATTTTTTTTTTCGATAGTTTGATTTTAATTTTTTTTCTTAGCTTGTCTTCATTAATTACCTTCGCGTTTAGTGGTCGAGTTACTCAGTCATTTTTAATTTTAGCACCTTCGCAGTTTGAAGGCTTTACCATTGAAAACAATGACGTACCTACTCTCGAAGTAAGTAGATACTTGAAGTGAAGGTATGTATTGCTTGCTCGTAATATTAATTAAAATTTTAAATTTAAATGTTTTAATTTATATAAGTTCAACCAAAGTTCATATTAGTGTATTGTTTCATGATTAATAATAAAAAGTCATGCGAAGAGTGTTTGGCGGCAATTAGTGATTTACCCATACACATGTCAAGAAGGTCTACAGAGCATCAAAAAACGTTTGAGGTGTCAACAAATTATAAATTTTATAAGTGAATTTTTCAGGAATTCATCTCAGAAAATCGCTTGTTTATGCCATCAATGCATTGGTCAGTGTAAAACCAAAACTTCATTTTTTCTGAATATTTGTCTTTGGATTCAGATAATAATCATTTAAACTTATTGATCCAATTTATAGTGTCATACATTATAAGGGCTATTAGTTATAAGTAAAGGCCGGATTTCGTGCAGTAAAAATTTTAAAAACGTGCAATAAAAATTAGCCAATCGTGCAAAAACGTGCAATAAAAATAAAAAACACTGACAAGCGTGCAATAAAAATAAAAAACACTGACAAACGTGCAATTCAACCTTCTGCTGTGTGAAGAGGCGGTGTATAATTAAAAAATCAAATATTAATTTAACATATTTATATAATTATTGTTATATACATATGTGATTACAAAACCAACAAAAAAAATGTTTGCTAGGAATCATAATTAAACAAAACTAATAATATATATATAGTAAAACATAAATTTTCGTAATTTTCTACTAACTATATTAATTTATCAAATAGAAATTTCTAAAATTTTATCGTATTAAATTTACAATAATGTACATTTCCATATTATGCTTCGTAAATTCATCTCCAACTTTCTCGATAATATTAATCTGTGATCTCAACGTTAAGGTTTGCTCTTCAAGCTTTTTTATTTTCGAAGGTAGAACCGATAAATGGGATCTTATAAATGCTAGATCTGATGCAACAGATGTAAAATTTAAAAAAAGATTTTACTTTTTGCACAGATACTTACTGCATCATCTTCAAGAGTAGAAACAACCTCTTTAAAATTATTAAAATGATCTGAATAAAATAGGGCTGCTTCGATCCATGTTCCCCATCTAGTTATCACAGGTTCTGGGGGAAGGGAGCAGTCCATACTATTTCTATAAGCTGTAACGCGGTGAGGAGCTTTTAAATATATTTTTTCCCATTATTAACAAGTGTGTTCATATTTCGGCAAATTTCCCTAACTTTTTCAGCAACACGGTTTAAATCATGCACTACACAAGTTACATGTACCATATTTGAATAAAAAACTTTTAATGCTTCTCCAGCTTTTACCATATACGGAGCGGCATCGCTAAAAAATAAAAGGATTTTATCTTGGTAGGATGTTTGACAGAAAAAATTTGCTAACTTGTCGTTTTTGGAAGCTGCTTACATGAAATGAAGTATGGTTTGGGTTCAATCTCCAGGTGTAGGATTCCAACAATTATACTGCAAATATTAAGTCCCCGTGGGTCTGTTGTTTCATCTACCATGATGTAAATATAATTATTTTCAACTATTTTTCGTATTTCTTCAACAGAATGTTTAAAACAGTTTTCGAGGTAATTTTTTTCTTAGGGTGCTCTCGTCAGGAATGTTTTGTTTTGTGTATTTTTGCAAAAAACACTTAAAGGGCTTGGACTGCAGTTTATTGAATGGAATATTGGAAGCGACCATGGTGTAACATAAATCGGTAAAAACTGTTTGTTATTGTCTAACGACGAGCAGCTTTGTTTGTTGTAATTGTTGAATTGGAGTTCGCTTGGATTTTTGTGCTGCAGTTAACTGCGTGTTTTCCCGTCTTCTTTCAATTCTGGGCATGGTTTTATCCATTTGATTTTGGAAGATTGGCTGGCTGTCACTTTAGGCCATAGGTCAATAGTGAAAATTTTTGTACTTGTTTACCGAACTAAACTCAACTTCAGAATGATATGGAAATAAAGGAGTAGGTGGGAAGGTTGAGTCAAATCCAGTTAGAACTTCTAAGAAAGTTAATACAAAGGAACGTTGTTCGACATAATACCATTTCCGTAACGAGAATATTTTTTTCTTTCTAAGAAAATTAGGTAGAAAGATAAATTATAAATACATACATACATCGGTATTATTGTTGGTGATTTTAAAATAAATCACCATAATAAGAATTTAAAAAAAATCAATATTTTTAATGAAATATCAAAAAATGCACTTTCGTGCACTGAAACCTAAAATGTGCAAATTTGTGCAGTAACCCTCAAAATGTGCAATTTCGTGCAAAATAAAACTTACATATGTTAATCAGGAAGCCTTAATTCGTGTAAATAACTTGTCCCCGATCGATTTCAAGCAACCGAAAAAATTGCACGAGAATCCGGTCTCTAGTTATAAGTTAATAATAATAATAATAAGTTCTCCAGACTTATTCTTCTGTAATGTTATTCAATGTAATAAAAATAATACTTCTTATGGTAAATACGTTAGTCTATTAATACCGAACTTCATCTAAAAAGTTAAATAAACAAATAGAGCCGAATAGGTAGCTGTTATAAAATATGAAATCTCCTTACTTGAGAGGACCTCAAGGTGTGGGGGGAAGGGAGCACACTTTTAGGTGGCAGCCACATTAGACATGCCTCCTATAGTTATTAATATAGTTATAATATAGTTAATAGCTATACTCTGTGGGATCAATAGGATAGTCTTCTTTAGCGCAGCTCAAAGGCTAATAAATAAAGAAAAAAATATAAAGGGCGTTACTAAAAAAAAAAAAAGCATAGTATTAATAAATATAAGAGGAATAACTCAAAATAATTTACTATCGAGTTTTTTTTTTTTTTTTTTATATATATAACCTTAAAGAAATAGTCGAATAAAATTCAATAACGAAAGCTGATTAGTTCTACAACATAATAAAAATAAAAAAATCTGGTGCGTGCGCGCAACACACAACTTTCACTTACCAACTTACTTAGATTAGAAATTGACGTGTTTTGCTAAATATCATTTCCCAAAGTCACACATTTTTCTACATTCATATCTTATTTCTGTTAATCGTTAAAGCCGTTTTTGAGTAAATAAAAAAACCCCGTGAAAATGATACAAAATTTATTAAGTAAAGTCCGCCCTCCCGTAGATTAATTTTGATGAAATTTTCACAGTCATATCTCGGGCATATAAATACATCAAATACCAAGTTTGATCAAAATCGTGAAAACCGTTTTTGAGTAAATAAAAAAAACACGTGAAAATGATACAAAATTTATTAAGTAAAGTCCGCCCTCCCGTAGATTAATTTTGATGAAATTTTCACAGTCATATCTCGGGCATATAAATACATCAAATACCAAGTTTGATCAAAATCGTGAAAACCGTTTTTGAGTAAATAAAAAAAAACACGTGAAAATGATACAAAATTTATTAAGTAAAGTCCCCCCTCCGGTTGGTCCATGTTGATGAAATGTTGGCTATCACATCTTTGGCATATACATACATCAAATACCCAGTTTGATCAAAATCATGAAAGCCGTTTTTGAGTAAATAAAAAAAAAAAACACGTGAAAATGATACAAAATTTATTAAGTAAAGTCCCCCCTCCGGTTGATCAATTTTGATGAAATTTTTACAGTCATATCGTGGGCATATAAATAGATCAAATACTCAGTTTAATCAAAATCGTTAGAGCCGTTTTTGAGAAAATCGAAAAAAACTTAAAAAGTTATTAAATAAAGTACCCCCTCCCTTTGAGCAATTTTGATGAAATTTTTGCTGTTACATCGCGGGCATATACCTACACTAAATACCTAATTTCAGGTTCCCACAGTTTATAGTTTTTGAGCTAGGCTGTTCACACACACACACACACAGACCATTTCGCGGGACTTGGTTATTTCGACTCAGGGGGTCCCAAAACATGTATTTCCGTTGAAAACCGGAAGTCGAAATTTTTCACGATCGCAATACTTCCACTTACTATATATTTCATATATAGGTAAGTGAAAGTAAAAAAATAACAGGAATTAGTTATTTAGTGGTTTTTTAATAAGTTCTAGGGGTCACCTGTGGTGTTGTGGTTAGCATGGCAACCTACAATACTAAAGATCGCGGGTTCAATTCCAGCGGTGGCCCTAGGATTTTTTAATGGGAGTAAAAAATCCTTAGCTATGCCGTCCCTCGGATAGGACGTAAAATGGAGGTCCCGAGCCCGTACGATGTCAGGTACTCGTTAAAGATCCCTATCCTAATTATACCTGGATAGGCAAAATTTAGGACTCCCACTGTAGCATCGTCCGATTAGCCTAAGCAGTATAAAAATGGACGTTAAACAAACAAACAATAAGTTCTAAAAAATCTGTTGCGTGCGCGCAACACACAACTTTCACTTACCAACTTACTTAGATAAGAAATTGACGTGTTTTGTTAAATATCATTTCCCAAAGTCACACATTCTTCTACATTCATATCTTATTTTTGTTAATCGTTAAAGCCGTTTTTGAGTAAACAAAAAAAACACGTGAAAATGTTACAAAATGTATTAAGTAAAGTCCCCCCCCCCCGGTTAATCAATTTTAATGAAATTTTAACAGTCATATCTCGGGCATATACATACATCAAATACCCAGTTTGATCAAAATCGTTAAAGCCGATTTAGAGTAAATAAAAAAAACACGTGAAAATGTTACAAAATTTATTAAGTAAAGTCCCCCCTCCGGTTAATCAATTTTGATGAAATTTTTACAGTCATATCTCAGAAATATTAATACATCAAATACTCAGTTTAATCAAAATCGTTAGAGCCGTTTTTGAGAAAATCGAAAAAAACCTAAAAAGTTATTAAATAAAGTACCCCCTCCCTTTAAGTAATTTTGATGAAATTTATGCTGTCACATCGCGGGCATATACCTAAACTAAATACCCAATTTTATGATCGCACGGTTTATAGTTTTTGAGCTAGTCTGTTCACACACACACACACAGACACACAGACACACACACACACACACAGACCATTTCGCGGGACTTGGTAATTTCGAATCAGGGGACCCCAAAACGTGTATTTCCGTTGAAAACCGGAAGTCGATTTTTTTCACGATCGCAATACTTCCACTTACTATATATTTCATATATAGGTAAGTGAAAGTAAAATGCCTAAAACTTTGACAGCGGTTTCTAAAAAATTGCTTATTCAGTTGTTCCCCGTTTATTCCATACATAAATATTGTTAAAGTTATTTAACCAAAGAGATTTTTTAGATGTTTTTCCAAGTTAAATATTTTTTCGATTTTCCGAATAAAATTGTAATCTGACTAAAGGGTTATTTAAGAGTAATACAGTGTATAGTCATCATATTGTAGAGTATTCATACTTCTTAATGTTTTGAGAATTGATTAAGTGCAAAAGAAAAATATGTAGATGGAAATGTATCCTAGACAGATGTTAAAATTAAAATGATAAATTTTCCCAAGTAAGGTAAACGTACCTATAGTGGACACTGTTCCAGTAGTGGCCACTTGGACAATTAAATTTTGAAACTTAGGGAGCTAGGCTTTGAATCAGCTTCAAACTTAGAGTGAATGTACTGGATAGTGGTAGGTACATTCACTCAAAGTTTGAAGCTGATTCAAAGCCTAGCTGCCTTAGTTTTAACATTTAATTGTCCAAGTGGCCACTACTGGAACAGTGTCCACTATAGGTACGTTTACCTTATGTGAAAATAGCAAGTAAAAACTATATTTTTTTTTTCTGTTGAATCTGACAGAAATAGTGATGGAGCATACTGAACCTTCTTAGTAGACTTCTTCTTTAATTTACCATTTATTCCTTTCCATTGCTACCAGTCTATAGCCAGTCGATTCAGTGCTATAGGCTTTGGTAAATTAAATTAAATGTAACTTTAGAATAAGATTTAGGTACCGCATAATTTAAAAAACAAAACATGTAAGTAAGTAATCTCTCTACATAAATTCAACTACGACCCTCCCTCTACGAACTATGAATAGAAAGACGAAATAAGGACATTAAATAAGAAAGTTATAAGAGGAAAGGGAGAGGGGCCGAGGAGCTAGGAGCAGAGCGAGGAGACACTGTTGTAATTTCCTGTGACGTGTGATTCAATGATGTTTCAATCTGAGAGGCGTAAGGAAAGACTGATGGATCATCCTCTGGACCTTCAATCATCGTAGATTGCCAAGTAGAAATCTTGAGGCCATCTATCACAGCGTCTCTTGACAAAATTAAACTTCCACCCGAGTGTCCCGAAGGACTTGATTCTTCGGTAAAACCTTAAAATAATTAATTTACATTAAGCTAAAGAATTAGCTGAATCACAGTAAAACCTAAGACACAAAACTATCTTCATCTAACAAAAATAAAATAAAATGTAATACTACCATCTAGGTGGGTTAAATGCTCAATACTTTCAAGAAAGATTTTGAATCAAAGGTTATGTAAAAATATTTTTTAGTTATCGAGATATTTGGATAAATACTCTGCGGATGAATAGTAAATCCCCCGTTTAAATTCGCCACAAATGTGTGATTGAGGGGAGGGGATCAGTGAAAAGGGAGAATTGACTTGGCTTGGATGAGTCCGTGGCGGCCTATCGATAGAGTACGCTGGACACCCGGGTTCGATTCCTGGCCAGGGCTAATCTCTTTTGATCGATTAATCCTCCAAGGACGAGCAAAATTTTTTTCTTAAAAAATGAGATTTAGTATGGTATTTTTGTCAATGGACATGTTATAATTCAGGAAAAATATTTAAAAAAATATGGGACTTAGCGTTTGCTTATAATTGGCCGTGTTCATATGATCATGATAGGACTTACCCACGTCAATTTTTTGAATGGAAATGGGAAGTTTTATTTATTTATTTTTTTGTAATAAAAAGTCTTTTCTACATATTTTCTACTATATTTTAATTTATAATTACAATAATTGGTTAACATAAAAAACATTTTATAAAAAAAAAATTAAACCGACTTCGAAAACTAGGAAACAGTAAAAATAAATGCACTAAAAAGTACGAAATAATTACCTTCTGATTTTAATGAATACACGGCAAAATCGAAAATGGTACTGATGATTACACACTAACTGTTAATAATAAGTATTAAGTTGCATTTTCCCACTTTTTATACCATTTTCGATTTTGCCGTGTATTCATAAAAATCAGAAAGTAATTATTTCGTACTTTTTAGTGCATTTATTTTTACTGTTTCCTAGTTTTCGAAGACGGTTTAATTTTTTTTTTTTTATAAAATATTTTGTTATACGGATTTTAAGTGTATTTTGTACAAGTTTCTGGTTTTCATAGTCGTTTTCTTTTTTTTTTTAATGGATACCCCTCTTCGGACACTACAGGGGAGTTTGGTTCATTGGTTGGTTGTTCTATCTATGGTGGGAAGGACGAGATTTATTCCGTGGGTCAGTCGCGAAATAAAAGTCAACACAGGTAGCGCTCTACCACATTCGTCTATCCCGGGCCTTAATATTATAATTATATTAAGAGTCACCTTTTCAATTTTATGAATACGCGCGGAAAATCAAGTGCTGGGCGTGCATTACACTGCCTACTTTGATTTTTGTAAAAGACCAATGTTTCATTAGGACGACACATAAAACTTAAAACTTTTTTTTCACAATTACAATAATTTCCTTTGCTGAATTTTTTGTCAGTAATTGTCATTTACTTACATACATCTGTGGTCCGAGAGGAGGTATCGATTTTGCTCCGCTGTCACATAACTCCAAGATTATGTAGGTACGTCACTGAAACAGTCGAGATTTTGGCCGTATTTCGAATATACATGATGATATAATGAAGATGTTTATATTGCCTATAATGAATTGGACCCTAATTTTTAAATTATGATCGCTTGAGTATTTATTGAGTCTTTTGAAAACTAATACGATGATATATACTGTTCCGTTAGGGACCTTTTATATTTCTTTATTTAAATTTATCGTTGGAAAGTAGTAATTTAACTAATTCCATTTCCAAAAACAACGTCATTGGATAGAAGTACCTTATTCATAACCTCTATTTTTATCTAAGGTTATGTATAAGGTTCCAACAAGAACCTGAAACACGTCAATAGCTAACAACAGACTACTCATGTTTCCCCCCCATTCTTTTGATTCTGAATTTGATTGGTTGGTTTTTCCAACCGATTCATCGAACAATGAAACATTATTAATCATTGCTTAAAATCAACCAATCAAAGTTAGAATAAAAAAGTGAGGAAAGTACATGAGCAGTTTGTTAGATATTAACGTGTTTTAATTGTGTGTCGGAGCATACCTTATGTTATATATGCCATATGTTTTTCCAATAAGTAAATATTTTAAGCGATAATTAAATAATTATTTTCATGTTTTTTCCCGATAACTTATTAAATAAATTAAGAACCCAAAAAAGAATTTAATGGGACCACATTGGGAAAATACTCTACAAGATGCAAAAGGTTTCGTTCCAATTGGTCCACCCACCTAGGAGTAATCGGTGGACATACATAGAAAAAAAAAAAAAAAAAAGAAAAAAAAAAAAAAAAGGCACATACGTGTCGAATTGAGTAACCTCCTCTGTCGAAGTCCGTTAAAAAAATAAATTATAATTATTTTTTCTGAAACCCTGCAAAACATGACGCACAAGCCTACACCGCACTTTTCACACTGGGTGTGCACAGTCCTCTTACATGATTCGAGGGAACATTGGTAACGATTTCCTTCAACCAAGAAATGGTCGACTCTATCATATCTTATGTCTGACAGGACTCGCTGATTCAGCCCTATCTTATTGAGATGCTGCTCTCGATTTGAATGGCAAAAGAGAGACCGCCACATCTGGCGGTGCGACCAAACAGTAAAAGGGCAATTCTAATACAAACTATAGCATGATAAGACTATATACATTATAACTCTACAATCTTACCCATTAAAAACAATTATTACGAAAATGAGACTTTCCGTTGGTGAGAATCCATTATCAAAATTCTTCAAATTTCAAAATTTTATTAAATTCAATACTTTATTCAAAGTAAAAGGTGCGTCAATCGTCACAGTTTTGGTCGCGAATCAACACTGGTATCTTTTAGAAAAGGGATGCGGAGGTAGAAGTCAAGGAAATAAGGGTTGGAAGACTGGGTCTCCTTTTGGGTGGGGGTAGGTTTGGTATGATCATATGGACATGCTAGTCCTTGGAGGTTTTTGGAGAAACCAAATTTATAGTTTGAAAGCAGGGAAGGTACTACAGGTCACTGAAGGGACTTGAAAAAATTCATTCCTACCAATAGCCGTTTGAAGATGGACGTAAAGTGACGGCAGCGCATCGTGTCATTTCCAATAGTATGTGAGGATCCATCAAAATGTGCGGGAAAGATGTCCTCCCAGAAGGCCGGTCCACACTGAATGTCATTGAGCCTTTTTGAGTCCAAATCCACTATCGATTCCATCCCTCCAAAGTTGTGTACCAATATAATAAGTTTATATTTCTTTATTTCACCCATCAAATACATGACCTTCTCAACCTAGCTGTAAAAATATAACTCTACTAGCCATAACCTTGAATCCCGTTCAAACATTCCCATGGATTGCACAAAACATCGCTCTCTGGTGTTATTTTAGAGATGGGTGTTTATACACCCTATTTTATACTTCCTCTAATCCTCGCTACTCTCTATTTATGCAGAAGCCAGCTTGACAAAGGCATGATTGAAAATATATTGTATAAAAATAAAATAAAAAAGGACGGATAGTATTAGAGGAGGCGTGTGTAGCTAACCAGCCGTGACTGATCGCTCCCTCCTTACACACTCTCCATTTAGCCGCCTCTATTCCTTACTCTATTGTCTGATATAGGGGATCAGTGAAACTGTCCCCACCATCTTGTCTCCTCTCACAACCTATTAACCGCTCTTTTCACTATATATCTATTGTATTGCTTTCTCCTTTATTTACAGCTTTTCCCATTTTCAAAGACCTCTTTTCCAAAGGTGCCAGCGTACATGAAAGTCATTATCATACTGCGGAAAGATATTCAGAATATGTGAGGAAGAAAAGTGTGATGTTAAGGGAAGTGGCAATAAAAAACTAAACAAAAAGGAATTGTGAAAAATACTACTTCTATTACGGTACATTGCATAACTGGAAAATCATATCGAAAAATTTCTGGAAACGGGACCTTAGCTACCTTCAAGAGAATCATAATCAAAAATATATTACCAAGCACCTTAGAAAACGGGGATTGTATTATTGCAGATTAATTATGAATTAAATTATGCAATAAAATGATGAATGAAAAAATTAAAAATAAAATCATGCAAGGAGGTAATTTCACAGAAATCAAATTTAAAACAAGACAAGAGGGCCTCTCGATCCTAGGATCGATCTGTGGATTCTACACCAGAAAAAAATTGAAATCAGTCTAATCATCCTTAATAAGATAAAACAAACTATTTTAAACCGACTCTACACGCAGCTCTTGTTCGAACCTTCCCAAGTTTGAAACAAGGCACAGTGTTTCGCTAGTAGGAGCTAGGTGGACAAAAGTATTTTTCATCTCTTTCGACGATTTAAGCAACTTAATTATAAAATTATTATATTTAATTATAAAATTATTATATTTAATTATAAAATTATTACATTTAATATAAAATTGAATATATTACATTTAATATTCTTCTTCTTCTTCCTCTTCCTCCATAGTGCCTTTCAGCGTGGAGTTCCCTCGGTCCATGTATGCCAAGCCTCTCGATCTCGTGCCATAGCCTTAATCGCATTTAGTAGCTTGTTTCGCTTTTGGCCAATTCTGGAAATATGGTCAATCCACTGCCTTCTTGGTCGACCTCTTTGTCGTTTCCCTATGGGCACAGCAGAAGTTTCAATCTTGCGAAAAACTTTTCTTAATTTCTCACGTTTATCAAATTCTTTCATATTTCATATGTAGCCATTTCGTATTACTGGGTATAATGAGAGAGAGTTCATTTCTCCATATAAGCAAAATCATTGGTTCATTATAAGAAGAAAATTTTCCTTCGTTATTTGAGCCTATCAGAACATTTGATGATGAAACCTATCTCATTTTTAAGAATAGGTACTGGATTCTCATTGAATAAGACGAGTGTAATCAAAATCGTTAAAGCCATTTTAGAGAAAATCGCTAAAAAACGTAGAAATGTTATATAATTTATGAAATAAAGCCCCTTTCCGTTTTTTGGGTTTCGCATCGCGGGCATACGTACCTCAAATACCTAATTTCATTTTTGTAGACTTTATTGTTTTTGAGCTAGTCTGTTTACACACACACTTAGAGATCATTTTGTGGGACTTGTTTATATGGACCCGTGGGACCCCAAACTTATATTTCCGTTGAAAACCCAAAGTCAAAATTCTTCACGATCGCAATACTTCCCTTACTAAAATAATAAAATCCATTTATATGATCACTTGAAAACCGTTATTTTTTTTTATCGATTGCAATCAATAAATCAATTCGTGTGGAAATTCAACTGATGACTACGATTATCGATACTTTGTCACGTACCTGTTTTAATTAACTGAAATCAAACAGCTGTTGATAAATATAAAAAAGGAAAAAATATAAGTGCAAATAAAATTACAATTTTGATGACCGAATTTATAAAGGACCCGACACAAAGACATGCGACCAAATTATCACGAAGAAGTTCCCATTAAAAATATACTTATTAGCGTAGCTGACTTAAAAAAAGTGTTGAAAGGAATAACCACCTCCTCAATGAGAGGTTGTGTACCCTACTCTTAAAATCAACTCCTCAAGATCAGTTAAGGGAATGATAGATACCTTGATAACAGAGGATAGGATCGAAATCGGGGCGTCCGAAAGAGGAGGAGGCGGATGAATGTTTTGAGAAAGAAACAAGGTATAATCGAGGGGAGGAGAAGGAATGGTAATTGATTGAAGATGTACGCTAATTTCCGAGGAAGGTGTAGCAACATTGTGACGCTGCAAGAGGAATGGCGTCGGTCACGCAACCCAATCATTGGATAGTGCCCTCTTCTCGGCAACCTTTTTCTCTTTTATTTTTTGTTTAAAACATCGTCCAATATTTAAATTATTATTAAGTTATAGGCTCAACATCGTTAGAATTGAGATAGATCAAATTCATAAATATCAGCTTCACACATATATATATATATATATATATATATATATATATATATATATATATATATATATATATATATATGCACACATATTTGTACACACTTCGATAAACAACCAGTACTGATTGCGTGGAAGCTCATTGGTCTAATTGCCGATATAATCCTATCATAAAGATAATAATAATCCTATCGTAAATACATTCGTATAGTATAATACCATCTAACCACAGGTGGTTATTTTCATAGTAAATTTATTCTTTTGATAGGTTAATTAATAAATGTTGTTTGTATTGATTGAAAAAAAATATAAAAATTTATTCAAAAAAACATTTTCTAACCTACCATCCTTCTTATTATGATTAGAAATGGAAATATATATTTCTAGTAGGCGTAAGTGACATATTGGAAATTAACTGGTAACACATTAAATTATTTTTCCACAATGACTATACATGGAAGTACCGTTCCCAATACTTGTAATTTACTTAGTGTTCAGAGTTTGTAATTCAGAATTTCATACATATTTCATGAAATAGTAGTGGATAATAGAAGGATGGGCTAGGAATTTTAGATGGGCACTAATTTTATTCCTTGCAATGGATTTATTTTTTTTTTTTTTTTTTTTTTTTTTTTTTTTTTTTTTTTTTTTTTTTTTTTTTTTTTTTAGAAACTTTCAAATTAAGATTCAACGGACAATGTTTATCAAACCGCAGCTTATTATTTAAGTTTTTTTTTTGTTTTGTTTCTTTAACAATTTAGGCGAAAGAAAACATTTAGGGAAAGAAAAAAATTATGGATTAGGACCTAGACAGTAGTTGTACTTAAAAATTTTAAAGTTTAAAAGAATGTATATTAATGATAATATAGAATGTATATTAATGATAATAATTTTCTAGACTTTATTCTTTCTAATAGTGATAGCTGAGTATACCTCCTGAATATTGTTGAAACACGTACGTGTAATAGTCATTGATACTTGAGGAAAAAGAAGTTCTATGATAAAATAGCAATCAAAATAATCTCCCTTAATTAATACATATAAAGCAAAAATGGTATAATAGTAAGTTAGAATTGGTGAAACTATTAATCGGAGGTATACGCCTGTAAATATTAAAAAAAAAATAAACAGACAAATTTAGTTGCTATAATTTATATGAAAAAAAAGGACAGGTGCTAAAAGAAAATCTCCTTAAAACCTGTGGAAAATGGGACCTCTGAGAGACGGCATTGAAAAGGTCCGAAGACAGCAATCGGATCCAGCGTGGGGTATGGTCGGGTGAAAACCCCAGTTTTTCCTCTCCTTTTCCCACGGGATGGCGAAGGCAGGGATCCTCTCACACCTCGTCTCTTCCCTCGCCCTCTTTATCCAACTGCTTTCTACATCGGTTCGTCTCCGCAGAGGCGAACATAAAGCGCTGACGTGACCTATCAAAGGAATATAACGTTAACAATGAAAATATTTTAAACATAATTAATTGTATAGCATTATAAAAACCAAAAACTTAATCTCTCATTTTGAAAAAAAAACCCTTGTGCGATGCTCTCAACACACAACAATTAAACGCCAACCTCCTTTTAGCAAAAATCTTCATATTTTAAAATATTTAAGCAGCATTTGGACAGTTCATGGGATACACATTTTTACCAGTTAAATATTCTTTTTCTTTGTTATTCTCTAAGATATTGAGTGTGATAATTATTACAAATTATTAATTTTTAAATAATTTTATTAAAAGAGAAAAAACTGACTCGGTCGCAGCGCGCATCCCGCCGAGCTAACAGTAATAGTCCGGGAGCTGAGGTCTAAAAGGTGCCTGATTTGAAGAAAATTTTTGATCATATAGGCTGAAAGTACTCATTTCATAGACAAAAAATGTGAACGTCTGCTACCTCAGATCGGTTCCCATCAAATTTTATAGGCGAACAAAGCCCACTCCTGTGAAGACAAAGTAATTAAAACTTGAACGTATTTAGCGCCTTGTGGTCTAATCCGTGAAATTTTTTGGGATTTTTTTCAGTTTCTCGCATATAATACGGCAAATACAGATCACAAAGTATTGCTTTCTTCTTACTATAAGTGGCTAAACTATTGCAAATATAATGATATATTTGAAGTTTAAATCGGTTCGGTGGTTAGCCGGTTTCGGTACATCAAAAATTTTTATTATATAAAAGATTTTGGTGGAAACCGTGTTCCAACGCCTCTAACTCAAAAACAACTAGTTTAAATGAAAAATGTCTTAGATAAAAGTTGCTGAGCATCAAATTTAGCAGGAAATAAGCTCCTTGCACACAACATAAGCTAAACCCTGCGTGGAAATACAAATGAAAACGTGAAAGAATTCGGAATGGTTACTTCCTGCTAAGACTTCTAAGGTTTTTGAAGTATTAACCATTTTGAACTAATTAAACGACGATCATCCATCTGTAACTGTTAAAATAAATGATAAATTTTGCGAAGTACCTACCTGTCTAAGTAGTTATTTTTATGAATATTTTATCAAGTCCCCTGATATGATCAAAAATTTTCTTCGAATTCCAAGGCACCTTTTTTGGCCCTCAGCTCCCGGACTATATGTAGGTTCAATCCCAGCTGAGTAGATCTTTCCTCTTCCGCGATCCAATCCGCCAGGTCCCGCCACATTATACAATGTAGGTCTGGACACTTGTATAGACAATAGAATCTTATTGACGTACCGCCATAGTTAAACATTATATGTTGAAATTTAGTAAATTATTGTTTTTAAATAATAATTTATAATATTAATAGAAGAGAAAAGATTGAAAACGGCCATGAATCGAGTCCAGGTCCTCTACTAACCTTGGTTAGTAGAGCTAGGTTAGTAGTACGGCTAACCGTGGGGTCAATACCAGCTGTGTCGATCTTTTATATTCAGCTATCCCATCCGCCGTAGGTATATTTCTTTTAATCAAATCAATTACAGCTGCATTATAAATTTATTTACCTTCCTTTTGACAACTTGTTTCACAGAATCAATGGCTTCTGGGAGCCAGAGAATAGATCTACAGTCGTGTTTATGGATGTTCGGTTTTAATCCCTTCAGCCATATTTCAACTAAAGTTATGATAATTCATAAAGATCTCAATCCATAAGAAGATCTCAATACAATGCTTTACTATAATGGCAAATGCCATATATCACTTTTACAAAATGACATTTTGTTAGCTTGCTATTAGGTGGATTTTGGACTAAAACAATTTTCTATTGTTTTCTCAAAAACGAATATAACAAAATAACGCATAATGGTCTAGAAAGTGGAGAAACTTGCTTTTTTAGTAAAAAGTGGCATATGTCATTTTTCCATCGAAACCCGGAAAGCAGACTGTCGTCGAGCATATCAAAAGTGGCCATCTGCATTTTCACCGAACCTGAAATTTCTATTATCTTTGTTAGTTTCCCAAAGCTGCACTTAATTGCTCTAGCTCCACTCCTACAAGCAATGTTGTTCTCCAAACAAGAAGGAATGAAACGATTGATGTTAAAACCGTTATCCCTACAAGGACATGCAAATGCTTGTTTCACATGTAACGGTTCACATTTTGCTAAATATTGAGATATTTTAAATCAGCCAATTAGTATGGCGTAATCGTTGAATATTTAAGCCCTAGAAGAGTAAATAATATCATTGTTTAAAGGACATTACCTATTTAGGATGTAAAAAGAATCAAGTTTACAAATAGGCTGTCCATTAGTGAAGGGGAGATAAGGAAGGCCGGTATTTGCATTCTAATTATCAGCACTGGACCATCAATCACCATCACTTATGGTCCCCCCCCCCCCCTCTCTCTTTCTCTCTCTCTCTCTCTCTCTCTCTCTCTCTCTCTCTCTCTCTCTCCCTCTCGCCTTCTCGGTATATCGAACCCTTTCTCCTTCTTTCTCTCCCTTCCTCCCCCCCCCCCATCCAACCAATCACTACTCCTAATGCGCCTGCTTCTTTCAAGTGCTTATTACAAGATTACATCACACTTTCCAAGAATATAATTAATTCATTACTAAGATTTGATGAGGAACCATTTTTCAACTGGTAGGTGATTATATTTTACAATAAATCTCTATTTTATAAAGATATAATTATTAACTTTTGAAAATTATCTCTATTTATCCTAACAACACTAACTAGCATCTTATAATTTGAATCATATAAAAAATAATCTTTCTTTATGATTTATGACAGATGTTTTTAAGTTTTGCAATAAGCTAATCTGAGCTCTACACTTATGTAAGATCCATTACATTAATAATGCAATAAGTCTCTTGGCCACCACCTCAACAATTGTCGCACAGTGGGACGAATCGCCAATCTAGGTGGAAATAGTTAATATCAACGAAATGAAAAAATCATGTCCGTCTCTTGAAAACAACAGTCCAGCTAGGTCATTTACAAATTATTAATCGCTTGAAGCAAGTATTAACAGAATTACGGGGGTTTGATTACCGTATTTCCCTCATAATGCTTAGTCAGCTTATTTCCAAATTATATTGTAAAACTAATTATATCTTTGAGTGGATCGTGTTTTTTTGAAAAAAATTTATGCTAGGCAATAGAAGACGATTCAGAAATTAAGCTGATATAAGTTGTTGGTTCTTTAAATATGGATATAGTACAGAGCACCCTCCTTTATTTTCAATAGTCGACAACCTATTTTTTTTTTCTAATAAAAAATAGGATCACTAAAAATCTACACCGATCTACACCGAGATATTAATACAGAATATATTCCACACTCTACAGAAATAAAGTATTAATTATGAACTGCTAATACCTGCTAATAAAGGTGTAGGGTTTTCTTAAAGGTGTAAATCTGCCAGTGTTGAGAGCCGATATTTTTAGTATTTTGAGGCATTAGAGAGGTGCAAATAAAAGTTATAGATATATAGTATACCAGTTTCATTGGAATACATTACGGAAATCTCCGAAGCTATGAAAAAACGAGATTCGTTGACCATAAGTACAACGATTATAAACAAATAGCAAGATTTTTCTGAAATGAGATCTTTCCCTTTCGAGGAATAAGGTACTATACATAATATACGGTTAAACGTATATTTTTGCTCACAATGGTTGATAGTAGAGTGTACAGTGCTCTCACGGATGAAAAATCAAGCTAAGCCTGCTATATTTGTGGAGCAACTCTTAAATCGATGAATGTTCTACCAGGCGTTTTATCTCTAAATTGCAACGAAAAAAAAATTACCGTTTCCGTCTTTCAAGTTTACATCTGTGGATCAGAATAATCGAATATTTTTTTTATTATTAGGTACAGACTAAATATTAAAAAGTGGGCTGTAAGGAGTGAAGAAGATAAATTTGATGTAAGAAAAAGGAAATCAGAGATTCAGAACGAATTTAAAGAAAAAATGGGTTTGATTGTCGATAGACCGGAACGTTTGGTTCTACAAATACTGCCACACGTTTCTTTAAAAATTTTGTCTTGAGTTCCCCAAGTTTCCCCTATACCTACAGGTATAGATGACAATATTCTTAATAAATTTTACATACTTTTATCCGCAATTTCATCTGGGTACAATATTGATTTGCAGAATTTAAATGATTTCATAACTGAAACGAGGCAATTATACATTCGCTTATATCCATGGAATCATATGCCGGTGACAATGCATAAGCTGTTAATTCATGGCGTTGAAATTATAAAATATTGTCTACTACCTATTGGTATCCTTCCTGAGGAAGCTCAAGAAGCCAGAAATAAAGATTTAACAGGCTTTAGGAAGTTTCATACACATAAGAACTCAAGGGTATCTACAAACAGGGATACCATGAATATGCTACTGTTGAAATCAGATCCTCTCATCAATACCTTTAGGGATACCCCACGAAAATCCAGAAACGCATTATCAAGAGATGTACTTTCCTTGCTACAACCTATAGATGTCGATAACAGTAGGTTGATGGTGGATTCTGAAATGAATCTAACCTGGATTCAGATCCTTCAGATTTAGATGATTTGGAATGAAAAACAATTCGGATATTTTCTTCTTTTTATAGTTAGATATTACAATTTAATATATAATTTTTTTAAAATGTATTTTACGTTATTTTATAGTTAATATCTTTTTTTTTTTTTCATTTGGAATAATAGAAATTTTTGTAAATAAATATAAATAGAATTGCTTTATTACTTACAATTTATCTGAATAAATTTATTTTGTTTTAATATTTTAATTATAACTAGAAGATGGCCTCGGAACCTTCTATGCTAAGTGTATTAGTTTCCTGCCTTATTTTCCTTTTTGATTGTGATCTCATTTACTGGATGTATTATATGTAAGTACAGTTGTAAATTTCAATAAAAAAAAAAAAAATTATAGCTTTTTTTTATGAAAACTTTGTCAAAAAACATTATTTTGACTTTTACTTATTAATTCATGCTTAAATTTAATTTTCTACAAACATTAAAATGAAATAAGTAGCTTCCAGAATTATTTCCACCTAGATTGGCGATTCGTCCCAC
This sequence comes from Aelia acuminata, assembly GCA_911387785.2. Taxonomy (NCBI): domain Eukaryota; kingdom Metazoa; phylum Arthropoda; class Insecta; order Hemiptera; family Pentatomidae; genus Aelia; species Aelia acuminata. Next base: position 100,893,465 of record OU426979.1, read on the forward strand.
TGTGCGTCGGGGTGGATTGTGTAGCTTTGTGGTGGATTTAAGTGTTTCTGCTAGTGGGTTCATGTTGATGTTGATGTTCATGTCAGTCTTTGGTGAAAGTTTTCGTAGTAAAGTGTGGCTGTATCGATTACTGTTTGTACGTTAAGGTCCTTGTGTAGTAAGTCATTAGTTACGTAGTAAGGTGCATCAACTATCCTCCACAATACTTTCGATTGAAAGGATTGGATCCTTTGAATATTTGAGAGCTTTGCAGTGCCCCATAACTTTATCATGAATGTCGATTGAATGGCAAAATGGTTCTAATTAGCAGGTTGTATATTTTAAGCCCGATGGTTAGGGATAATTTAGAGTGTCAGTCAGTAATCAGTCAGTCAAGTAATCTTGATAACAGTCCATATCATTAGTTTAGTTGTTTTCTTATTATTGTGACGTGGGTTTTCCATGTCAGTCTTTTGTCTAGGAGAGGTCCTAAGTATCGTACTTCCTGGGAAGTAGGTATCGGAATATTATTAAAATAGACCCGTGGACATAAACCCTGGTTGAAATTAAATACTATAAATTCGTTCATTTTCACTCTCCATCTTTTTGTCCAAGCCGAATATAAAAAATAAATTACCTTTTTTATTGCAAATATTTAAGTTCATATATAATTTTTTGCTGGGGTATATTTAAATGATTAGTCCCGTCTCAAACGCTTGTCCATTTTTATCACAATTTGAAATAGAAATATTTTTCAAATTTATGTTGCTACGAACACGACAGAATTTCCCTCTTATATTTCCTAATAACGGGGAAAAAAATATTTGAAACACTAATAAAATATGAACAGGTCTCTGAGGGAACCAGTACAGTTTTCCAGTATATTTATAATTGAGAACTAAAGATACAAAGGAAGGTAAATCCATTTTGTATCTTCTCTTAAGTGGTCTATGCTTAACCCTAAGTCCAATTTTATGTAAATGCAATGGATAATAACAAAAGTATTTAATTCCTCTAATATAGCAGTTGCTTACCTATTAGCATATTATAGTACCGTATACTAACCAAAACGATCTATTCTGAGAATACTTTTAGTGTCACTTGTTATAAACCCGCAAAATAACTTCGCAATGGTCTCGCTAATTTTGGGGTGATTGAGCAGCAGTAAGTATTTTTGATAATTTTGCTAATGCAGAACTAAAATTATTACTTACTTTTCAACCTAATCAAAAAAATTATATATCGAAAAGTATATTTATATTTCTTGCATTAATATTAACTGCATATTGAACTTGATTGAACAAAATGAACCGATGGATGGAAAAAGGTGACTATTCCTATATATAATCTAAATCCATGCTATTCACAACCAATAAAATTTCTCATTATGTTATCTACCTCTTCTGCCGTTATTAAAGTTCCCTAGGCCTTGCCTGAATGATTTATAGCAACACTGGTGAAATATAATGAATGTATTTCTCATAATATTAGCTATCGATCCCCCGATCCCTGTGGGAATAGACAGTCTGAATCGCCCGATAACTGTATGTATAGATAACATTGGCAATTATTTAAGAATTAAAACCCATCCGCACCGTTAATTTATGGGCAGCAAAGGTTTACACGCGCAATTTGAGTGGGTTATAAATATTAATCCTGAGTAAATGGCACACAATAGAGCGGGGTCATTATCAAATTTTGGTCTGCTAGGTTATTTCAAAATGATGATTCTATACTTGTTAAATGTTGGAATGATTTCTATTTCTTTTTTTCCTGTTTCATTTTCTCAAAAAATATTAATATTTTGTAGTTCTTTGGCCACATGAACTTTGGTCTCCTTCTCTACTTCTCTACTTCTTTCCAGATTGTTGCATGTAGGAGCTAACTGCCTTATTTTTGGACCAGTTCCCAACTATTCTTATAATCATTATTCTCTTGAGCATTGGTACCTAAATTGGTCTAGATCGACCCCAATGGACCACAAAGATTTCATGTCAACAAAAATAAAATAGGGTTTTATATGATTCGATTTAATTTAACCAGGTTGTCATTTTTACTTTCACTTACCTATATATGAAATATATAGTAAGTGGAAGTATTGCGATCGTCAAAAATTTCGTTTCCCGGTTTTCAACGGAAATACACGTTTTAGGGTCCCCTGAGTCCAAATAACCAAGTCCCGCGAAATGGTCTGTGTGTGTGTGTGAACAGACTAGCTCAAAAACTATAAACCGTGCGATCATGAAATTGGGTATTTAGTGTAGGTATATCCCGCGATGTGACAGCATAAATTTCATCAATATTACTTAAAGGGAGGGGGTACTTTACTTAATAACTTTTTAGGTTTTTTTCGATTTTCTCAAAAACGGCTCTAACGATTTTGATTAAACTGAGTATTTGATGTATTAATATGCCTGAGATATGACTGTAAAAAATTTATCAAAATTGAGTAACCGGAGGGAGGACTTTACTTAATAAATTTTGTAACATTTTCATGTGTTTTTTTATTTACTCTAAATCGGCTTTAACGATTTTGATTAAACTGGGTATTTGATGTATGTATATGCCCGAGATATGACTGTTAAAATTTCATTAAAATTGATTAACCGGAGGGGGGACTTTACTTAATAAATTTTGTAACATTTTCACGTGTTTTTTTTATTTACTCAAAAACGGCTTTAACGATTAACAAAAATAAGATATGAATGTATTATAATGAAGTAAGTTGGTAAGTGAAAGTTGTGTGTTGCGCGCACGCACCAGATTTTTTAATTTTGCTTTCCATGAATAGAATAATCCACATAAACTTATATTTGATGTTCAGTTTTTAATTAGCAATGTACGTGACCAACTGTAGGTACAGAACGAATTTATACATATTCAAACTTATTTTCGAAATTATGCCATTTATAAAATATTAGCAATTTTACTGTGCAATATTTTAATATCATATAGACAGGAATTTAAAGTTAGGAGCTGTATGAAAAAAAGTGAAAAACTACTGAAAATATTGACCTACTTGCTTTCAGATCATAAGATATAGATTAATCAATTAATACAAACATGAGCCCCTATTGATTCTAGTCCTCCAACCGACAGTACTAGAAGTACTACTACCAGTACCGACATTTCCGTACATAACTCTATATAACTCTTCTCTTTAGTAATATCTACATAATTTACTTGTATTCTCATACAGAATAGAGTAGAAGAAAAAATAAACTTTATTCTGAGACGAGATCCCTTAGGAATAACTGACTAGAACAAAAATAAATTTACATGATTGTAAAGTAACCACAAAGTAATTGTGGTTAATTAAAGGTAATATTTATAAATAATTATAAAAAATTAAAAGTATACAAAGGAGTGAATAATATATTTATTAATCAAATAAATAATAACGGAAATAACAATAGGATCAAGCCTCTACAAAAGTAGAGCTCAGCCAGACCTCTCAATACATATTAAAACATCAAGGTAAGTAATGGTTTTAAGCATTGGATACCTCAGACTAAATAGTAACTTGAATGAAATTATGAACTTCACCAGACTCAGACGGAAATAGTTAATAGATTGTTATGAATATTCTGTGTGCAAATTCCTTCGTGAGCTGGTCTTTTCTCCATACACTCATTTTATCACAATCTTTTTTACCTTGACTTTGAAAAGATTTTTTTTTTTGTGTTCAACTCTATAGCCGAATCAGATTCTGAGCTTGTTGTAAGGCGCACATTGAGACACAGGCGACGCAGACCAGAGCAGTTTTTCCTATACGTGAATTAGATATGGAACTGCGCTTCCCTGCTCTGCTTCCCAATGTGCGCGGTCCCTATCTAATTCACCTTTCACAAACATTGCTCTGCGTCGTCTGCGCCTCATTGTGCGCTAAGCCTAAATTCAAGAAATGTAACATATTTTAACTAAAATAGCCCCTGCCTTTCCGAAACTGCGGCACAGAAACTGCTCTCCAATGTGCGTGGTGAACTGTGCGACGCAGTTTCTTTTCGTGCTCTGTGTCGCCTGCCTGACACAGTACTGTGTGCGCCTTACATTATAGTAAGGTATTTTGTACTAAACATTTTTAAATCTGTTTTTAACACATGTTGTACAATATTTTAGTCAAAAACTTCGGTTCCATAATAGATTTATGAATTAAATAAAATGCGGTTATTGCTGTAGCAATCATCTTCGTCGGTTTCTGTAAAGGCACTAGAGACTAAAATTCGCAAACTAATTTTCAATTTTATAAGAAACTATAATAATCCTTCTATCGATGTCTATTCGCGATATATTTACGAAAAAAACAGTTAAAGAAATCAACTATTAATAAATTTATGATTTTTCTCTTTGAACAAATAAATAAATAAAAATGAATCCAGAATTACACGAATTACAGAAGGCTTTCAAGTTTTGCAATAATTATAATACTCTATACCTTCTGGTGGATAACAAACCAAAATAAGTAAATAAGTGAATTTTCTAAATTGCGTTTACACAATTATTAAAACACGTCTGTAGGCTAGTATGTGGAAGTTGTATGTTGCGCGCATCGCAAGAGATTTCTTAAATTTTATTTCTGCACCCTTGCAAAAATAAACAAATACCGTTAAGCTGGTTTCACTATTTATTGAAGTAACTAGCTAGGGTGCCCGGCTTCGCTTCGGTAGTTGTGTGGTAGTTTTAATACCAAAAAAACTTTAAAATTAAAGGAAATATAGAACAAAATTAGCACCTTCTTGAAAATTCGGTTTTAACTTGGTATCAATATTCTGCAGACTTGAGAGTCCGCCCTAATAAGGAACCCTGTATAATTTACAGGGGGTTGAAAATGGTAAATGAACAATTAATTTTCCTGCAACTTTGTCGAGTTATGCTTCGCTTTGATGATTTCTGTGATTCTGAATTCTATAAGCCCATTCCAAGTAGTCAGAAGATGATAACTTATTAGATTACTGTTGAAAAATCTGGTATTTCAGTTAAAAAAATTATATCTCGAGTAAAACTTAAGCACTGACTACTATGATGGTCCTATTTGATCCAGAAGTATAGAAACTACCGAAGATTCATAGAAACTTTTTTTTAAGACCTTTTTTCCTTTTTAACCTCCCTTAAGATATCCCCCCGTAATTTGAACGGTTTCTGCATATCTCGAATCTTACTACTATTACAATGTGAAAACCAAAATTTCTTGAAGGCACAATTTTTTCATCATATTTCTTTTTATCTTGAACTATGAGGGATGATAAAATCTTGAATGCTGTTATTGCAGTTAGTCGTTTTGTCAACTGGAATGCTCATCATACGTAGTAACCAAACCAACTTCTTTTTCATAAATACAATTAACACACTTCAAACTTTTTATTTTCGATTTATATTTAGTCAATTCATCTATTTTTTATGTCTAATTTTATTCGCTCACTGTACTACTAAGAAATGTTCACTCATATTGCATTAAATTTACTTAAGTATATATTATAAATAGATCAAATGTAATGTGCTGAGCATATATTAGCCTGCTTATGAGAAAACTAATTTTTTAAGGAATCCAGTTGGTTTTCTAATTGATTGCTGAGATGTAAAGTACTTATTTTATTTTGAAACGCAAACTAATTATTTTCTCTTAATTTTTTTAGTAATTTAAAAAGAACAGCTGAAAAAATATAGAACGATTACATACTGAATGAATGGACAATAAACATTGAGTGAAACGCACCCTAGCGCTTCCTGGTAGTCTGGAGCTGGAACTAAATTTTTCATTCATATACTCGTATCTCAATCTCAGAGAGGCTAATTAAATGGTGCGAGAGGCTTAAAATTCCCGTCCATTTCTCTTCAATTTTACACTCTTAAGAGAAAAACGGAAACCTTCTTCTCCGTAAGGGGTCATATGGCTAAACGAAGACATAACTTCCTTAATCCTAGGTGGAGTCGTTTTTGAGCCTTTTCGGAACGCTCGTTGTACACTTTGCTTTATAATATATATTGATTATAGGCAGAACTATATTTTAACTTTGAGATTAAGGATTAAATCTCCCATAACCCAAAAGAGTCGAAGAATCGTTAACTAAAACTCATGTCCATGTTTCAAAACTATCTAAGCTTTCTGGAGAAGTAAAAGAATAGTAAAATGATAGTTATTAATTGTATTAAATTTCATAATCGTGAAAAGTAATGAAAATATTACAAATCTGGACGCTGAAGCACAACAATTTTAACTTCCGAATTATCGTTTTGCCAATCATGATTTCTCTTCTGGCTTACTTTTACGAGGGAACTGAATCGAGGAAGCTTTATGCAGGCACAGGCGACGCTATTAAGGAGGACAATGGAGAACAGTTGCGACGGAATATCGGCCGCCAGGTCGGCGTGAGAAAGACATCGGGAGGACTGTTAAAGCGAAGCGTAGCGGGTAGTGTTGTAAGCGTCGGGGCGACTACTGCCACTCGCCACAGAATTGTAATAAAACGAGCATCTACCAGGTGACTGAGGGTAGTTAGAAGTATAACGGTACGTCCTACTGATCTTGCGCATCTGTTTGGGATAATCGGATTTATAACAGTAGTCTGGAAGGGTGTGAAGCTCTATCTAAGGGTCGGGGATAATACACAAATTTTGGACATTAACTTTTTTCTTTTACTAATAATATAGGAGAGAGCGGGGTTGGTTGGCAACAATTTTCACTTTTTTGATTGTTGAGTCGTTCCTGTTAATATAATCCCAATAGGGCTGGTACCAAGTATTAGAGTACTTCATGTATTTTTTTCACCACATAATATTTAATACTAATATCATAGAAAATTGAAGAATTCGTCAATCCAGAGTATGTTAATTAACCCCCTATGTGGGGCAGGTTGGCCTAGAAGGTAGGGTTGTTTAGCCATCTCATTCAAGTACTGCCTGACACATATAATTGTTATTAAAAGCTGCACTATAATGGTATAATAATTTTGAATCGGTTTTAACCAGCTTTTAAGGGAAAATAAAATGACAATAGAAGAAGATAGAAGTTTAAACGTTTCGTCACTTTCTGCATAAGAAAAATTTCTCTCATCCTCCTTGCTGAAACTAAAGACAATTGGTAGTTTCGCCTTTGTTTATGTTTACCTTGATTTTAAACAAGAAACTGGTTAGTCGAAAGGTTAGGTTTTTCAAAGGAGTTTGGGGCTATGTGAACAGAATCGGAGTCAAATGTTTTGCCATTCCTTTGAACGAAATTTACTGAAGATATAAAAATTTACTTACATGTTGTAAAAACAATCAATGAAGCACAATCTAAATTAAAAAGATTCCGCTTTAGGTATTTTTATCTTGTCTAAATATCAGTATAAGGTGATTACAGGCGATTAAAAAGGGGTTTCGATATCTTCTGATAAAGTCCTACTAGACAAGGAAATTGAATTATAATTGATTCAAATCAAACTAAAACAAGCTAAATTAAGTTAAAATCAATCTTTTAAAAATTAAAATATCTGTTCTTAAGTTTTTTTAATAATTATTTAGGCGTAAATAATATATTTTTAAATGTAGTTGCTATCCTGTTGAAATGTTCCATCAATATAATAGTGTGAAAAAATTTGCATTTCGATAGGACAAACCGTTTTCGAATTTTTTGCCGTTTTGCCCCACTGAGCGCCACTTTTATCGACCAAACTCAATTAGAAGATAAATGTATTAAGTTATTATCATATTAAATTATATGATTAATTATCAAATAATTTTTTATCTTGATGGAACTAGATTGACTTCGTTAGCGAGTAACAAGGCTAATTTTAAAACTAATTGCCCACTTGCCCTTGATTAATAATAGCGTAATAGGAAAATAACCTACGCTGCCATGAAAAAACATCTTAAAAATGTTTATTATTATGTAGTATTACACCTTCAAACGTCAAAGTAATGAGTATTAAGATATTTTTTAGAATTTACAGGTATTCTGTCACATGTTACTTTTGCTTCTATATTCAGAAATGTATAGCTACGTTAAAAATATTGACAAACGTTCAAAACTCTCAATATATTACAAAGGGCTAACTTATATTACAGTAATAGGAACGATATGGACTTACGGAATCGAGTTTTGGAGCTCTACTAAACCATCAAATTCCTGTCGAATCCAATCCTTGCAATCCAAAATCCTTCGTAACAAATAAACTCATCCATGAAGCCCTTAATGTTCCATACATCGACGATTTGGCCCGATCCAGATACCAGTCCTTTCATAATACACTCCCGGCCAACCCGAATCCTCGTGTTTCCAGCCTTGCTTCCTCCTCTATTCCAGACAATCCTCCTAGGCTCCTAGGTCTGAAAAGAAGATGGCCTAGGGACCTTCTATGTTAAGTGTACTAGTTGAGTACCAATGGGTAGCATCTCAGAATCTTGTTCGTGACATATTCTTTTCTTATTATCAGCACATTTACTAGATTTATTTGTTGTAAATGCAGTTGTAAATTTCAATTAAGAAAAAGTAAAAAAGCATAAGGTGTTTATGCTTAATAATTAATTAATAAAATAAAATTATAAGTAATGATTAGGAATATATCTTCCATTTTTTCCACAACTATTTATTTTCTAAATTATAACATTGTTTCGGGGCTGTGTCCTGTAAAACCTGTACATTAAACAAGAAAATATATATAAACTTTATTAACTATCATTAACATTTAATGATCCAATTACTATTATAATAAAATAAATTAAATATAACTTATATAAATAATTTCATAAATAAAGTATGTTCTCCCATGCATACTTGCTAGAAGATCTCGAACCCCCTACATGCAAATTATGCAAAGTAGAAATAACAGTAGAGCACCTTCTGCAGAACTGCAAAGCCTATGAAAAGCTAAGGAAAAAATTAGAATTTGGACCATCTTTAGAAGAAATTCTTGAAGACGATGAAACAACAGTAAAAAAAAAAAAAATCTGTTGCGTGCGCGCAACACACAACTTTCACTTACCAACTTACTTAGATTAGAAATTAATGCGTTTTGTTAATTGCAACTTCTCAAATGAACAGAACAGCTTTAATTATAACGCATTGGTTTGTCATTAAAGGCGTACGGCGCATGCGTGAGCTCAAGGTCTTTTATGAGTTGACGGAATATTTTTCTTTTTTTCTCCTGTATAAGTTTACTTGATTTTCTTCATATATCTTATTTAGCCATTTCTTACTTTTAGGCATGATGAGAGACAGTTAATTTCTCAATAGAAACTAAAACAAAGGTACTTTGTAGAAAAACAAAAAAGGCCCCTTCCCCATTTAAGCCCCCTCAGAACATTTTAATAATGATAAAGCTTACCTGACATTAAATAACAACTAATTTTCATTAAACATAACGAATTTGATAAAAATCGTTAAAGCCGTTTTTGAGATTTTTTTGTTCGGTACCCCTACCTGGCCATGTGTGGCATACGGGGGGTTACTCTAGAGGTGTAACCAACCTATTCTAACCATGGTAGGAGGGTCGAGATTTATTCCGTGGGGCCTCCACGAAATAAAAGTCAACCCTCCCAGGGCGGATTCGAACCGCCGCCGTTCGGCTCGAGCGTGCAACAGCGGGTCGCGCTCCTACACGCTCGGCTATCCCGGCCCCGCCGTTTTTGAGATAATCGATCAAAAAGGTAAAAATTGGACAAAATTTATTAAGTAAAGTCCCCCCTCCTGTTGATCAATTTTGATGAAATTTTTACAGTCATATCTCGGGCATATAAATACATAAAATACCAAGTTTGATCAAAATCGTCTAAACCGTTTTTGAGTAAATAAAAAAAAACATGTTCAAATGATACAAAATTTACTAAGTAAAGTCCCCCCTCCGGTTGATCAATTTTGATGAAATTTTTACAGTCATATTTCAGGCATATAAATAGATCAAATACTCAGTTTAATCAAAATCGTTAGAGCCGTTTTTGAGAAAATCGAAAAAAACTTAAAAAGTTATTAAGTAAAGTACCCCATCCCTTTGAGCAAATTTGATGAAATTTTTGCTGTCACATCGCGGGCATATACATACTCTAAATACCCAATTTCAGGTTCTCACGGTTTATAGTTTTTGAGCTAGTCTGTTCACACACACACACACACAGACCATTTCGCGGGACTTGGTTATTTTGACTCAGGGGACCCCAAAACGTGTATTTCCGTTGAAAACCGGAAGTCGAAAATTTTCACGATCGCAATACTTCCACTTACTATATATTTCATATATAGGTAAGTGAAAGTAAAAATACAATATTTAAAACTAACGAAGTCTAAAATAAAGATGTTGCCAATGACCCTGCAGGGTAGAGGCAACAAAAAAACAGTATGATTGATAGTCTTTTAATAAATTTTATAAAACTATATCAATGTCATATGCCAAAATACACTGTTATACATTTTCTATATGTCAGCTCATACTTTTCCAATTAACTAAATTCTGATGGACCTTTTCATCTATATTTTCACCCTGTTAACACAAAATCTCTTGTCCCCCAGCTGATTGTGATAATTATGTGTTTTGTTAATTAAAATATTTTTTTTACTTTCACTTACCTATAAATGAAATATACAGCAAGGCGATAGATAAATGAAATATACACTATTGCAATAGTGAAAAATTTCGACTCCGGTTTTCAACGGAAAAACACTTTTCGGGGGTTTCCTGAGTCCAAATAACCAAGTCCCGCGAAAATTTATTTTACTTTAGAGAGTAAATACGTGGCGTAATTATGATTTCACTGTTGTTGATTAAAATCTTTTTTTATTTTTATTTAATATGTCCATGTAATGGGTGTTTTAAGTTTTTTGAATCCGTTTTATAATTGACTGTGAATTTATTGTTTTTTGTTATAAGTACAGCATCCAGTAATTTTCAATTTTTTGTACTACTTTCTATGTCTAATATTTTGGTTTTCTCAAAATTAAATTTAAGTTTTAATTTAATACTATCGGGGCCCGGTATGGCTGTGCGGTAAAGTACCGTACTCCCATGCCGGAGCTGCGGGTTCGAGTCCCGCCCTGGGTGGTGCTTTTCTTTCGTAGGAGAAGCATCACCCAGTGCCATGGGTGTTAGTATGGGCAATATAGGGCTTCAGTGGAAGCCTTGAAGTCCCCCCCCCAAAAAAAAAATACTATGATATGCTAGTGCTGATGTGTTGATGATTTTTATACTTTTACAGTTTGCTATATGTTGCTTTAACCTGGTCTTTAGTTTTTTTGATATTTCTCCAGTGTATACCTTTTCACAATCCATGCAATCAATTTTGTACATAACATTTTGCTTTTCATAATTATCTATCCTATCTTTTATATTACTTAAACGTTTATTAATTTTGTTACTAATATATAATCCCAATTTTGTGTTATCTAGGTCATATCTTTTACAGTCTTTTTTAAATTATCCGTTAATCCCGGGGTGAATGACATTTTATAAAATTCATAATATTGATATCGACTATTCTTTTTATTCAAAATTGTATTATTCCCATCGTCATCACTCCCTGTTTTACTTAACTTAATCGAATCTTGATCATGATTATTATTATAAAACTGTGTGATAAGGTTTTTATTTCATTGAAAAAAAAAACCTTATCACACAGTTTTATAATAATAATCATGATAAAATATAAATATAAAAACAGAGCTGTTTTTTTAGTTTTCATGAAATCTTCATTTGTCAATTTTATGGCTCTGAATATGGAGTTTCATTACATTTATATAGCAGCACCTACTTCTAATAGAAACCTGCCTTTGTCATTGTTGCCACAATTTATATAAATGTATTTATAACTGGCTACACTGCGGGTAACCAGACATATAAACTCTCTCAGAGTGTGTGTTGAAAAAACAGGAGGTTTAACGTCATCGTCCATTCCAAGGGTGGCAATACCCGCTATTATTACTTTTGATCCTAATTTTGTTTTACTTTTTTACAGTGAAGAAATGCACGGTAAAAAAAGGTTTTTATTAGTTTTTTTAACCACTTTGATGTTCATTATTGAATAAATTTTTTTCTTATTTTCTTCTGAATTTGGTAGGAAAATTTTTCCTCAAATATAAGCAATCGTTTTATTCAAAAACTACCCTAATATTATTTAATAGTTACAATGAAATAATATAGTTGTATAAAATTTTTACTTTTACTTAACTATATATGAAATGTATAGTAAGGGGAAAGTATTACGATCGTGAAAAATTTCGACTTCCGGTTTTCAACGGAAATACACGTTTTAGGGTCCCTTGAGTCCAAATAACCAAGTCCCGCGAAATGGTCTGTGTGTGTGTGTGTGTGTGTTTGTGGGTGTGTGTGTGTGAACAGACTAGCTCAAAAACTATAAACCGTGCGAACTTGAAATTGGGTATTTAGTGTATGTATATGCCCGCTATGTGACAGCAAAAATTTCATCAAAATTGGTCAAAAGGAGGGGGCACTTTATTTAATAACTGTTTACGTTTTTTTCATAACGGTATTTGACGTATGTATTGGGTTGTAAAAAAAGTTCGTAGCGTTTTTTAAGAATATATTTAATTAAAAATTTCAGATACATGTAAATATTTTTAATCAATGATATATGACCCATTTTGATCTATAACTTGTTTCCATCTTTCAGGTAATTTTGTAATTCCGTCCTCCCAGAACTGTTCAGTTTTCTGCGCGATGAACTCGTCTATGTGCTTTTTACAGTCCTCGAGCGAGTTATATTGTTTCCCGTTGAGAGAGTTTTGGAGAGACCGGAATAAGCGGTAATCTGTTGGGGCAAGATCTGGTGAATAGGGTGGGTGGGTTATCACATCCCAGCCAAACTCCAACAATAAATTATTTTCCGTCAAAATGTGAGGAACCCATACATCGCTTCGAGAAACATATCCCGCAGCTCCCAAATGATTTGAAACACTTGTATGTGATATGCCACTGTTTTTGCGATATCCCGGGTCGTATAGTGAGGGTTATCGGTCACTAATTGTTGAATTTGATCGTCATCAACAGTTGAAGGACGACCAGAACGCTTGGCGTCTTCCAACTCAAAATTTCCGGTTCTGAACCGAGCAAACCACTTAAGGACGGTGCTTTCCCCTACGGCGTCATCTCCATACACGCTGCAAAATTGTTGACCGTCTGTGCAGCGGATTTTTCTTTTCGGAAATAAAATAGCATTATATGGCGAAAATGAATTTTTTCCTCCTGCATTTTGGACTAACACAATACACTTGAACAATAGAAGATCCCAGTTGAAACTGATGCATAAAAGAATGTTATCTAATCCCTTTTTAGGATATGTAAACATTATTGACCATGTAAACAGGATTAACAAACACAGAAAGGATTAAATTAAAATAATGAAAAACGCTACGAATTTTTTTTACAACCCAATATATGCCCGCGAACAGCCGAAATTTCATGAAAATTGGTCAAACGGAGGGGGCACTTTACTACGAGACTTAAATACACCTTCTATCGATTCACCTTCACGATATATTTACAAAAAGCAAGTCGCAGTAAAATAAACAAGCAAGCAGTAAAATAAACTAGACTGATAATGAAATTAGGTACCTTGAAAAAACAAATTAGCAATAATGAATCGAAAAGTAATGAGAACTTTCAAGTTTTGCAATACACTCCTACACTATAACTTATGGATATATACAAATATAAGCATATAAATGTGGGAAAATGTGTGAAGTTGAGGAATGGCGTGTACAGATTATGGTCCGGTGCCCACGGTCGACACTTTTCTGCGATCCGGACTATAAGCCTGTAGGCTTGTGGTCAGGTGTTCCTGGAGTATAATAGACCGACCGGATTATACCATTATACTCCAGGTACCCCTGACCACAAGCCTATAGGCTTACAGTCAGGATCTCAGAAAAGTGTCGACCGTGTGCACCGGGCCTATTCAAACACGTCTATTTCTAACCAAAGTAACTTCACAAGTGAAAGTTGTGTGTTGCGCGCATCGCACCTGATTTTTAATTATTGTTCTTGTTGCATAATTTGTGAGTAGTCAGTTCTTAGCAAATAGATGTCTTTGTAGCATCCATTGATAACAGATAACAAAATAAATAAAACTAGATACTTGCTGGTCTCTTCCATTTCGATAAATAAGTTAAAATATAATTACTACGGACAAATACCTGATAGTTCTCTGGAGTAACATGGCCTGTGAAAAAACTTCTGCCTGAACTTAGAGGGTCCAAAACAATTTTAGCAGCGGATATTCCGTTTTTCCCATATTCCGATACGCGTCGTTATCCGCTAAGGGGAAGGCAGGAAGGGAGCCGGTGATTGTTGACCCAACTATAATAGCCGAAAAGAAAAGATCTCTGACGTGCGAGAAAAACAAAATAGAAAGAAAGATGATTCTATTGGGAGTGCCGTTATCCCATTTTTTTTCTCCCCTTCCCCGGTGGAGATAGCCCGGTTTGTGAGGGGCAACAATGGCGAAAAGGTGATCCGGGGAGCGTGGCAAAGTGGTGAATCGGGGTGAGACCAATTGGTGGGGGAGTAGTGTAATTGAGACGAATGCCTCCTAGGACAGCTCATTAAAAAGGCGGGACGGCGGCAAAAAACTGGACACAATAGGTACAGGTAGGAAGGTCCTCATTGACTTGCGAGGGCCTCTTCTACCGCCGGCGGCTCCCCCATAGTTTTCGGGAGGCCGATAAAAAAATCATTAATTCGCCTCCCCGCTCAAATGCGATACAACTTAATTAACTAAATATCCAATCTACAGCTGTCATTGCTCACAGAACAGGTTCACGTTCTCTGGCGTAGTGAAATTGCTTAACAAGCTCAATTTTCATCCACTTCATTACTGTAAACGCATTTTTTGAAACTTTTAACATTATTCATGAAAATAGGCACAACATATTGTATTCTTTGACATACAAACCTTATATTATTAAACTAAAGTTTATTATGAATACTTTAACATACAATATGCATTGTTTATGTGGAAGAAATATTTTTATTAATTTTTTTTAATTTGGGCTCAAGTTAACCTTATGGTTGGGTTACTTGACCCCAGACTCAATTCCCATTGAAAATACTATTTGAAGGCAGTTTGGTTTCAAGTAAGAGGGTGGTATTAAAAATAAATAATTTCTGAACATCCAGTAAACATCAAAACGTTCATTATAAAGACAAATATTATTTTAAAACATAATTTTAATAATGCTAGTTTTGAAAAATATAATTTAAAAATATTCTGAGCAACACTTTAAATATATTGTCCATAAATTAGTTGAGCATATAACAATGTTTAGAGTCCTGTCAAATAAAACAAACCTCGTTTTATTAGTTTTGGGGGACTTATTACAGCCAGGATGACACCTGATGATGATAGTCCATTTTACCAGAACGAAGTTGCTTATTTCTAGAACATCTTTGTCTTGATTTAGCAAACTTAAAATCTGATATTAATCTATAGGCACTAATTCAGCTATGTTGAAGCCTGAAATTCCTTCTGAAAGTGGCTTTGCTGATTTTATTAAATCCCACCGCCTCTCGCTGCGTCATCCTCTTACTCCTTACAGCTTCCTGGCATTTTTTCCAACTTTTAGGCAGTAACTTCATAATATGTCCGGCTTACAGGCACCGGCCAACATAAAATTAGGATTTAAAAATTTTAAATGTGGTCACGGTCACTTCAGCCCTTGGGCTCAAGTAACTCGTATTTTTAGATAATTTGTCACAGCTTTACCTACTTAACCCTCTGCACGGAACACCGGCCTCTGGGACCGGTATAGTTTCGAATTTGGGTTGCAGAGCACGCAAGGTGTAGCGCTTCGCCCTCCTCCTCTCTATGGGAGTCTCACTACACCATCAGACAGCAAGCAGACACTATCAGCGTCCGAATTTTTCGTCCACGTGGTCATCCAGCCCCGCCTTTCTGTCACCTACTGGGTCTTCTAGACCGGTGTTCCCTCAAGAAGGTAATTTCTTACCGGTCTGACAGACCGTTATTCCTGTAAATGTGTATAAGTCACCTGGTCTCAGAGACCCCTCTTCCCTTGAACGTCCGGATGAACGTATGAGACCGGTGTTCCTAATTACGTAAGTTTTGGAATGATTATTGTTTTTAGTATTTGTTTTATTCAAGAACAATAATTCTACCGTGTACAAAGGTTTTGTGTATTTTTTTTAGATTTTTCAACATGAATGGATTACCCAGCAACTTTTCTTCAAGGTACTAGAAGAATTGTACAACTAGCATTAGCTGCAGATTCAGATCAGGAGTCAGAGGTCGTCCTCGACTCAGAGGACTCTTAAGTTCCTCCGGAAGATGACGAGGAAGTCTCCAAGCACACTTCTGAGAGGGAGCTCTCTCAAGACGAAGAGGAACCCACAACTACAGAGAGAGCAGGAAATGGTGAATCACATTCCTATCAAGAGGGACATAATCATATCGGCCGTGGCAGTCCATCAAACGATTATTTTAGAGGGAAAAATAATTTTATTTGGCCTAAAGAACCCTTACAACCCATGACTAGCCGGTCCGGCAAAAATATTATAAAAATAAAAACATCTACCCTCAAGGGCCCCGCGAAAAATTTAATTAATCCGAGTCCTGTAGAGGTCTGGGGACTACTTTTTACCTCTGATATACTAGAGGACGTTGTTACATGCACAAATATGAAACTTAATGCTATGAGAGAAAAGACAAAATTCAATGACAACTCATATCGCCCGACAGACCTAGACGAAATCAAAGGATTATTTGGTTTATTGGTATTAAGCTGTATATACAAATCGGCTAGAGAGTCATTTTCATCGCTTTTTTCTACAGGGCCCAAAGGGAGACCTATATATCGCGCTGTGATGACCGAAAAACGCTGCAATATTCTTATCAGAGCATTAAGATTCGACGACTCCAGTACCCGCCTTATTGGAGAAAAAAAAATGATCCGGCAGCTGCAATATCAGATATATTTTATAGATTTATAAAAAACTGCCAGGAAGCTTATGAGATCGGAGCCTTTGCCTGCCCCCCCCCCCCCCCGGTAATTGAAACTTATTTTGGCTTGTAAATGAGTTGAAATTATACTGGTCTGAATGACCGGTGTTCCGCTTAACTGTTATAAACATTATGTTCCGTGCAGAGGGTTAATAACATACTGTTCTATATATGAGGTATTAAAGACTTAAAAAGGCCTCAATTTGCTTTGACAATTAACTTAGTATGAACTGTATGAGCTTAGCTTCAATTTTAGGCTATTCCTGATGTATATATAGACTAAAGTCCGCAGAGTGAAATAAACACAGGTGCAAAGTTCGAAAAACTAGTCCCGTTCCTATTGGTAACCTCTCAAATCTCCTAAACTCGCACTAGGGTCTACCTAGTGCTTCTGCCTACCAGCATAGCATTGAACTACGAGTATGTCGTTAAATTTATGTCGAAAATCCAAGAGAACCAAAAATCATTTTTCAGGTTCTGGGCTCAAGTTACCCCCCCCCCCCCCCCGGGCTCAAGTAACCCGCGTTTACGGTACTTCATAAATGCGGCACCACGCGCAAACTTTGTCAGTAAAGAAAAAGCAAATATGATTCATTGCAATGGACCAAAGATTTCATTAAGAAAAAAAAAAGAGATAAAGTAAGCTATCCAAAGTTTTGGCATTTAGTAAATTGCACTATTAATGTTTCTGTTTTAAAAAGTATAAATAAGACTACTAAATTAAAGATTTTAGAATCATTTTTAGCTGGCTGCAAGTTAACAAAGAATAGCGGGATTTTTCGTTAGCATGTAGTACGACATTTATACCGTTATTGATAGCTGCGTGGTGGAATGAAGAACTCCTAAGACGACCTACCTCTTCCTTTAATTGGTAACAATAAAATTCATGGTTGTTCGCTGACGGATAAATGATAATTTTGTGTAGTTTTCTTTAAAAATGGTGTTTATTTTAGCACAATCAACTTTTTCAAAACATATTGCTGTCCAATTAATTAGCCTTTGTTTGTCCCAGTAACATAAAATACTTTACTAACAAAAATAGATGGTGCTTGAGGATCAGTAAAACGTGGATGTTCCTGAATCTCATTCGAAGATAAATTGACTTGAACAGAATCATCCGTGAATGATGTATTTGGGTGTGTTGATGGCTGCAGCAATGATACGGTGTGATTGTCTGTTTTGATTTGGCCGATTTTTATTTTTTTTTTAATTTGGTGAGTTGATCGCTGAATGGGAGTCATTTTTGATATATTTTCAAATATTTTTCGAGACTTTTTCACTTATTTATGAGAATGGCGTTTCATCATCCGATTCCTCGCATAAATAATTTCATTATTAATCAAAAATCGACTATTGATGAACTAAGGATTCATTTCATAGGCTTAAAACAAAGAATAAAAAGACTAAAATTGATAATCAGGCATACCTAGTTGGATACCTTTAAGTACATAAATAACAGGACCCAGTTATGATAATTCAAGCAATTTCCCTTCGAGTCAGATCAATGGCGACAAATGAGAGCTACTGTCACGCCTTGTTTATCAAAGAAATCACCATTGTAAGGACATTCACTGATACACTCATTTTTCACCCCTGAAACTACTCGAAGTAAGTTAACACATTATGAGCGGCTAGCTTATGACATAGAACAGTGCTGTGTAGCGGGCCAATTTGCCAGCTAAGCAAAATATATGCGTGTGAAACTTGATAGACGTAAAGTAATGGTTAGATTCTTGCTAAATTTGGTAACGGGTCTTATCTGCAAATATATTGTATATACATTTATTTATATTTTTAGATTTGATAAATATTGTAGTAATCATTTAAAATGATATTTCAAAAAAATACTGTTTTAAATATTTACAAAAATGATAAGGTTAGAAGACCGTAATAAAGTATTATTTGAAACCGACAAATATATTTCAGAAATTGGTGAGATTCTGCAGGACTCACTTGTTTTATAAAAATACAATAGTACTGGTCGATTTCTTATGAAAAATTTATACAAAAAACAACACAATAAGCATTTCAAAAATATAAAGCAACATAAATTTATATACTGGACAATATTATACTATACCTATATAAAGTTACGTTTAGTCAAGGCTAGTTCCTAATATTTTTCTTGAGTGTGATATTTGAAGAAACAATCTCCCTGATGTAGATTTGAAAGTATTTAAAAAATACAAGTTGTTCTGAGAATGCAAACTCTATGAACTTTTATGGTTTCATAAATTTAAACTAAACGAAAAGTCGAAAACAAAATATTATAAGACCTGTGTAAATAAAAAATAAACGTTCTGACAACTATTTATTAAACTGAAAGAATTAGTGAGACTCGAGACAACAAATACTTCGCCAAACTTATAATAAACGAAGTTCGGAAATATGAACCTAGCATAAGTTAAATTTAGCATAATCACGATAGTGAAAGAGAAGCAAACAAATTTTGTTATTTATGATGAATTTGTATGTTATGTGTAATATGTTCGTGGTAAAAATACACTGATCCATATGTTTGATAAAATATTATTCTTCCCTTGTGTCACTTAAAATTACCTATTTTAAACGGGTACTAATAACTATCCCGCTTATAAGTGGCAATCCTCGCAACGGGTACAAATACCTGCCCCCCTCATAATGTGTTTATATACAATTTAATATACAGGGGTTTTAGAAAGCATATTGTAAGACATATAAATTACTATGTAACTGGACGCTGCCGACACAAATGCTTGAATCCCTAAAATGAAGGTAAACAAACGTAACTAACAAAGGTATCCCGTCAACGTTATTACACCAATTCAGGCATCACAACAGAGGGGAAATTCTAAGTTACGTTTATACAGACATAATAGAAATTTTTTCTCATTAATTGATAATAAAAAAAAAAATTGAGAATAGGCATCACTTTATGAATTCAAAACACTCTACTACGATACTACTTAACTTCCGAACAGCGAATCAAAAGAACATAATAATCGACATGTCTGACATGGATAGACCTAGATCCTGACTACAAGAGAGAGCTGCCTCGGAGGTGGTTAAGGGCCTCCGATGAAAGGAGCTAAGGTAATGCGGAGATAATTGGCAATGATTAAACTAGAACGGAGAGAGGAGTGGGAGAGGAGTAAGGCAAAAAGCCGAATTTATGGACGTAAGTGAGGTCGTTAGGGGTTGGACAAAACGGGAAGCTTATCTCGGGATCCCGATTAAAAAATCATGTTGTTCTAGCGTGATTTAGTGGGCGGTTATGTATGGGCCCCCCGGGAGCCAATGACACTCCCTCCGCCATCTGTATTAATGTCTCCCTCTTTTTTCCTCTTTGTCCTCCTCTCTAACGATCCTTCCGTTCCTTCCAATGCCAAACAAAACTCAACTCAAATTATAAACAGGATTACCAATCATATTCCTGATAAAATAGAACACAATAGCTCAAAAAGTTTTTTTTATTAAATTATATATGTAAATATGCCTACTATTAAAATTATAAGCTGGTTTTACGGGAAAATGGATTCCAACTTCTAAAAGCCGTATTTATTATCTCATCATCAGACCTTTCGGACTATTTCGTCCAATGCTAAGTCTGAATCTAAGAAGTATTAAGGATCTAAATGACAACAATTTGACGGTATTTAACTGAAGAAATTCAACATAGCATCGCACGTGATCTATGCTACACGTGTACTCGAAAATCCCAATTAAACGTTAATCAGCCTTACGAAAATCTGGCATCGGGTCTTTTTCGTTTAAAGCACGCCAACCTAATTTACAGGTACAAATATGAACATATGGTAACTACTAAGTTACTATTTGCGATTTCTTTACTTGGTTACGCAATACTCGGTTCTGCATCAAAGAATGCATTCTACTTCAAACAACTATTACATCCGATTTATGGAGGTCATATACCAAAATAAAAAAAAAATTCCAGACTTTAAACATTACACGGTTAATCATTCAAAAAATTGCATTGATCCAGAAACAGGAGCTCATACACAATGGATAGAATCTCTATGGGCTGCGGCTAAAAGGCGAAATAATGTAGAAGCTGGTACTAGGAGAACTTTAATAGATTCGTATCTTGCTGAATTTCTGTGGAGACATAGGAATCAAAACAAAGATTTATTCGAGGTTATGTTGGAAGACATCTGTAATTTTTGAAATTTAGAATAAAGTGACAAATAAAATAATAGTTAATAAATATCGTTACTTTTAAAAACATGTGTTGTGTTATTTGTAACTGTAGATTCGGTTGGCGTGCTATAAACGAAAAAGACCCCTCATACCTTTAAAGTAATGTACACTCTGTTTTCCTTTCTTTTCTTTTTTTTTAAACCCAATATTACTCCGTTTTATAGAAATCAAAACTTTATAGTTTTTTTTAGTTGAAATCAAAATCTTGATCCTTTTTTAAAACAACATATCACACATTGTTACATAGTTTGTCGATTGTTTCACTTCAATCATAAGCTGCCAAATTATTCTATAACATTCTCAAAACAATTACTGAATGAATAAATAAATATTTTAAATTTAATCCTTCAATGAGTTATCTCCCGGTCGCACCATTAATCTTTCCGCAGGATGAACATATTTCTTATGATTAATCGTTTAATTGGGTGTTTTGAACTCCAAAAGGATATAATTAAGCTACAAAAAAAAACAAATTATATATTGGGTAATTTTTCAGAATATTTCTGGTTCCGCCGTTAAATTTATTAAAGCTATAGACAACAACAAATTGTAGCAATGTAAATATTTTAAATAAGGGTTATATAAAATGAAATGTATAGTTTTAAATAATTTATTTTTGAAGAGGAAAGATTTGGCCCCACCGGGAATCGAACCCGGGTCTTCCGCATGACATGCGCGGTATGCTAACCATTGCACAACGGAACTCGCTTCCAAACGGTGCCAAATCCTTCCCCTTCACTGATACCTCTCCCACGATATCGCAAATTTTGCGAGTATTTACGGGAGGTGGACAATTTTTGTCCAACTTTGGGAATCTCTTGACGTTCGTCAATTTTTAAATTATTTTATATTAATTTAATCATTATTGTGGATAACCACCTTGTTTTTTAAATTATTTTAAATAATTTATTTTTGAAGAGAAAAGATTTGGCTCTGCCGGGAATCGTAAAATGCCACCTCCCGTAAAATTGTCCACTCGCAAAATTTGCGAGATCGTGGGAGAGATGTCAGTGAAAAAGAAGGATTTGGCACCGTTTGGAAGCGAGCTCCGTGGTGCAATAGTTAGCATATCGCGCATGTCACGCGGAAGACCCGGGTTCGATTCCCGGCGGAGCCAAATCTTTTCTCTTCAAAAATAAATTATTTAAAATAATTTAAAAAACAAGATGGTTTTCCACAATAATGATTAAATTAATATGAAATGTATAGTTTGTTTTGTTTTTTTACTGAAATCAAAACGATAGCTCTACCCCAATAGAGATATATCGGTGAGATCTATTTTACAAGGTATCAGCTCGAGGGGCGACTAAATAAAGGGAAATAAGATAGGAAAAAAAGGAGGATATAAAAAGGGAGGCTAAAGGAAGGGAAGAAAAAGAATTGTTGGCGGGGGTAGGAAGAAGCGGTTTGCTGACAACAGCAAGTCCCTCCTAAATGCGGCGGTTTTTTGCCCCGCTCCCCCAGCGGTATCCTTAGTTATTGCCCAAATCCACTTTACCTCCCCTCAGATATAGTCCACCAATAAAGCAGATACTCGAGCAAGGAGTTTCTTTTCCTCTTCCAACACTTTATCTATATCACAATGCTGTCTACTAAACGATACAATCACGTCCACATAAAATACTTGAAGAGCTCTTCAAGGAACGTCTGGCTTATAACAGTCGTACTCTTATATGTAATAAAATGTCACCGAAGAATTGGTTAATATTGTTTCCCAATTGTAATTTTGATAAGAAATATCAAAAAAATGTTAATTGATACAATAACTTCGGAGTTTGATATTGCAGCAAGCATTAAGAAAATAAATAATATGTTTTTAAGAATACTTACTTATTAAGAGATATAATGAAATCATTCTAGAGGTTTTCTGAACTAAAATTGCGCCTAACAAAACCTAAGCGAAAATTACATCTTACTCACTTGTCGATAAATTTAATATAATAGTATCAACGAAAAATTTATTAATTAAAAAAATATGAATAAAATATATATTTTATACTGCATTGTCGGATATTTAAATGGGGCGGAACTATTATTATTGTATTAGATTATTTCAGATGAGTTATGAACAAAGAAATACTGTACTAGGAAGAACCCCAAAGTTCAAATACAAATTTTAACATGTTTTATAATAACAAAAATATTTAAATCACGCTAGAGAAAAAATAGTTATTTCGTAATTTTGACTGTGCAAGACGCTATCAGGTATGTCGAGGTCTTTATATGAGACAAAATAGGTAGCAATCAGTATTTTGGATTGTAAGGATTGGATTCGAGAGAAATTGGATGGTTTCATTGAGCCCCACTACTCGTCCAAATATAGGTCTTATCACTTTCATTCACTCTATTTTGTTGATGTTCTTCAATGGATCACTAGTTTTGTGCTTTTGTCTACTAAGTGCTGAAGTATTAGTGTATGTGAAATCTGAATGAGAAGTTAGCCAAGTGGTTTCCTTAATACCCGATCGACAGGGATAAGTGGTGTGTTAATATAAAAAAAAAATCTGTTGGACAGGAAGTCGTTGGTTTACGACAAAGTACTTATCAATTTAAGTAGCAATAAAAACTTTGTGTAATTTTGTAATTTGTAATTGTAATTTTGATAAGGAATATCAAAAAAATGTTAATTGATACAATAACTTCGGAGTTTGATATTGCAGCAAGCATTAAGAAAATAAATAATATGTTTTCTGGTGTATGCAATTCAAATTTCAGAAAATTTAATAATGTCCTCGTTGCGTGAAGAAAGAATTGCAGAACCCTCGTCTCCTGCAGTGCTACCAATATCTAAGATGTCGATAACATTGCTATCCGAGATCCATTCATAAATGCTGCAATTCATCAAAGCCTTTCCATTCTATAGTTAATTGACAGAAACACCATAAAGGGATTTAATACTTGCTTGGAGTGGGCGAATGGATGCGACGTCGACTACCGCAGTCTATTAAATCATGGAATTCGCGAGATCAGGCGTTTTCATCAGCAACTTAATCAGAAAAACGACTTATCTACATAAACTATAATTATACACTTATTTTCAGAAATATTTTGTTTACAAAGTTTTTAAATTTAACGAATAGGGGAGAGCGGGGTTGGTTGGCAACAGTTTTCACTTTTATGATTGTTGAGTCATTCCTGTTTATATAATCCCAATAGGGCTGATACCACTGTAAACTCCCAGCATTAGAGTACTTCAAGTATTTTTTTCGTAATATTTAATACTAAGATCATAGAAAATTGAAGAATTCGTCAATCCAGAGTATGCCAATTAACCCCCTATGTGGGGCAGGTTAGCCTAGAAGTTGGGGTTGGTTAGCCATCTCATTCCTACCTAAGTACTGCCTGACTCATATTATTGTTATTAAAAGCTGCACTATAATGATGTAAGAATTTTGAATAGATTTTTAACAGCTTTTAAGGGGAAATAGAATGACAGTAGAAGAAGATAGAAGTTTAAACTTTCCGCATAAGAAAAATTGTTCTCATCCTTCTTGCTGGAACTAAAGACAATTGCTACTTTCATCTTTGTTTATGTTTACCTTGCTTTTGTGAATTGCTACAGCGCCAACAAACCCCAGTTGAAGAGAGCCAACTAACCCCGCAGGAGAGATCATATGAAAGATGGCAGCCAGGATAGGGGAGAACAATCAAACAAGAAACTGGTTAGTCGAATGGTTAGGTTTTTCAAAGGAGTTTGTGGCTATATGAACAGAATAGTCAAATGGAGCCAAATGGTTTGCCATGCCTTTAAACCAAATTTACTGAAAATATAAAAATTTACTTAGATATTGTAAAATCAATCAATGAGGCACACTCTTCTCTACACTGTTAGCATCGGATTGAAAACTCAGCATAAGACTCCCGGGGTCGAGCGGGTCACATAGTACGTTGGTGGGGCCTTCACAACAGGTGTGATGGAAACTATAAGCCAATGGCAAACCTACCACCTTTGCCAACCGGCCCCGCTCTCCCCTACTACATAAAATTTGATAATTCGAAAAGATGTTTGAATTATGACGAACGTCCTTAATTTTTTATCAATATCACTATCGAGTTTTATACAAAACAATCGAGTTTTTCGACACTGTCCACGTTGGAATCGATAGAAGAGGTTCTGAACAACGACCGATAGTAAATTGGACCTAATTTTTAAATTTTGAGCGGTTGAATATTTTTCAGAAAACGACATTATATTTTTCTCAGGTAAGGGCAGCTAATATTGCCTGATTCAAACCGAAAATTAAGACACTTTGGTTGGAGTAAATTTTATTCACTAAATTTTACGAATTGCTGTTTGTTTTTTCAGATCGCTAACGGTTTGATGTAGAGACAGTTTGATGTTTGATAAGCCGTTCTCGACATATTAACAAAAAACTAAAAAAATTGATGAAGTAAGGATTGATTCCATGAAGCCTCCTAAAAAAAAGTTTTAAATAGTGAAAAATCAAAAAGTACAGACGACTGCGTTATGATATGATATTGTTTCCTGTGATACTAAATTGCATTACGCATTTAACTGCATAAACTCTTTGATTTCTAATCGAAGTAAGATGGTAACTGGAAGTATTGGATAGATGGTACTTGACTGGATATAGAATAAGGATGAAAATAGTCCGGGGAGGCGGTCAATAAACTACAAAATAGTGTAAAACTATTTTATTGTAGCCGTCGTTTCGACCCAACTATGCAGGTCTTCGTCAGGGCTTATGACAGGGATGGATGTCCGAGCCAAAGTAAAACTTAAGCCCTGACGAAGTAAAACGTAAGCGTAAAAAGACGTAAAACGTAAAAAGACGAAAGTAAAACGTAAGCCCTGACGAAGACCTGCATAGTTGGGTCGAAACGTCGGCTACAATAAAATAGTTTTACACTATTTTGTTGTTTATTGAACGCATCCCCGGACTATTTTCATCCGTAATTGGAAGTAGTCTATTGCACGCATCATACCACGGTTTTTGGGTGTGTGTGTGCGTGCGTGTGAATTGTAGAACTTTTTTTTTGACAACGGGGTTTACGCTGGTTTTTTTTCTAAAAATACAGCTAAGCAATGACTTCCTATCGAAAGCCAAATCAAAGGATGATGAATTCGCACAGATGTATCACCAAATCGCGTCTATGACTCGAGGGCCTGGAACAGCGATATAAGAAGGTGGGAGGGGGGGGCTTAAAGATGTGATTGATGACAAGGAAGACTCATGAGGAGTACGTGAGCCAAGGTAAGGAGGGAAGAGATAAGGGCTCCTAATCCGGGAGGCTCGTCCGCCCCCTGGCATTTGCATTTTAATATCCACCGCCCCCTCGTGGTTAGATTAGCCCTCTACCTCCCCCCACCCCAATCCCCTCTAGTTCAAATGGAATTATCTAGTTAGCCTCGCCCCGTTTATTTGTCCGGTCCTCTTCTGCTTCATTGCGTTAATTTATGAGTATCAGCCTTTAATATTTATTGGGGAGAACGGATAATTATCGTATTTCAAACATTGGAATGAATGTCTAATCAGAAAGATAAATTGAGTTCACAAAAAAAATAAAAAAAATCTGGTACGATGCGCGCAACACACAACTTTCACTTACGAACTTACTTAAGTTAGAAATAGACGTGTTTTGATAATATCTAAACGGCATTGCTCAACTTCACACATTTTCCCGCATTTATATCTTTATACGATATTTGTATATCTCCATAAGTTATAGAGTATGAGTGTATTGCAAAACTACCTAATTTCATCATCAGTCTAGATGATTTTACTGCCTGCTTGTTTATTACTGCGTGTTGCTTTTTGTAAATATATCGTGAAGGTGAATCGATAGAAGGTGTATTTAAGTCTCGTAGTAATTTGACCCCTCCGTTTGACCAATTTTCATGAAATTTCGGCTTTCACGTCACGGGCATATACACACATCAAATACCGAGTTTAATCAAAATCGTTAAAGCCGTTTTTGAGTAAATAAAAAAAACATGTGAAAATGCGACAACATTTATGAAGTAAAGTGCCCCCTCTAATTGATCAATTTTGATTAAATTTTGACTATCACATTGCGGGCATGTTCATACATCAAATACCGAGTTTAAACAAAATCGTTAGAGCCATTTTTGAGAAAATCGAAAAAAACGTAAAAAGTTATTAAATAAAGTACCCCCTCCGTTTGACTAATTTTGATGAAATTTTCGCTGTCACATCGCGGGCACATACATACACCAAATACCCGATTTCAGATTCGTACGGTTTATAGTTCTTGAGCTAGTCTGTTCACACACACACACACACACACACACACACACACACACACACACACACACACACACACACCATTTCGCGGGACTTGGTTATTTGTACTCAAGGGACCCCAAAACGTGTATTTCCGTTGAAAACCTATAATATTTCATATATAGGTAAGTGAAAGTAAAAAACGTTTAGTGTTTAGTGTTTTAGATAAATCTCAACTTTAGATGTGCTTCACTTAGATAAGTCAAATCATTGAATATGTCCTACAGAATCTGTGGTTCCGAGTAATCACACATAAATATAGCTCATTAAGCTGATGCCAGGCCGAAAACGTGGAAAATTATGTAAATTAATCGTACTAAAAATCAGGGTAAAAAGAGGGTAATCTAGATGGTCTGGATAGAAGGTCTTCCACATTTGCGATTCATTACCTCTATAACTCTTACTCGAATTGCCAGTTTCTTATAATTCCACTATAAATTTGACCTCCTGTTTCCAGACAATGTCAACTTTTTTTTTGTTTACATATAGCAGTCACTTGTTGGTTATTGAGTGGGTGATTGTTAGAATGACTTGAACATTCTTTCAAATAGATGAGTTAAAATTATTCGGAAAGTGAAGAAAGGAAAAAGAAGTAAGGTAGTTTCTCTTCGTGATTGCTCATGACAAATAATTTCTTGTCTTTGATTACTAACTCTTACTAGATTTATTGTAAATGCAGTTGTAAATTAAAGCAAACTTTTTTACTTAATAGTACTACGGTTACAGCTATAGTTGGTAGGAATTCGGCGCAACGAACTTTCAAACCTCTTTAAGAGCAAAGCAAAGACACCTCACCTCCGTAAATAATAGTAAGTAGACTATGTGTACCGTCAGAGAAAAGCGCTATACACAGAAAACTCGAAAAACAAAACAAAAAACATTTCGGTGAGTGATAATCTCAATAAGTCCATCTCTTGGTAAGTCGAACAATTTTTCAGGGTCTCTCAAGATCGACTAATTGAGGGTTGACAGTACTATTGAAGTTCCAGTTCAGAGTTATAAAGAATTCCTGAAGTTCAAGGTTATAAAGGCTGAAGTTATGGCTATATCTGTTTTCGAACCATCGGTATAAATATTGAGAATGTTTGGTATTTATTTGATTAGCTGTCGTAGATTGTCCTTGAATTTAATTGACTGGGCTTTTGTAGTAAATATGCCATAGAGTTTTTTTTGTGTGTGTGGTATTTATTTATTTCTTTTACAACAGCTTTGGGCACACTCAGCCTCTATGATGTGATAACTTTCTATCAATTAATGAAGGATAACCTTGTGGTTAAGCTTAAACTCGATCAAATCACCTCCCTGCAAAAACCGTTGGTCGAGATGTTAAACAGAAGAGAAATCTTTTAAAACGTACAAAATTCAAAATGTTTTACATTTATTGTTAATGGTTCCGATATCCATTATTTTTTAAATGAGGGAGAGGGGGGCGGAGAAACCGTGCATTTCTGTATTTAAATAATAGGAAAAAAGGATATTTTCAGAATTATGCACAAATAAATTTTTCTTTTTTCACCCCCCCCCCCATTTCCACGGGTTTTGCTGAAAAATCTGGTTATTTTTCGGCTCTAGGAGATAGAAATCTTAAAAACTTTATCTCATTGGTTGAATTTTATGAAAAAAATTATTAAAAAAGTTATCTGGGGAAATAGGATTTTATTAATGTATCAAAGCAAAAAAAAAAAAAATTAATAAATAAAAAATAATAATAAAAGTATGATAGATTTATGATTGCTCGTGACAGATGATTTTCTTTTCTTTGATTACTAACACTTACTAGATTTATTGATTGTAAATTTTTTTTTACTACAGATCATCTTTTTAAATTACTCTAAATAATCATTTTATTCCTTTTGATACATTGCATGGGTAAAAAGCTGTAAAGGGCATAAGAAATAGCTTTAAAAAAAAATAACGAAGTGAAGAAAAGATCTCTTAGATGATCTGGTTATTAAGATAAACTTGTTGAGGAAAAAATATTTTCCTAATAAGAGGAAAAGCTAAGTAAACGACAAGCTAATTTCCAAAGCAATGGTAAGCCAGCAGAGGTCGGAAAATTGGATTAGTAAATATTGAAGCGTAGCGATATTTTTCCGGGATCAAAGCTCTTCTCTGATTGGTTTTCCACCCGGGTTGGCATGTTCCGTTTCTCGTTTTCCCGAATCAACTTTTTCATAAATAAAAAAAAAAACTTTCACTCTCACATTTCACCAAACAACCTCGATGCTGATGACTTTCGTTTTGCGTATTTACCTTTTCCATTCCTACTCGACGTTAGTAGATTGCTTTATAATCGAAAACAAACAAACAAAAACAATTTTTGTAGATTACGCTTACAATACTTTAACTCATTCGTATTGATTTAAAAACGAAAATGTTTCAATAAAAAGAAATACCTACGTATAGAATTTTAGAGGGAATTGCCAGTAATGAAAAAATAAAGAATTAGTGTTTTCATAGTGCTTCTTTAAAGAATAATTTATAATTTTTTATTTGCAGTATTTGTAGAGTTTAATTATTTTAATTCGCAATTGCTATTAACTTTTTTGGAGAATAATTTTTCTATTTATTATAAACGGATACTATAGTTATTCAACCACCCAAAGTCATCTAGATGCAGATTTTTCGACCTAAATCAATATTTTTTGTTCTAAAGAATGTTGCACCCCTCCTTATTTTTTTAGATAACCCTAATATGTTTCATGTAAACTTTTTTACTTTCACTTACTTATTTATGAATGGTAACTGTGTATAGGTATAGGGTAACTGTATCAATAGTTGACAGTTAAATAAAAACAATTATGTCATTGACACTGTTTACCAATATATTGATGTTACGATAATTGTTGTTATGAATTTTGTTGGGCCAATTCCTCTGGAAAACTGGGAATACAATGTGCTATAATCTTCATTTTCGGTTTTTATAAAACATGATTTCTTAGAAACTTCTAAAATGGAACAACAGTTGACACATCAAAATTCAAAGGTTTGGAAAGTTGACATTTATGGTTTTAAAGTTGACATATGCATTAATTTTTGATTTCCTATGATTTTTAATAGGTAATAAGGATTGCAATAAAAGTTAATATTTTTTGAACTTTCATTTACTAATATATATGAAATATATATATCGTGTGTGTGTTTGTGTGTGTGTGTGAGTGTGTGTGTGTGTGTGTGTGTGTGTGTGTGTGTGTGTGTGTGTGTGTGTGTGTGTGTGTGTGTGTGTGTGTGTGTGTGTGTGTGTGTGTGTGTGTGTGTGTGTGTCTGTCTGTGAGTGTGTGTGTGTGAGTGTGTGTGTGTGTGTGTGTGTGTGTGTGTGTGTGTGTGTGTGTGTGTGTATCTGTGTGTGTGTGTGTCTGTGTCTGTGTGTGTGTGTCTGTGTCTGTCTGTTTATGTGTGTGTCTGTCTGTGTGTCTGTGTATCTGTGTGTCTGTTTGTCTGTGTGTCTGTTTGTCTGTGTGTCTGTGTGTACAGACTAGCTCAAACCTATAAAACGTCGGAATCTGAAATTGGGTATGTGTGACAGCAAACATTTCATCCGAATTGGTCAAACGGAGGGAGTACTTTATTTCATAACTTTTTTAGTTTTTCTAAAAAACCGGCTCTAACGACTTTGATAAAACTGGGTGTTTGATGTTTGCATATGCCCGCAATATGACTGCAAAAATTTAATCAAAATGGATCAAACGGAGGTGGCACTTGATTTCAAAACTTATTTTCCCATTTTTAAGTTTATTTTTATTTTCTCAAAAATAGCTGTAACGATTTTGATTAAACTCGTGAGAAATTTAATGAGAATAACCTATTCTTTAATATCAGGTAAGCTTTATCATTGTTAAATTGTTCTAAGGGGGCTATTGTTTATAAGTAGAAATTATCTGTCTCACGTCTCGCCTAAAAAGAAGAAATGGCTAAATATGAAACATGCAAAAATTAAGTAAACATATACAGGAGAAAAAAAGAAAAATATTCCGTCAACTCATAAAATACTTTGAGCCTACTCATGCAAATTACACGTTTGTTTATAATTAAAGATGTTCTGTTCATTTAATGGAAATTATTTGCTTAATGGTAACTATATGAAGTCTTCAACAACTACATAGAGAATTATCAGGCAACTTGGAGTATTAGCTTGCATTGCCGAATTGTAACAAGTAAAAACTTTTACTTAATAGTAAACAAAATTAGTGCACTTTAAAGAGCAAATGCAAACAAAAATTAATAAATGAATGTGGGAAAATGTGTGACTTTGAGAAATAGCATTTAACAAAACATAACAAATTCTAATCAAATTAAGGTGGTAAGTAAAAGTTGTATGTTGCGCTCATCGCACCAGATTTTTCTACCTCCTGTCGTACTCTCTCATACTTATATCCTTTAACGGCCGAATATATGTTAAAGGAAGCTCACCCTACATCTTTTATTAAGGGAATTGATGTCAAAGAATTTATATAAAGCAGTAATGTGACACATAGAAATGAATCCAGGAATGACTTGAAAGAGTTCACCAATACAAAAATGTTGTTACCGACATCGAATGGAAGTGTTTAAGTGACTCAGAGATGAAAAGCAGGATTTCAGAAGGGAAAATGTTTATAAATAGAATAAAAAATTCTAGAGGCGATTAAAAAATTCCTAATGTGGTAGGACCACGAAAATAAAACCTGCATGATGACAGCCAGAGAAGGAAAATGATGGAAAATTAATTATGGTTACGTGGATTGGACGTGGTCGACGATTGTAATGGAACTTGGATTGATAAATCTGGAAGCTGCTAAAAGCAAACTCTGATAACAAAAAAGAAGTAATAATCTTTTAACTTTATATATATATTGAAAATAATCTTAACAATATACCTTTAACTGCTAATGTTTAACCTAAACAACATGCATAATAAAATATCGACTGCTTAAAATACAAAACATAATTATAAAATGGCGGAGGGTATAATAAATATAAATTACAAGTCAGCCCTCCGTCAAAGGACCCCGAAAGCTAATGGCAAATATATCCCAATTTGCTCGCTCGCTCACCGCTCTCCCATGTTATAAAACATCGTTACAGGAAAGGTAATTCATTTAGTACAGAATAACGTACGTCCCATCGTGTGCGAGGAGGGATTGATAATGGTGAAGGATTGTCTGGCGGTATGGAGCTATGTATAAAATTTCAGGGTAGAACTGCGATAAAAAAAAATGTTAAACATTTTCCTTATTTTTTTTTCCATGATTTGATTCTCATAATTAAAATTTACAAAGAAATATTATATAATCCAAATATCAAAGAAGAAAAAGTAATAGTATAACCCATGACAGTCGTGGGTTATGTACATCTTTTGTAAGGAAGTTGTTTGCCAGAAGTTGTTCAAAGAGATTTGACCAAGAGTGCGCATGACCGAGTTTATTCTGATCTGATTATTAGGATGCATAGTGACAAACCGTACTCACTTTTACTTAAAAAACATTCTATATTTTCAAACTGTCATTCCTATTTCATTCAAGATCTTTGTTTTGGCTGATGTAATAGAGCAGACAGTTGGAAACTAGTGAACCTTTAATAATGATAGTATATATTATTGTGTAAAAGAAAACATTTTCCTCCTGATGATGAAGTGTGTTCATAAAGAACTTCGGAACGTCGATTTATCATAGTAAAATAAAACAATTTAAGGAGAGAAAAAATACTACACCCCCTTTTTTAGTACTGATTTCCTCATTCTCTGGATGCTCTTAGCCAATAACCTTTTTCCCCAATCTATAGAAATATCAGTTTCCAATTTTAATAAAGCTGCACCAAATGCTTCCTGAAATCCCTAATTCAATTCACGCATTGTAGTACTGTTCGAAATCAAGAAAATATAGTTGCCGGTTTAATAAATGGGAATAATTAAATGTGAAACAAGGCGAAAAGAAAAAATATGATGCAATGTACTTCAGAAAGGTGAATGAAACATGCAATTTCTTGAGCTTTACCTCTACTGATTAAAATACAGTATGGTTCCGATTAACCGAGGTCCGGTCAACCGAGGTCCCGATTAACCGAGGTGCCAAGTCTGAGAGGGGGGGGGGGTATGTTTATGTATATGGGTTCATTTAAACAAATTACAATAAAAGATTTCTTTTTAAAAAAATAGTTTCATAATTTCTGTTATTGTTATTATGCATTATTATTATTAAATATTTATTAGGTGTTTAAGCATTTATGCAGTTTTTATTTAAAAATAACTTTCATTTTCAGTTGGTATTGGTATGGTTCCGATTAACGGATTATTTCGATTAACAGGGTAACCTTGGTCCCCTTCGACTCGGTTATTCGGAACCCTACTATAGTAAGAAAATTTTAATCCTTATCTACACAAACAGGTCCAATTGAATCACAATTGATCTACACAAAATTTCAAAATGATTCAAGTGATACATTTATGGTAAATTCAGAAAAAAGTGGCATGGTGTTATAGTGTTATCATGGACGATTTTTTAAATATTAATGGTGTATTAATATTTAAAAAATCGCACAAACATAATAGTAGAATCGGCCTCAACTTGATATAAAATTTTATAAGAAGGCGTCTATCGTGATACTGAATTGTCACGTATTTCTTATGTATGCCGGTAAAAAAAACTTTGAAATGTATATAAGTATTTATCCTGATTACATGGCGGATATTAACGAATGATATTATGCCGTGCGGGATGAACTTTTGTACTACAGGAATTATTTTTGATCGGAAAAGTATCCTTTAATTTCTTCTAGATTTGGTAGGAAGATTTGTATCATAAGTAATGATTAATTAGCAATATATCATCCTTTATTTCACAACTTTTTATTTTCTACATTATAACATTGTTAACATTTCCGGGCTGTGTCCCCATTCTCAAAACCTGTATATTAATTAAATCCATTAATATTTAATGATCCAATTACTATTATAAAAAATTAAATACAACTTACATAAATAATTTAAGCGAGGAAATGCATAAGGGTCTAAGTGCCAACAAAATAAAACAAAGTTTTCATTTGCCTAATTATTATATGTACCAAAACCATTATTCAGAAATGGGTATAAGTAATGTTTTGTAGTTAGAAAAGGGTTCATTGAACGTATGAAAGATGGCATGGTTGTAAGCACTGAACGTAGTTCACCTTAGAGGGTATGTCACATCATTTCTGTAAAAAATTCCTAAGGCACTTATACCCTTATGCATTTCCACGCTTCAATTTCTCAATCGTATGATTGATAGTCTTTTAATAAATTTTATAAAACTAGGTCAATGTCAAATGCTAAAATACACTGTTATACATTTTCTATATATATATATATATATATATATATATATATATTTTTTTTTTTTTTTTTTTTGGTTCCTCCCCTTCCTCGCCTTGTAGGCTATATGGGGTTTCCCGGGCCAGGGGAGAGGAGACATTTTCTATATGTCAACTCATACTTTTCCATTTCCAATTGACTAAATGCTGATGGACTTTGTCATCTGTAATTTCACTCTATTAATACTGAATCCCTTGTCCCCCACCTGATTGTGATAATTATGTTTTTGTAATTATGATTTCACTGTTGTTGATTAAAATCTTTTTTTTATTAATTTAATGTGCCCATATAGTGTGTGTACAAATGTTTTCTATCCGTTTTATAATTTACAGTGAATTTATTGTTTTTTGTTATATGTATAGCCTACAGTAATTTTCTATTTTTATTACTGCTTTCTTTGTCTAAAATTTGGGTTTTATCAAAACTAAATTTATGTTGTAATTTAATACTATGGTATGCTAGTGCTGATATGTTGATGTTTTTTATATTTTTACAGTTTGATATATGTTGCTTTACCCTGGTCTATAGTTCTTTTGATGTTTCCCCAATACGCATTTTTTCGCAATACACGTAAACAATTTTGAATAAAAAGAATAGTGGATATCAATATGATCAATTTTATAGAATGTCATTCATCCCGTGATTAACGGATAATATAAAAAAGACTATAATATTATATAACATATTTCTTACTATTATATATTATACTATATAAGAGTAACAAAATTAAGTAATATGAAAGATAGGATAGATAATTATGAAAAGCAAAATGTTATATACAAAATTGATTGCATGGATTGTGAAAAAATATACATTGGAGAAACATCAAAAAAACTAAAGATCACGTTAAAGCAACATATATCAATGTTCACAAACTGTAAACATATAAAAAACATCAACACTTCAGCACTAGCATACCATAGTATTAAATTACAACATAAATTTAATTTTGACAAAACCCAAATATTAGACATAGAAAGCAGTATTAAAAATAGAAAATTACTGGAGGCTATACATATAACAAAAAACAACAAATTCACATTAATAAATTATAAAACGTCAATTATAAAACGGATACAAAAAAACTTAAAACACCCATTATATGGACATATTAAATTAAAAAAATGGTGCGATGCGCGCAGCACACAACTTTCAGTTACAAACATACTTAGAAATAGACGTGTTTCCTTAATATGTAAACGCCACATTATTCCACATTGATATGTTTATATTTGTATATTTCCATATGTTATAATGTATCTGTAACGCAAAACTTGTATGTTCTCGGTACTTTTCGATTCATTATTGCTTATTTCTTTCTTTAAGGGAACTAATTTCATCAACCGTCGACTTTTTTTTACTGCTTGTTTTTTTTTTACGGTGATTTGCTTTTTGTAAATATATCATGAAGATGAATCGAGAGGAGGTGTATTTGGGACTCGTAGTAAAGTTTATCTGTTATGCCTTTCTGGAAATCGAGAACGATTAGTGTTCCTCTAAAATCATTCTATATATCCTTCAGAAATTTATTATATAATTAAAGTTTCTAAACTGAAATATAATTAATTAAAGATTATCTTATACCATATTTTTTCACACCGTAAATGCTTTAAGTAATTTGAGCACCACGTATTCACTCTCTAAAGCAAAACAAATTTTCGTGGGACTTGGTTATTTGGACTCAGGAAACCCCAAAAAGTGTATTTCCGTTGAAAACCGGAGTCGAAATTTTTCACTATCGCAATACTTTCCCTTGCTGTATATTTCATTTATAGGTTAGTGAAAGTAAAAAAAAGGTTTTGATTAAAAAAACACATAATTATCACAATCAGCTTGTGGGCAAGGGATTTAGTGTTAATAGAGTGAAAATATAGATGACAAAGTCCATCTGCATTTAGTCAATTGGAAATTGACAAGTATGAGTTGACATAGAAAATGTATAACAGTATATTTTAGCATATGACATTGATATAGTTTTATAACATATATTAAAAGACTATCAATCATACGATTGAGAAATTATTTATGTAAGTCATATTTAATTTATTTTATTTAATTTATTATAATAGCAATTGGATCATTAAATATTAATGGATATAAATTAATAAACAGGTTTTGATAATGGGGCACAGCCCCGAAACGTTAGCAATGTTGTAATGTAGAAAATAAACAGTTGTGGAAAAAAGGATTTACTATTAATCATTAAAAATAATTATATGCAATTTATCATATGTTCTCTCATAAAATGGTATTTATTTTTGTTTTTATCGTGATGCCCAAAATACCAGCACAACTGGAAATTTTCTCAAAAGGTGCTTAATAGAAAAAAAATTATTTATGACGTTAAGCAGTAGGGGTAGATTACTAACAATTATATTTTTAAAAAATGCTAGGGTTTGTTTTATGTAAACTTTTAGATTTATTTATGAGTTATTGAACTTTTTAAAGTAAAAAAAATGAAATAGCTACCTCTTAAACCACCCATACATCCAAACATCTTCCCCAAATTATGGTAATAGGTAATTTGATAATTATGATAACGATGACAACTAGATGATTGAAATGTAGCATATTATGTATATTAATATTTATACAGTTTAAAACCGGATGATTCACACCCAACTGACTCAATGAACATAATTCCAGCAATAAGCTCTCTCCATTCTTATTCAGATAACAAATTATACGCGATGAAACGATAGCCTTAATCCGGAGAGATAATAAAACGCAATATTTGGGCGGTGGGAGGGGAGGCAGGAGGATGACCCTTGACAAACCGCCCTAACCCCGGTATTTGGCTAATGTATCCTCGCAGCACTTTATCTAGATCCAGGTCCCTTGGGAACACGGGGTCGCGTGGCCATAATCCTTGCCTGGATTAGAGCAGCATATGCTGCACAAGCAGATCCTCTATCTGCCGCGCCATCACTTGAGAAAATCTTTTAAGATCGAGTCCCCTATAATAACCGACCTCTGTGTACCATATTGCAGATAATTCCCATTGTATACATGTTTTACACCCTTAATGCGATAATTATTCCAGGGCCGTATTATTATAAATCATTTTATTGTATACCATTATAATATACCCATACATTACTTTATGGGACACAATATGATTAACAGTTATTTGAGAACAAATGTAACTAAAATTTACAGTGATCAAAAGCAATGGATAAACATCTGTCTTTGTCATCTGAATTACCTACCAGCCCTACCGTCGTTAATTAAATGTAAAAATGGAACCATGTTTAAGAAAAAAAATTAACTTTTTTCTTAATACATAGGTTTATTGGCAACCAAAACGTATCTTTTTGACAGGTGATAGTGGAGAAGAAGGTTTTATTTTATAGATATCAGTTTCCTCCTTCGATAATCTTAAAAAAAAAAAAAAAAAAAAAAAAAAAAAAAAAAAAAAAAAAAAACAGTCGGAGAGCTTTCAATTTTATTTTCAGTGTTAGATACAGTGCATATCAATTCTTACTGTCTATTAATAAAATCCTAATTATCTGCATGCATACAGAAACTTACAGGTCTTATCGCAAAAAACATATTAGATTTTTTAAATTTTATTTAGAAAAACTAGTCGTTGTGAAACAAAATCTTAAATATAAATTAAATTTCCCCTATCACCTCTTAAAAGGTTCAGGTTTAATTAATAATAACCCTGTGTACAAAACAGGGTTATTGTTGACTAGTTGATGGTTATACTTGATTATATACATAATGTTTAGTCAAGTGAAAATTTGTGTAGGAATAAATCTAATTTGTGTCCAATCATAATTCTTGAACGCAATACATTTAAATATCGGTCAATGAACCATTTTTTCCCAAGTTACGGTATTCTTCATTAAGTGTCTTAGAGGAAAACAAGGTTAATTTTTAAATACATGTTAATAAGTGTCTTATCGTTGGGGGAGGATGGGAGATTCGACTGTTAAATAACTCGCAGAGTTCGTCTTACAATAACTCCAGATTTCTAGCTAAGAAAATCTTTAGGTGAATCTTCATCGAACCACATAATTAATGATATACCACAAATTAAAATTTAGACTATACAAAAGACATGACAGCATCTCAAATTACTTCACTAATCCCAATAATAAATTAATGGTTCGCTTTCTAGAATTACGAATAACTTTCCTCTTCTCTTTTTAGCTTTAAATATATGTTTTTTTTTCTTTCAATCCGTTTTCTCTCATTCCTAACTGTCCGGCTCAACGCCATTATAGATAAAATAAGGCGCGGTGCTGCCAACACCTATTTCATTTATAATTAAGAGTGGCAAGGCAGAGAGTGCTATAGATTTATGGTAAAGGCGCAGAACCCGAGACGTGACGGGTAAATAACATCGGACAAGGCAATTACCCTCCAGCTCCGGTGAAGACAATTCCACTCCGGACCCGAAGGAGCCCGCCCCGATAATTTATGTATTATGTTGAAAGGAGAGTAATCAAGGTTCATGTATCAGCTGAGTAATGGGATGAAGAATTCGGTAGCTGGCCCGGGGCTACCAGTCAACTCTTTAATCTCAACTGGCCCTCGGGACATTTGCCTACCGACGGATACTTCCACACCGGCTTGTTATTGTAATAGTTCCATTTTTCTTAATGGACAATCTTCCACCTTCAACGAGATAACGTCTTAATACAAAGTCATTCATGAAAAACTTGGGCTCTGTTGTTTAATCGAATTAATAAACGAAAGGAGTTCAAGGCATTAATTAATTGTCATACAAGTGCAGGTGTTATGACTAATAAGAATGCTTTAACATTCGTGTATTCAGAAAAAAATGTGAGATGAAAATCTGAAATTGGAAATCTTCATCCAAATCAAACTATGATCCTACGGATATACCTGAAAATAATTCAAATAAATATTTCATAACTTATTATTTAAACTTTATGTTGTAAGGTTTATCATGTGTTATCTATTATAACCACATGTGCAGATCCACCGAGGGGGGTCACAATCGTCATGACCCCTCCCCCAGTATTTTGGCTATTTATTTATTTTTTGTTTTTGTATTTTTAAAGCTATAATGCAGTCACACCATAAAGGCAACAATATAGATCGCCGCCCTTCCTGCAGCTAGGAAATAACCTATTAAATAAATTTGAAAACAAAACTTCTGTCAGCCGAAAGGCAACACTTAAGTGTGAGAGCTGGGGGGGGGGGGGGGGGTCGAGCCTCCTGTTCTGAATCCGCCCCTGGATACCCGTACTTGTACAGAGGCGCTTTTGGGTTGGATGAAACGGTCGACGGTTTCGGTCACACGGCTGATCCTATTCTATCGGTTGAGAAAAATATTGATAAAAACGAAGAAGTTAAACTTTACGTGATATTTAAACCATTAATTGTTAAATTAAAGGGTAACCCAATCTAACCAGGCTTAATTTTCTTCTTGAATTAAGTAACAAGATGGGTATACTCCTTAAATAACTGTTTATAATTTAATTCTAATGTTTGCCTCAATATCAGTAGAAGTTTCATTTTATCGGTGTTTAAAATGTACATTCAGTGACTTTTTTTTTTTAATTCTTCATAAAAATAACATTATCCTCCTAAGCACACACACCAAACAGTCGAATGACAGATATCAACTCGACAACCCCAATAATTAAATAAATAAAGCCAAAAATGTAAAAATTTCAAATATTTTTAACTTAACAAATGTATACACGGTGTCCCCGAACCCAACGGCCAAACTTCAGGGATCGATAGAGGATCGAAAAACTAAGAAAAAAGTCCTCTGGCATATGCCTCGTTTTCGCTTTATTATCGAGAAAATCACAAAAAAATTAAAATAGTTGTGCAAAAAGTGTATTTTAATTTTTTTTTTCAATAACGATATTTAAATTACAAAAATCTGGTGCGTGCGCGCAACACAAAACTTTCACTTACCAACTTACTTAGATAAGAAATTGACGTGTTTTGTTAAATATCATTTCCCAAAGTTACACATTTTTCTACATTCATATCTTATTTTTATTAATCGTTAAAGCCGTTTTTGAGTAAATTAAGAAAACACGTGAAAATGATACAAAATTTATTAAGTAAAGTCCCCCCTCCGGTTGATCGATTTTGATGAAATGTTGGCTATCAAATCTTTGGCATATACATACATCAAATACCCAGTTTGATCAAAATCGTGAAAACCGTTTTTGAGTAAATAAAAAAAAACATGTGAAAATAATACAAAATTTATTAAGTAAAGTCCCCCCTCCGGTTGATCAATTTTGATGAAATGTTGGCTATCACATCTTTGGCATATACATACATCAAATACCCAGTTAGATCAAAATCGTGAAAGCCGTTTTTGAGTAAATAAAAAAAAACACTTGAAAATGATACAAAATTTATTAAGTAAAGTCCCCCCTCCGGTTGATCAATTTTGATGAAATTTTTACAGTCATATCTCGGGCATATAGATAGATGAAATACTCAGTTTAATCAAAATCGTTAGAGCCGTTTTTGAGAAAATCGAAAAAAACGTAAAAAGTTATTAAATAAAGTACCCCCTCCCTTTGAGCAATTTTGATGAAATTTTTGCTGTCACATCGCGGACATATACCTACACTAAATACCCAATTTCATGTTCCCACGGTTTATAGTTTTTGAGCTAGTTTGTTCACACACACACACACACAGACACACACACACACACACACACAGACACACACACACACACACACACACACACACACACACACACACACACACACACACACACACACACACACACACACACACACAGACCATTTCGCGGGACTTGGTTAATTGGACTCAGGGGACCCCAAAACGTGTATTTCCGTTGAAAACCGGAAGTCGAAATTTTTCACGATCGCAATACTTCCACTTACTATATATTTCATATATAGATAAGTGAAAGTAAAAATATACTGCCTTTTTGAGTAAGCTTAATTTCTTAATTTACGAGGAGTAAATATAGAAAAGATGAATATTCTCACGCTTTCGTTATCAATAAAACATCTAGGTTGAGTGTTTAAACTTAAAAAGAAAAGATTGAAATATCTAGCAATCTATCATTTTAATCCTTTTTGGGGGGGAATCCAGTCTCACATTCTCACATTAGTGGTGTTGCTAGTAGTGCTCAACAAATATGGCTAGATTTACCAACGCTGAATACGGGGCCATAGTCTACGTCTATGGTCTACGGATCCTGCGATGGCAATGCACGTCAGGCAGTTCGGAAATATCGCAGACGGTTTCCTGACCGAGAAACCCCACACAGAGGTGTTTTTACCAGCACTTTCAGAAGGCTTCGAGACACTGGGTCCTTCTGATGTAATCGTAGTGGAAACCGTATGCAGGCTCCGATGGAAGCGGACCTGAGGGGGATGGAGAGGATACTGGGGCACTTCAATACCAACCTTGGTACAAGCGTCCGGAGAGCTGCTTCAGTTCTTGGCAACCCAGGGTAACCATTTGGCGCACATTAAGGGCTGACCGCATGCATGCTTACCATGCACAAAAAGTACAAAATTTAATACCCGCTGATTATCCCCGCCGATTAAGTTCGAAAGTAATCTGGACGGACGAAGCGACTTTTACATGTGCATATTCAATCAAAGAAACTACCACCTTTGGGCACATGAAAATCTCCAATATTTTATTTATTATTTCAGAATTTCACTACCAGCATGAGTTTTCTGCAAACGTGTGGGTCGGTCTTTGTAATAATGGCACAATAGGTCCCGTATTTTTACCTGCTCGAATTAATGCTGAAAGTTATTATCTATTCCTCGAGAATGACTTACGGGCACTTTTGAAAGATATCCATTTGGAAAGAAGGCTTGGGAACTGGTTTAAACTCGATGGTTGTCTTGCACATTACGGAAGGGCCGTGCGAGACTGGTTGGACATCAAGTACCCAAGTCGCTGGATAGGACTTTAGTATAATTAGTATAAGATAAAAATCTGGTGCGTGCGCGCAACACACAACTTTCACTTACCAACTTACTTAGATTAGAAATTAATGCGTTTTTTTAATTGCCACTTCTCAAATTAACAGAACGGCTTTAATTATGAACAATGGTCTGTCATTAAAGGGGTTCTCCGCATGCGAGGGCTCGACGAGTTTTATGAGATGACTGAATATTTTTATATTTTCACCTCTTTATGTTTTCTTTATTTTTATCATATCTCATATTTAGCCATTTCTTATTTGTATGCGTAACGAGAGACAGTTAATTTCTCCATTTAAACAAAAACGAAGGTACTTAATAGGAAACAAAGAAACAAAAAAGGCCCCCCCCTCAAAAAAAAAAAGCCACCTCAGAACTTTTTAATAATTATAAAGCTTACCCGATATTAAAGAACACCTCATTTTTATTTAACATGACGAATTTGATAAAAATCGTTAAAGCCGTTTTTGAGATCATCGGAAAAAAGGTAAAAATTGGAAAAAAAATTATGAAATAAAGTGCCCGCTCCGTTTGACCAATTTTGATGAAATGTTGGCTATCACATCTTTGGCATATACATACATCAAATACCCAGTTTGATCAAAATCGTTAAAGCCGTTTTTGAGTAAATAAAAAAAACACGTGAAAATGAGACAACATTTATTAGGTAAAGTGCCCCCTCTGGTTGATCAATTTTGATGAAATTTTTACAGTCGTATCTCGGGCATACAAATAGATCAAATACTCAGTTTAATCAAAATCGTTAGAGCCGTTTTTGAGAAAATATAAATATAAATCAAATATAAATTTGAGAGCTGTATTTGAGAAAAAAAACGTAAAAAGTTATTAAATAAAGTACCCCCTCCCTTTGAGCAATTTTGATGAAATTTTTGCTGTCACATCGCGGGCATATACATACACTAAATACCCAATTTCAGGTTCGCACGGTATATAGTTTTTGAGCTAGTCTGTTCACACACACACACACACAGACACACACACACACAGACCATTTCGCGGGACTTGGTTAATTGACTCAGGGGACCCCAAAACGTGTATTTCCGTTGAAAACCGGAAGTCGAAATTTTTCACGATCGCAATACTTCCACTTACTATATATTTCATATATAGGTAAGTGAAAGTAAAAATACAATAATTCTATTGGAATAACAATTATTGTTAAAATTCATTCATGGAATGAAAAAATAGTTTTTGCACAACTATTTTTAGTTTTTTTTAATTTTCTCGAAAACGAAGCTGAAACGAGGCTTATCCCAGAGGACTTTTTTCTTAGTTTTTCGGTCCTCTATCGATCCCTGAAGTTTGGCCGCTTGGTTTGGGGACACCCTGTATAGAACCAAACTATGGTCTCATCCTGTGACGATATGAGTATTTTATCGATGTCCCTGGCTAACATATTTGTAATATTCAAAACATGCCAATTTCTATTTATTTATTTTGTTAATCC
The DNA here is from genome assembly GCA_911387785.2 of Aelia acuminata. NCBI lineage: Eukaryota > Metazoa > Arthropoda > Insecta > Hemiptera > Pentatomidae > Aelia > Aelia acuminata. The sequence continues at coordinate 100,937,565 of OU426979.1, forward strand.
AAAGGATCTTGTAGAAAAAATTGCCGATTTCCCATGATTTATGACATGATGTTAAACGGTAAGTCCATTATAAAGTAATTAAAGAAAATTAGGTCAAGTTTAAAATGTTTATTTTTTTTTATATCTTTCATTAAATAAGACGATAAAAAATGTATTAAATGTTTTAGAGGATATAAATAATAACTTACTAGTGAATTATTACGATGATTAATATTTAATAATCAGCTAGAAATCAAGAGGGAATCAAAAGCTGATGGCATAATTAGTCAAGTAGTAACAAATGGCATTTCTTGACAAAATAATCAACTGTGGTATTTGTATATACTCAGAGATGATCGTTGATTAGAACCTCAGGAGACGCGTTCAAGCATGAAAAATAAAAATCCGCAATAAAATTGAAGTAATTGATTTATTGAGACATAAATAACATAAAGCCATATGTAGAATGTGTAATGTACTCCGCTCCCTTAGCAGAAAACGAAACAATGTTTCGACCAACAACCAATACAATCAAATGTCTTTTGAAAGGTCGTGTTTCTAGCTGGAAGTACATACTGTTGGAGATTTATGATTTAATTTGATAGTGGATCAACCTGATGCAACTAGGTAGCAGTATTCATCGACATAAATAAAAATAACATTATCTCCTATTTCTAAAGTGGGAAGAGTCCTACAATGTCATAGATACATATTACTTTATATTCTTTCTTTTTTCATTTATATTTATATTTCTTTCTTTAGTTTTTCCTTTATATTCTTTCTTTTAATAATCAAAATACCTAAGCAAAGAAATAAACGAAATTAGTAAAAGTAGTTATAAATTTCCATCCCCCATTATTTTTTTTAATTGCCATCTTTCGTCATTAAAGAAAAGAAAAAGAAAATTTTTAGAAAAAGAGAAAAATCCCAAACTTTGAAATGAATTGCAATTGTAGGCGTGTAATCCACTATTTATTACCTTTCAAAATGGCAGTTCTGATCAAATGTTTAAATAATTAATTATATATTATTTATTTACCTACTATTTTTTTTTTTTTTTTGGAACCCGCGATTTCGCATAAGTTAACACAACCAGCAATTAAGTCTTGAAATGTATCAAACATAGTATTGAGTATTGAAAACCCGAAAACAAGATGAATTGTTAACAGATGCAGGACTTCAACTAGGAACCCGAAAATTAATATTCACTTTCGCAGGTACGAAGATGCTATTTGATGCTGCCTATTGACAGAAATATTTTTTCGATTGACTTTAGAGATGAAAGAAAAAAAAATTACAAAACTGAGTTGTTTTTACATAACAGCAGTATTTTTAGCTTTACATCTTCCAGTCTTCTTGTTTCCCGATATTTTAAGGAATTCTTTGCTCATTTCAAACTAACACACAAAATCCTTCTCTCAGTATCGGTTTCATAGGTTCACCAGAAAAGACCCATTATAAGGTACTATTGAAAAGAAAACAACTCGAAGAATATGCATTCCTTAAATTGGATTAAATAATCGGCAAATAAGTTTTTCTTACCCCATGTTTAGAAATCATCAAAAGTTTCATTGATTTTAGCAAATTATTTAGTTTAATCTGAGGACTTAAAATTTCATCAAATAAAATTAAATTAACGCTCTCTCACATGGTATAATCATATTTGATACGGCTGAAGTTAATCAGGAGCTATAAGCGGCTTTCTTGTGAAAGACAATAAAATGTGAACCCCTCCAAAGAAAAACATGTTGTTTTTTTTAAAGTCTTCATATAACTTGTAATTTCTTTTGAACGATACATTTGATTCCCACAATTTGGATACTACGAAACTAGTTTCATATATAATAGCTGTCTAGTAAGAAAATTCCATTCACTTCTTTTAGTAAATCACTTCCCTCAACAAACTACAATTTCAATTGCAGGACTTCAATGGTTTCGAAATGGAGAACATTTACTAAGAATGGAGAATCTGTTTTCAATCAGGAGGCTAAAGTAATAATTCCTGAAAACCTCTTATTTATCGAGAAATACAACTTGGAGAAAATCCTTTATTCAATTATCTTATTTTAAGAAATAACTGTTTTATCATAAAAATTTTTCTCTAATTTATGATTGTGCAATTAAAATTTTATTATCATGACCAGTTTGTGGGCAATACATTTTTATTGAATAAAATGAGCAATCCCATTAAGATAACACGAATCACGAACATGGACTTAATTGATAATCAGTTGGAAATCGGACAACGCATCAAATGAACTTATTTGTTGGGAATTATTCCAAGAATCACCTTCCAGTGTTTTCCATTAAACCCTGAAACACTCAGTACAGGTTATGAGTAATCATCTTTACTCTTAGCTGATAATTTTTCTTCAACGATGTAGGTGTATCACATTTCATTCTAAGCACTGATAATAATAACTTATTGGTGATCAAGGGTTATAATAAACAAACAAAGCAACGAAGTATTTAAAAAAAAAAATCAGAGGGGTTTAACAATCGCAAACACTTGAACCTAAGTAAAGAATTGTCAAATTAATTGAAACATTTCAGGTAATCCGAGTAACAAAATTTATTCATGAGATTTAGCCGTAAAGCGAGGGTGCTAATAAAGAAAATTATGGTTTACGGCCAGTCCCTAAAGCCGTAAGGTTTGTGAGATTTAACTCCCCACAACCCCTAAGCCTCAATTCATTTGTCTCTAATCCGGCCCTAATTCACAATTTTCCACCCACCCTTTTTGGTACACCACAAAGTGGGGGAGCCACTTTATCAACAAATCAAATGAGCCCTCTACCCCTTTTTAAAGATGGATAATTCTAAACGGCTAACTGTTGTTTAATTTGAAATTATTTCCAAAGCTTGAGAGTTGGAAATTATGTTTTTGCCCAATCAGTTAATAATTCACCTCCTTATTTTATATAATATATTATACCCAACATGAGAATTACAAAGAGAAATTATTGAACCACAGCACCACATTATTGAAACACAGAACCACAGAGAAATTGTTGAAAAACAGCTAAAAATCATTAATTTTTTGTAGTTACTTAGTTAATCTTTTTAATTGTTGCACAATTTCTATTGAACTGTTGATATTTCAAAAATCGTCAATAATTCATAAGATACATTACAAATTTGTTTTTACATGATTTACAAAGATCGGTAGATGAAAAAAAAATAAAATTAATGAACAACTTGATCAAATTAATCAACATCTAAACGATTTTCAAATAATTTTTATTAAGTAGGAATATTTAATTTCGTTACAATTAATAAACGCACAACGGGCTAATTTTATTCGAGGAAATAGTGTCATAGCTGATATGTAACATTACATATCATAATATGTCCATTACACTTACTTACATAAAAAACAATGTATCCATCCGAACCCAATTGTTTATAACCTTCCTTCCACATTAATTCCTCATAATCCCAACAGGTGTACGTGTGTAAGTATTTCCTTTACCAACCTGCGCAAACACTTCCAGTCAATTAAAAAAGGCTCAATTCCAAACAAATAAGATATTTCTGGACATACAGGGTGGGTATTTCGCAAATTGGTATCATAGTGATATATTACAATCCAAAATCTTCAATGTTTTTTTTTTTTTTATTGGACCCTATTTAGATGTATATCTGTTCATAGTAAACGTCATATCTATCCTAACCCACATATTTAAATTCTTAATCACCGTCCTTCCTCATTAATTTCGGTTTATCGGCCAAGGGGTCCGAAAAAATAGACTCTCTAAAAACCTATGCGTGACATTATTCTTGTTCTTTGTATTTGCTAGTACCATTTTTAGACTAAATACCCTGAAATATTGGTTTAAAATGTTTTCCCTTTTTTTTTTTAAGTTAAAACGCTAACAGCAGTCCTTAAGCTGATGGGAGTTAAAACATAAAAATTTAAGAAGTAAGAACAACCTGCAGCCGAAGCCATCGGTTTCATGGCCTCTAACACATTAATCAGACCGTGGTATAAAAAACTTCCTAAAATTAAAATTTCTTGAACTTTATGATCATTCAATAAATTTTGTGTTCATTAAAAAAACTGTTAAGACATCAAAACAGAGCCGATAAGATATTAAATTCAAACTAACCCTAATATTCTAAGATGTATAATTTAATCTCTCATAAAACTCCCCGGAGCCATCCATATAGCAGGCCGTCAAAAGCGCCTGGATTAAGACGAGCTAGTCGAGCAGGCCTCTTCGAAGGAAGGTAAAAACAGAAAAAGAAGAAGGAAAAGAGAAGAGTATGAAAAAAGAAATAAGACTAAAAATATTTTTAACGCTAACAATCAGAGGCAGTAAATAATGTTAAATCCGAGTAGAAAGGACAGGTGTTATTGAGTTATGTTCTCGGGGCTGTTTGTTATGTTAATGCAGCGGGCCGGAGGTGTGAAGTTCCATCTCCATAACTATAGTCCCCCCAGCTAATTCTATTTCCGACTAAATCTGATATATGTCACCCGTTGACTGGAGAGTGTCTTATATAATTGGAATAATTATATAGCATTATATAGCTGGGCCAGACTGCCTGGCTGCGGCCTCCCGCTGGTCCCACCTCCGTCGGCTCTTCTTCCTCTTCTTATAACCGCCGCCATCTGCGAGGTCAGTATCCCAGCCTCAATTAGGAATAGCCGACTGGTTATAGTTATCTTAAATGTAATAGAATTTTTTATATTTAAAAAGATAACTGGTCATCATTACTAACTAGTCATAAATGATAGGTACATTTTTCTGATTGTTCGAAAAAACACACTTTCAACTCTTCTTCTAGTAGATTGTACGATTGTAATTTGTCCAATATAGATTATTTACTTGATACGATTATATATAGACATACGATATACAGTACCAGTCAAAAGTTTAGACTCACCCATAGAATTTGTGAAATAAATAAGTAACAACATTTTATTTATTGGAAAACATAACAACTATAATTTTATTTTTAATATATTTATAGCTAGCTTTATATCCAGGTTTCACCCAGGTAACTTGGAAAACAATTAGTAAAAACCTAATGTAAAGCGAGATCATGACGATTTTTAAAACAATAAAGAATATACCCAAAGATGGGATGAAGTAATTAGTAATGCAATTTTAATATGGACAGGTGTTCACACCTGGTATGAAAGAACCACTTAGTGAAACTTGGAGAATTTAGGACAAACGGTATGAATTTCTATAAAGAACAAACCATCAAACAGAATTTCATCTTTATTTATATAGATTATATTCGAAAAAATCATTTAATTTTTGAAATATCTCTTGAGTTACAATTATTTTTTTAAACTTGAAGATTTTGAATTAAATACAAGTGAGTCTAAACTTTTGACTGGTACTGTAGTTATTATGTGATGTTCGATAAATTAAAAAAATCGGTAAAAATCACAATTCCCCAAACATTTTAAATAATCTTAGTTCTACTTTTCATTAAGTTAAAATCCTCGATATGTGCGAAGTGGGTGGTTGCCATAAGATCTGAAAATTGTTTTCCTAACTCCTTTATAAATTCATTGAACTAAATAAATTGGTATTTCCTCATGCTAAAATAAAATTGATCTGTGTAAAACTTTAGCGTGAAATAAAATAGCATTTTTTTATTTTTTTTATTTGATGCATAAGTATCTTTTAAATTCGTTCATTCAGTCATTATGATGTAAACAAAAATAATTAGTTTTCCCCTTATGTTTTTATTAAATAGATATCATTTGATAAATTCTGAATAATTTCGCAAATTAAGTTTTTCCCTTAGTTAAGGGAACAACAGAGCTGGCTAACAAGAAGATGCCATATTGACCAATCTCATATGTGCCAACGATCCAGAACGTCTTTTTTTTAGCGTTATGGGTTGTCTTCAACTACTTTTAATTAATATAGCTACTCCTATTCTATTTTGGGCGTCAGGGATTCGCAGAATAGATTACCAGATCCACTTGTGCACGTTTCCTCACATTGCCAGTATCACTATCTCAGGTAAAGTAATCTGTAGCAGATCCGCTTGATGCTGCTTGGGGTTGTTAATAGGGTGGCCTACACGCAAGAAAAGTGAGAAGTCGAAAATTAACGGAACAGAAAAACTAATCGGGAATGGAAAAACAGCCAAGTTTGTACACACTTGTTAACATGCAACAATGAGTTGTTTTGCGTTTGCGAAACATTTCATGGATGCAAAATCAGTATTGCCTAAAAGGCAAGGGAGGATGTATAATATTAAATAAAATAAATAATTAACTTATATCATAAATAAGTTTTAAGCTAGTTACAATTGAAGGGGTTGGGGCAAAATAGTGCCAAGCAAAATTTTTAACAAAAATAAACTGTAGCTGCCGTCTGCTGGATATAACGTAGGACTATATTTCTATGATGGTAATGCCACCTAAATATGACTATATAGAGCCTCTACAGTCATATTTAGGTGGCATTTCTTCATAGACATATAGTCCTACGTAATATACAGCAGACTGCAGCTACAGTTCATTTTTGTTGAAAATGTTGCTTGGCACTATTTTGCCCCGACCCCTTCAATTAATGCCTTTTCAGGGCTTTCCACTTCCATCAAAGAAAAGGATAACAGAAAACGTAGTAGTATTTCGTACCCCAATACATTTTTCACAATAAGCTCTAAAATTAGCACGGAAAAAGTTGTGTCCCATGGAGACTAAGCGACTCTCGAAGAGATATAATTAAAAGAGAGGCCTCTGGGAGCGCCTCGGACCACAAGTCCATTAGCAGTTATTACCACCGCAATGGCTCAATCTAATCTCCTTCTCGGCCGTTCCTCACTCCGCACTCCGGTGCGCACTAAGCAGCATTGCTATCTTTGAAAGTAGTAACGTGTAGTGAAAATAAAAATAATCTGATATAAAGCTTATAACAACATCGAATAAACATGATATATTGTGCAGAGCTATCTTCCCCTATTCTTCCCTGCCTTTTGAGGCTAAACGCTGATTTTTCACCATACAAGGGGGGTAACTTATACGTTAATGGTTGATTAATGAGCCCAGCACTCGGGTCTCGAACTGATAAACTTTAGGTTATCATGTCATAGTTCAGATCATTTAGCAAAGATCTGTCTGAAGCATTGGCTTGAAGATAGGCTTCCTGAAATTCATTTGTAAGATGTAAAAGGAACGCGTTTAAAAAAAATACCTATTGGAACTTACAACAGTATGAACCGAACGTACCATTAATTACGATTATGACACGAGGAGTCTTCCAGATGGACTAGTCATTGGTAACACTGCAATAGTTTTGATAAATTTGAAGAGAATAAGACGTTCTTCTTTTCAAATTCCTCGGAGTATTACTAGGAGAAAACAATATTGATGTTACTCATTTTGGGCTTCACTATAAATATGAGATAGTATGATATATATTTATATTCATAAAGATTATTTTAACAGTTTATCATGTCGCAAATAAAAATTTAAATAAAAAAAGGTTTGCATGATTTATCGATCCATCTTTTTAGTTTATCAATGAAAATTAATTGATTTATAATGGAATAATTCATTTGTGAAACATAAATAACCCATTCAAAGATATTCATCATGCTGCTTTCCTTCGATGGCCAGTACACAAGAACAAGTTTTGCATAATCACTTGAGGCCAAGCCGGAGATTTAAATTCGAGAAGTCAAAAGTACAAGAATCGGAGGTGTGTAAAGGAGATATAGCCTGTCAAAATAAATACGGTCGAGCGTGAGCATAAATTTCAATCGATTATCTTTATCAATTGTTCATTGGGAACTTATAAACGAGGCGGATTTAAAGTGGACGTCAGGCAGGGGTAAACATTAAGGCGCGGGGAAGGGCTGAATTATGCGACCACGGTTTGAGCAATGGCCCTAACATATCTCTTTCAGCTTTTACACTCGGCAATTAGCTCTGAACCCAGCTCGCCTTCCCACAGTCCCTTCCACTTCACTCTGGTTAGCTTACTCCAAGACCTTCTTAGTTAGGTCAGTCTGCAAAAAAGCTAGAAAAATCCACCAAAGCTAATAATTTCATATTTTTACTAGAACTGGCAGTGATAAATTCTTTTCCCTTTTCCTACCTAAATATTCGGTACCCCTACCATTTGTGGCATGCGGGGGTTACTCTATAGGTGTAACCAATCTTTTCTAACGGTGGTGTGTACGTCGACATTTATTCCGCGATAAATGACATTTATTTATTTCACGAAATAAATGTCAACCCTCCCAGGGCGGATAGGCGGGCGCAAGCGACTGTGCTGCTTCTTTAAAGGAACTAGAGAAACGGGGATAGAAGCCGGGCCATTACCTGGGATTCATAGGTTTTTTTGGCGTTTTTAATTTATTTTTTCGTAATTAAAAACCGATTGAGCAAAAACAAATATTTGAAAAATGTCTAATAGGTATTGCTCGGTCCCTCAGTGTTCAATTATAAAATCAAAATACGTGTCATTCCATTTATTTCCAAAAAATAAAAAGCTTCTTAAAGAGTGGATTGTAAAATTAAGAATAGATAAGCCTGTTTCGAAACATATGACGATATGTAGTCTTAATTTTAAAGAAAGTGACCATACTTATCCAAGTAAATATTAGTAGTTGACATTTTATTATTCAAAAATGCTAGTTTTATGGAAATAATATTGGGACCATAGTGTCATAGATTTGTTTTTCTTTTTTTAATTTTCCCCATTATTGTATTACATCCGTTGTGCTTAATTGTTCCAAGTTTTCAATGCGATGCCTGAAAGTTTTGACAAATAAATAAATAATATGACAAAGAATCTAAGCTGTCATGAAAATGACAGCTGCCATAACAATGATTGTATGAATAGGTAATTAATGTTATTACTAACCGAAAAACGAAGAGTAAAGTTAAGGTTATCTTTTCTCTCCCGAAGTTTTGTGTTTTTAAGTGGTAAATTCAAAGAAAACTCTTTATAAATTCGGTTATTTTATTGTTAGAAGCCTCATTGAAGGGGAAGAAACTGTTACTTCCAAGACTCCAATCAGATAAGAGAAAAAAAAATGTTTTATTATTTTTCATTTTTTTTTTTCTTACTAAACTGATTTAAAGTTAAGAAATCTTTCTTTTAAACTAATATATTATCATAGTTTTTTACATTTTACCTATTCTTAATCTTTTTCTAATATACTTTATAAATTCTAACATAATTATCTCCTTAACCGCATCATGAATGGAACTGACCCTCCCAGTCCCCATTCAAAATTAATATAGAAAAAATAGAGAGAGTCAAATTTACATTCAATGATAATAATTTTTATAATGCTGATCGTAAAATAACACCAAGGTACTTAGTAATGTGCATAAAATATGAGAATAATTTTAAAAGTATTTCTCCATTTTTCATTAATAAGTTTATTAGTAACACAGTTGGTAGTGTAAAAAATATCAGAAAATTACGTGATGGGAATTTGTTAATTGAAACAGCCAACCCTAAGCAATCAGAAACATTACTGGCTATAACCAGTTTTCCGGGCAGTTCGAAGTTGAGGTTAGTCCTCATCGTACCCTTAATTACTCCAAAGGTGTGATCAGATGTTTTGATCTACAATACGCCACGATAGAAGAGATAAAAGAAGAATTAAAAGATATTGTTACAGATGTTTTAAGAATTAAAATTAAGAAAAATGGTGTCGAAAAGTTAACCCACACTTATATATTTTCATTTACAACACCTAAACCCCCCGAAACACTTAAATTGGGATTTCTAACAGTCAATGTCGAACCCTTTACACCCAACCCGTATCGTTGTTTTAATTGTCTGGGGTTTTCGCACCCGACAAAACAGTGTAAAAAAACCACACTCTGTGCCAACTGTGGTCAGGCCCGACATACTGAAAACTCCAAGTGTGAAATGCCTCCTAATTGCATTAATTGCAAAGGAGACCACATTACATTGGACCGCAGGTGTCCGGTATTTAAACTGCAAAAAGAAATTAAGTCAATCCAGTCAAATAATAAAGTATCATTGATAGAGGCTAAAAACATTTTAAGAAAAAAATAATCCAAATATATTCATAAAGTCTTACGCAGAAGCTTCAAAATGTCCTGAAAAGAAAGATGAAGGTATACAGGATAACTTTACATTCTCTACCCCCTCGACTGCTTCACCTACAGCTAAAGTGGGCATTCCGGCCGTACGGTCGCGGTCAACATCGGTCGGAACGGAGGCGATGACCTCGAAAGCCTCCTCCCCGGCACTTCCTCTCTCTTCCCCTCCCCCCACCTTCACTTCTAACCCCCCTCCCTCTTCAACTCCTTCTTCCTCTTTACCTTTCGCTAATTCCTCACTTCCTTCCATCTCTTCTCTCCCATCCTCCTCTTCAGTTTCAGCCCCTTCACCTCCTCCTGTCCGGACCCCACGGTCCACAACCCCTACTGCTCTTCCCATCCAACCAGAGCAGCCAGCTGATCGGGCTCCGGAGGCGGGCGAATCATTTAATTGTGACTGTTCCATGTTGACCGACGAGGAAACTGGTCATATGGAAGCCGTATTTCAATTAAAAAATAATAAAAAAGGAAAGACTTAAAAGAAAACCTGTCAAAAAATAATATATTCAATCAATAACCATGTTAAAATGAATACTATTAGTCTCAAAAGTAAAATCATCATATAATTTTATTACTTTGACATGCCTTTCCTTAACGAAGTTTTTTATTAAGTTTTGTAAATTCCCTTACTACCATTATATTATTCGAATTAAATTTAAAAAAAAAAAAAAATCATCAATCTACAACAATTGTTTCTCTATATGTTTGTGTTAATTTATTTTTTTCAATCTGTATACTCTTGACTTTCTTCAATCAATTTAATGGCCATAATGCAATGGAACTGTAATGGGTTCAAAACTCATTTTAATGATTTAAAAATTTAAATCAATGACACAAAACCAATCTGTATAGGTCTGCAAGAAACTCATCTTTCACCTCATGAAAATATCAATATAAAAATTTTTGAAATTTATCGAAAGGATGGTCCGATCTCTAATCATAACAGCCGTGGAGTCCTAATTGCCGTTCACCAATCCGTATATTCTGAAGAAATCACTATTAACTCCCAACTTCAAGTTGTAGCCGTCAGCATTCACGTAGTTTTCACATTCAAATTCTCAGTCTAACAGTTGCAAATTCTCAGTTTGCAATATATAACTCCCACATGACCAGACAATAGACCCTAAACATCTATTGGACATTCACCACCAATTCCACCAACTACCCCATCCAGTTTTGTGCATTGGAGATTTTAATGGTCATAACTCTTTATGGGGCTCACTACATACTAATTTAAGGGGTAGAGCAATAGAAAATTTCATTGATTCCTCAGACTTACTCCTTCTCAACTCTGGAGAGAACACTTTTCTCAGTTCAAGCTATAGGACTTATTCTGCTATAGACCTTTCAATTTGCAGCCCCAGCCTCTATAGTTCTTTAAACTGGGCGATCCTCCCAGATCTTTATGGAAGTGACCATTTTCCAATTTTAATGAAATTTGCGAATATAAACCCTACGATTCGAATCACCCCTAGATGGATATTAGCCTTTCAGTCACTAATTTTCGGGGTCCAAAATTGTGGACACCGATGTTGATGTCCGAAAAAAAATAGTTCAAAGCATTTTCAATGTCCAAACTCGATTTCTCATATCAGTTTATACCTCTTTGGAATACCTAGTGCTGCTTCTTGGCGAAAAATTATCAGAAATATCAAGTAAACAAATTTTTTGTTTTGGTATCCCTAACAAAATCGGTGTCCACAATTGTGGACATGGTGACTGAAAGGGTTAGACAGGCCTGATTGGTCTCTATTTAGTTCATTGGCCACTCCACCTCCATATCCTCCAAGCCAAGTGGGTGTCGAAGAAGGATGCAAACTGATAACCAATATAATCATAAAAGCTGCAAATATCTCAATACCAATGACCAAAGGAGTACCAAAAAGACCGCCTGTTCCGTCGTTCAATGAGACTTGTAAAAACGCTCTTAAAGACCGCCGTAGGGCTTTCAAAAAATTCCAAAGATGCATGACCACTGAAAACTTGGTGGAATATAAAAAACACCGTGCCATATGCAGGAAAACGTTCAACCTTTGTAAATCCGAATCCTGGAAAAAAAATTTAAGTTCTATTACTGCCTCAACGCCACCAGCTGAAGTTTGGAACAAAGTTCGTTAAATCACTAGAAATCATTCTTTCCCCCGTTACACTATATTAGTTAATAATCACCTCTCGGACGATCCACAATCAGTTTCTAATGAATTTGCTAATTTTTATTCAGAATTATATACACCCGGTGGTCAAAACACTAATGCCAACACAACTGTATAGAAATTATAAATACCAACCATGATTCGGATTTACAAATTAATCGTCCTTTTACAATGTAGGAGCTCGAAAATGTTTTAAATCAGTCAAGGGTTCTTCACCAGGCCCAGAAATTGTTCATTATAACATGATCAAAAATCTACAACACGACACGTTAAATTGGCTCCTTGACTACTACAACCACTTATGGTCAGTAGGGGAAATTCCGAATAGCTGGCGAGATTCAATCATTATTCCGATTCTAAAAAACGGAAAGGACAAAAGATAGCCTAGCAGTTATCGCCCTATTTTTTTAACTAGTTGCCTCTGCAAAATCATGGAGCGAATGGTTAACAAAAGATTGATGTGGATAATAGAAAAGAATGGCCTAATTCAACCTTTCCAGTCAGGCTTCCGCAGAGGGCGATCGACCATTGACCATTTGGTAGCATTAGAGGCCGCAGTCCAATATGGTTTCATTAAAGGACAACCTACAATAGCAATATTCTTCGACATTATGAAGGCATTCGATAGTATAAACCATTCAATCATCTTTCGAAAGCTAAAGTCGGTGGGTATCAGGGGTCAAATCTACCAATTCATAAAGCGATTTCTTACTAATCGTCATTTTAAGGTTAGAGTTAGTTGTCAACTATCCCGAAGTCATGAACAGAAAATCGGTGTCCCCCAGGGTTGCGTCTTAAGTCAAACTTTATTTTCGCTGGCAATAAATGATCTGGGGAACAACATACCGAGAGGCGTTAAGCCATTACTCTTCGCAGATGATTTAGCTATAGTCTGCCGATTCGAGAACATCAATGACATCTAAAGTAAATTGCAAGATGCCCTTAACAGAATTAATGATTGGTCCATATCGGTAGGTTTGAAAATATCCTTAGAAAAAACCGTGTGCGTCCACTTTAGTAGAAAAAGAAATTATCCATTATATCCCGAACTTCGACTAGAAAATTCATTGATACCATACGCAAATCACCACAGTTTTTAGGTATTATATTTGATCAAACATTAACTTGGGAATCGCACATATCATCATTGAAAACAGCCACTACCAGAAAATTAAATATTTTACGCTTTCTCAGTGGCACATCTTGGGGTTCGGATAGATTTACCATGCTGAAGTTATATCAGGCCTTAGTCTGTACTAAATTAGATTATGGTTCATTCATTTACGGCTCAGCCCGCCGGCGAATAATTGCTAAACTCGATGCCGTCCATCATGCTGGAATCCGAATCGCGACCGGTGCATTCAGAACAAGTCCCATTCTCAGTATCTGTTCGGAAGCAGGGTTACCACCCCTATCATTTAGAAGAGAAAAACTCGCAATAAATTATTTTTCCAAATTATTTCCGCAAAGAGACCACCCGTCGTACAAATACATTTTTCAGTCGAAATTCTCACTCATTTTTCGGCAAACCCAAATTCATCCCTCCCTCTGGCAGAGAGATTTTCTACGGATATTTCGAAACTCAAAAAAATCTCGATATCCAAACCTGAAACGCAAAATCCACCGTGAACCCTAAATTCACCAAAAATAATGCTAAATCTCGCGAATACCCCTAAAAATAATACCAACCCTTCTGAATATAAATTAAAACTATCTCGACTGTTAAAAGGTATCCCAGAACATTTTTTGATTTATATTGATGGATCTAAATCTGAAAATTCAACGGCTTCCTAAATTGTAACCAGCAACTCAACATACAAATTTAAATTACATAAGTTATGCTTAATATAAACCACGGAACTCACGGACATTTTCATTTATTCACACTAAAAACATGTGTTTCCAATACTCGGTTTGAGTCCGTAGTAAAGTAGTGCTTTTCGGGCCTGAAAAATCTTTTTGGTGCGCAAACCTTACCTGCTATTAATATATATTAATAAACATGTGTGTGGGCCGCGGCGCACAGTGGTTGAAAGGCGGAAAAAACCTATTTTTTGAAGGTATTGGAATATTATTTTTCATTTCATTATTAATTAATAGAATAGTTAACTGACACATTTCATCAAATTATTCGGAGATATTCTGATTTTTAAACTTGTTAGGACCCTTTGAAAATCGATTATTGAAAAAGTTTATTTTTCAACTAAAAATTTATAACACTATAATAATTTTTACAACTCGCATTTTTGTTTCTTAGAGCGATTTTCCTTCATAATCATGAAAAGCGATCTCACATATTACACTAGCATAAAAATGACTCTATTTGGTCTAGGCTTTAACCCAGAAATAAAATCCCGAATAAATGCAATAAAATTAAGACAAAAAATATTTTTGGTAATCCATATTTTTCAAGCGCAGCCGAGCGCAGTTTTAAAATCCATTTTTTTAAGAAGAAGACACATTCAAGGAAATATTAAAACATATTCTAGCTGCGTCCACCTGCGTCTGTACATGTGGGATTTTTTTATTTTATTTAAATACCTATGCCATTTCGTGCAGTTTATTCGCTATGGAGCTTGTGCTTCGAATGAGGTTATTACTAATCGTTTAGTAAAACATCATGCCTTACTTACCAGGTCTGTAGCATCATCTATAAAGTCAATCTGAATCGTTATTAGGTCGATAATAAATAAACTTTTTCACCTACCGTGATTTTAGAATGAATTTGGAAATTATTAATAATAAGTTTATTAACATGACCTCCGATATCTTAAAGGCTTCGGCACTTTTCATTTTTAGCATCCATTTGTTTTTAGAAGATTGGTATTTAAAAAAGGTTCAACTATTATTTAGCGTGAATTAGGGAATAACTGAATTTTCACACATAGAGTTGCAGTTATTAAACCTATATTGAACAGTCTATCGCACCATCTCCTACCAAAATTATATTAAAGTCGGATGACCCCAATCTTATATTTTAATATAATATACATTTAATAGTTAAGAATTAAAACGTAACGACAAAAATAATTGATAGCTCCTACGTATGATTTTTTTGTTTTTTTTGTTTTACCTAACTTGAGTTTTTTCATGAAATAAAATTATATTGCAAGTACTATCAAGGATCGCAATAGCATAAACAGCAAAAGTGCTTAAGCTAGCCGATCTCGAGTTGAAAATTGACGTAAATTTTCTTTTATATTTTCCTTACACTGCCGGTTAATCCGAATAGCCGGTTAAGCGGGGCTTGAACATATACATTTTATAGGAAATTCAATCGTGGTAATGCCAATATCAACTTTGTTTTTTTGCGGCTTAGAGATCAGGTTTGACAAGGTTTTTTCCGAAAATAATGGATTTTCAACCACTGTGCGGCGTGGCCGAGGGGATAGCGTCTCCGACTCCCACGCTGGCGGTGCGGGTTCGAATCCCGCCCCAGCTCGCTCGTGACGGCCTCACTGAACAGACTCGGCGGCTTGCCATGGGTTAGAACAGGTTGGTTACACGTAGATAACCCGTCCCGATTAGCCCTAGTGGCATAAAGCGGACGTTAAAAAAAATATGTGTTTGTAGGAGGTTACTTGTAGCTGTTCTGTCCTTCATTCTAATATAAGTAGTATGTTTGAAGTGCAAAATAACATTGATATAGCAGAAGATGTTTTAGAAAGCCCAAGAAGGTTTTAATATAATAATAATCAGAATTGAAGGGGTCGGGGCAAAAAGTGCCTAGCAACATTTTTAACAAAAATGAACTGTAGCTGCAGTCTGCTGTATATTACGTAGGGTTATATGTCTATGAAGGAAATACCACCTAAATGTGTCTGTAGAGGCTCTATATAGTCATATTTAGGTGGCATTTCCATCATAAACATATAGTCCTACGTTCTACAGCTACAGTTTATTTTTGTTAAAAATGTTGCTTGGCACTATTTTGCCCCGACCCCTTCAATTGTACTATAAATATTAATCTAACTATACAAGTACTTTTCTTCTAAAGTTAATAAACAGATGTTTATTAATTAAAAAAAAAAAAAGTGTCAATTTAATTTCTTATATTTTATCTGTAAATTATTGATGAAATATAAAAGTGTTTTAATGTAGTATGAGCAGTATGATGAAAAGTATTGATCATACCAACGATATTACGAATTAAATGATCCAACAGTGATTTTCAAATCGACAGCATGGCCCAAGACTTGTTTTAGAAGTTGACTTGTTTCACGTATTGCCTGACGTATATTTTCACGCAGCAGCTTCCTTTTTTTATGTTTAATAATAGGCCGTAGAAATTTATTAGTGAGTTTGGCAGTAAAATTGGTAATTTTTTTAAAAATTAATTGATCCATATTTGTGTTATAAGATTTATTTATATTAATTTTATTTCTCAATTTTCCTAAGTATAATGAATGAAATCAGTTGTATATGTGTACCAAAGAAAATATTTGATTCGCTTCAATGTAGCCCAGATTTTGAGGTTAGGCTGGACAGAAGGTTCCATCCTGAAGGAGGGATCTGATTAACGCGCTGCGAAGACGTGGCGGCCAGGTGTCCCGAGTTCCAAATAAAATATTCAATTCGAGCCGAGAAGTAGCGGCTCTATGGCTCAATTCCCCTCAGCCCCCTATAAATACCTGCCTGATTAATAACGTCCATAAATTATGATCCGATAATCCGACAGTACAAATATTATATCCCCTATACCCGTATAACGCTTAATCATTTACATTAGTTTTTGCAGAAAACCTTCATTCTCATTCTTTTACAACACTTGTTAAAAAAATACACGGTATCAATACATGTCATTGCTGTGATGTTAAGGGCTGATAAGGTTGTTTAAATCATACATTAAGAGAAAAACAAACAAAAAAACAAAAACAGTTAAGCACAATATCGATCAAATAACCTCCTTGCACCACATCCTAATCTAACCTAGAACCGAAACTTCCATATTTGTACAGCCCAAGATCCCTCTCCCTGCGTTGAATTATTAGAGATTTATATTTGTTATCACTACAGTCCTGTAAGAGAACCTGGGCCTCCTAAACACCTATATCCACCCTCCCTAACCACTCCCTTTCGTGTCCCAGTCATAACAACCATGTTTCGGTGATATGGAGAGATCATATGATGGAGAGATCATCATTGCTTTTCGCAACCCAACTTTCGATGTCTATACTTATGTCGTCATTCCAATTTAATGGGGATCAAAAGTTCTTGATGTAATGTAAGGTTTCCCAAAATGCTTTTTATCATTTGTAGGAAGGATATTTCCCCCAGATCTCATGTAAAAAATTGTTCTATTGTTCTATAAGTTCTACTTGCTTTACTGCAGTTCCAAACTCGAAGTATTTTCATCAGTAAGAGTTGATAGCGCCATATAATCTACTTAGGCACGATGCGTCTACATGTTATAAACAGTCAAAATCGGTTATAACGAACTTCAAGGGACTGGAGGTTTTTGTACGTTATAGCCGATGTTCCCTTTAAGCGGTATTATAGGCTATAACGAACAGTTCGCTGTAAACGGTGTTACACTGGTTCCTACAGTCTCACTTCGTCTTAATTTTGAGTCTGTTAAATATGTGTTAAAGATTATCGATACATATTTTCATGTTACGTAATTTAAGTGCATAATTAATCTTACCTCAATTTAAGTGCATAATAACAATTAAAGTACTTAATAATAATTGTAGCCGGCCATGAGTTTAGGCCACACATTATGGCTCGAATTGACCATCCATAATGTGTTATCCAACCATTAACCAATTAACCATCCAAAGTCGCTTAGTACCCTAAGTATTTATTCTCAATTATTACTGTCGTGTGCTTGTCGAAAATCCATAAACAAATGATGAAGTTTCTTATTGTATGTTCGTTCGCGGGTTCCTGATGCCCTTCGTTGTCGTCGGTACTGTTCATGGCCCGGACTCTTGCATCGCTGTGAGAAGCCTCCGTAGCCGTTTCATACTCCAACGAAGTAGAGAGGGCATCCACCAACAGCTTAGGGCGAGCAAGACGCACCGCTCTCTGAAGTTCCGCGTCCCGTAAGCCGTCGACGAACGCTTGGACCGCTAAGCACTCCAACAAACTTTCTGGGGCCGTTGGATAAGCCAGTCTCACCATCCTGGCAACGTCCGCCTCAAACTCCTGGATCGTCTCTGCTGCCTTCTGTTTCCTGTTTTTCAGCTGGGACTGGTATACATGTTCGAGGTGGGCGTGGCCAAACCGCATCTCCAGCCGGCTTACCAATAGGTCGAAATTATAAGGGTCATTAGCGTTGAGGGTCTGGAGTACATCTAGAGCGTCGCCTCTAAGTGCCACCGTAAGGGCAACTGCCTTATCTCTAGGCGACCACCCATTAGCACTAGCCGCAGCGTTAAACTGTTTCAGGTAATTCGACCAAGACGATTTACCATCAAAAGTTGGTGGTTTTATCTTGGCTCGGCTCTCCATAACTGCGGGTTCACGTGCTTCTTCGTCTAATAATGGTGTGCAGAGCTGCTCCCTGACGACCGCCTGGACCCCTTTTTCCAAGGCCCTTTTTAATCTCTCAACCTCCTCTTCGAACGCAGCAGTCCTCGCTTCTTGTTGGACAAGCCTGTCGTTCACGCTATTTATCTTATCATTAAACTCGGCAGACAAATTGGAATTAAGCCTGGTAAATTTTTCATTTAAACTATTTATTTCAGCAGTTTGGCTGACCAATTTTTCATTTATTTCACCAGACAGGCTGGTCAACTTTTCATTTAGCTCGGCAGACTGGTTAGTCAATTTATTATTTATTTCAGCAGTCTGGCTAGTCATCTTTTCATTTATTTCGGCTGACAAACTTAAAAGCTCAACCGAATGGTTTGATAATTTGTCATTTAATTCGCCAGACATGCTTGCTAATTTACAATTTATTTCTGCCGATTGACTTATTAATTTATCATTTATTTCAGCAGACAAATTACTTATAGCGGCTTTAAAAGAGCTATCCTCAAACTCTACAGTTTCAGGATCTTTGCCCTGACTCAAGTAGTACTCACGTAAGCGGGCCAACAAGATCGCTTTTGTTCCTGTGGTGTCTAAACCCAGCTCTTCTAATTCTCTCCGCAGCTCCGTAACTTTAAGTTCTCCAATTCGTTTACCTGGCATTTTTTTTTCTTTAAACCCCACACCTGACACTAGTTGTAACACTTTTGTGGGTAACAAATATTTATTTAACAGAAATATTCAGTTATCACAATGCCAACGAATTATTACAACTTAAACACTTGAACAGGTTACAAAATTGATAATTTTATCACACACAATCATATGACTTGAGCAACACAGTCAAGACACAGACTTCAACTAACTCATTCAGTCTCTGCCCTTTATATATATCGTAAATAGTGTGTGACATATCGATTATTACATTTTCAATTACAAAATGTTAATGCTATTGTTGAATCAATCATACGGTTTTATACGATTAATATAAAGCTTGCTGTTGTGACATAAAACATGAATTATAAAGTTACAAACATTTATTCCTGTATCTAATATAGTGGGGCCTGGAATCTTCTAGAACAATGTCGGCAATTCTCCGTCATTCCGGAATGATCTAGACAAAAACAGTTCGTTCCAACCGGTTATTTTGTTCCAACATGCGGTCCGGGAGGTTGCGCCATATGTTTTTTTTTATTTGCTTATCGATTTAACGTTACAGTATGTATATGCCCGCGATTATACAGTCAAAATATTATCAAAATTGATCAATTAGAGGGGGCACTTAACTTAATAAATTTTGTATAATTTTCACGTGTTTTTTTTATTTACTCAAAAACGGCTTTGACGATGTTGATCAAACTGGGTATTTGATGTAGGTATATGCCAAAGATGTGATAGCCAACATTTCATCGAAATTGGTGAAACGGAGGGGGCACTTTATTTCATTACTTTTTTCCAATTTTTACCTTTTTTTCGATTATCTCAAAAACGGCTTTAATGATTTTAATCAAATTCGTCATGTTTAATAAAAATTAGGTGTTATTTAATATCAGGTAAGCTTTATCATTATTAAAATGTTTTAAATGGGGAAGGGCCTTTTTTGTTCGTTTGTTTTTGTTTCCTATAAAGTACCTTTGTTTTTGTTTATATGGAGACATTAACTGTCTCTCGTTACGCCTAAAAATAAGAAATGGCTAAATATGAGGTATAATAAAAATCAAGTAAACATATAGAGGAGGAAAAAAGAAAAATATTCCGTCAACTCATAAAACACGTTGAGCTCACGCATGCGGAGTACGCCTTAATGACAGACCATTGTTCATAATTAAAGCCGTTCTGTTCATTTAATGGAAATTATTTGTTTCATGGTAAATAAATGAAGTTTTCAACAAGTACATAGAGAAATTATAATTGATTATAAAACCAGACGACTTGGAATATTATGCTTGCATTGCCGAATTATCATAAGTAAAAATTTTTATTTAATAAATAAAAAAATAGTGTTTTTACAGGGCAAATAAAAACAAAAATAAGAAATGAATGTGGAAAAATGTTTAACTTTGAGAAGTGGCAATTAACAAAACACATTAACTTCTAATCTAAGTCAGTTGGTAAGTGAAAGTTGTGTGTTGCGCGCACGCACCAGATTTTTGTTATTATTTTACATAATATTACAGCCAGAATCTTGTAGCTATTGTATGGAGTGTGATATTTTCATATATTGATATTTTCTATATAATTTTCACAGTCTGTCCTGTTGTCTATAAGCTTCGCACACTGTTCTTGTCCATTCATATGGAATTTTGTTTTTTGATCCATATTTAGACTATATCTTACTCAAATACCAATCCCGCAACTTAAAGCTTTAGGAGCCCAATATCAATGTCTGATTCCTTGAAGTGTTTAGTGGCCCAATGCTCTCCTTTGCAACTGGTGTATGTATCTCTCTTCTTGCCGGCTTCCTTAACGCTTCCTCACTGTCTTAGTTCTTAAGTTTTCATCTCATTTGTGGCTCATAAGAATATTTTTTAACTCTGGTTTATTCGTTGTATCTGAGAGGGCATGCAGTATGATTGTCCCCTGAATAATGCAGAATACTAAATATGTTCACAGACATCAACAATCCATGCGATTATCAATAAGGGTATAGTATAGTGCACTATACTATACTTTTGAGTATTTAACGATGAAATGATACAGTGAGAGGTACTGCACGACAGTACCTCCGCGATGGTTGCGGAAGATCACGACAGTCAGCCGTGTTGAAGCCCGGGCTCGCTATTGTAAGCCGAACGCCGCACGGATCTTCCTTACACATTCCAACTGATAATTACTGTCCGCTCCTGACAGCTTTATAATTCAACTTTCCCCTGTACTAGGTTTATTCGTCTTCCTTCCCGAGTTGATATCACGTTTTTTGCACTTTCTTATTTCAAAGAATTCGGCAAACCGAAAGAACCTTCATATTTCATATCAAAACAAGTTATTACAGATTGTAATTTCCAAAACTTAAAAAAATAATGACTTCTGGAGGAAATTTAACCCTATACCACCTTTTAAATTTTTTTTTCTACGTAATTTTCGTGTTCGATTTTTTTTTTTTTTGAAAGACGGCATATCTTCTCCAATCGTTTTCCTTAAAAAAATGTTCTTTTTTCCTATTTCATGCTTGTAAATTTACTACCATCTCCTTTTTAAGCTTTCCTAATACAATTTCCCTCTTGTTAACTAGCACATAGAGTCATGGCAAAAACGAGGCTCTCCTTAGCTTCCACCAAGGGTCGTCTCTTGGCTTATGTGCTGCTCTCAAAGAGTAAGGGAGCATCGCCTAAAACGACCCCTCCCTCCAGCATCTTCTTCGGAATTGGATCTTCGGTCATACTCGACAGATGACACACCCATCGCAGTCGAATTACCTTAATGACGGTGGTGAAGTCGGCTAAGGGCCATAAAGGCCCATCAGCTCTGTAATAATGCGTAGTCTCTAAGCACCATCACTGGACTCCCTTCTCCCCTTATATTTAGGATTCAGTGCTCCATTCTGACAAGGGTCAGCTCTTAGATAAATATCCTAAAATTAGAAGAACTTCAATTCGAAAATCTCTACTCCGAACAATTCACCACGGTGATTCACGGCATAATAATATCCTACAATATGTTATAACTCGGGAACAGATATCACATATTTTTTGATAAGTCAGAATTTTCATCAGAAAGCTCAATCAAATCGTTTTATGACATTTCGAATCGTTTAAGGCCATAAAGGTTTCTAAAATCATGTTTATTTTACACTACAAACATTGTAACACTTATGTGGGTTAAGAAATATTTATTCAACGAAAATAACACAATATCTTATAAGAATTAATATAACTCAAATATCCGAGAGGGTTACAAAAATTATAACTTTATATTTATAAAGCACACAAAGCATATGGCTTGAGCTTCACAGTCAAGACGCAGACTAAGACTCAGGCTAATTGGCCCAGTCACTCGCTCCTTATATATATAGTCCTTCTGGACCTTCTGGAAGGTTTGAGACCCTCGTGGAATCATCCAGGCCTTGAACACCAACAATCTAGTCCCAAACACATGCTCTGACGGTCCGCTCCAATCGCTAGTTATTCCAACAAAAGGTTTGGGATTTTTAAACCCTATGTTTTTTGTTTTGTTTTTATTTGACGATTTAACGTTACA
Source organism: Aelia acuminata (assembly GCA_911387785.2). Taxonomy (NCBI): domain Eukaryota; kingdom Metazoa; phylum Arthropoda; class Insecta; order Hemiptera; family Pentatomidae; genus Aelia; species Aelia acuminata. The sequence continues at coordinate 100,960,434 of OU426979.1, forward strand.
CTGCCCCCTCCTTAGAGACATTCCTCATGGATGTCTTCTTTTCCACACGGGTTTGCTCTTTATAACGCAAGGTTTCTCCCGTAATCCGCTGCACCTGTTCTCTTTCATTGCGGTTACCCGTATATGGCGCCAAGCGATCATTTTGGACGATTATGGGCTTTCCTTTGGGATACTTGAACACCCTGTGGACCGGATCGTTGTTGTGCTTCTTAATCACGTGGGTCCCCACTTTCCTCGTGGGTTGTAGAGCCAAACAAGATCTCCTTCTTCGTATCCACCCTGGTTGGCCCTGCTCCCTCTTGGTCTCCTCATCCGATCGCTGGCGACGTGCCTCTTATTTTCAGCGATAGGATGATATCGATTCTCTTCTCGAGGCAAAGAGACGGATCGACGCCTTCCAACACCAACGAGGTAATCGGCGCCGTCTCAACCTCCAACTCCAAACAACCAAAGTCTCAACCTTAGTGTCTTTTCTAACGGTACTTGAGCTCTTATACCTCAAAGCTACTCTCCACTGATCTTGACAATCCTCAGTGTCAGGTCGAGCCATTGGCGGATCCAGGGGAGGGGCTGTGGGGGCTGCAGCCCCTCCCTTTGGAAAATTTTTCGTCATTTTAAGATAGAATTTGACTTTCCTTAATGTAAGGAAGCAAGTTAAAGAACAAATAATGTGCAGAACAAGTAGAATTTCAGTAGTGGGAAAGGAAAATAAAGGTAAAAAAGCTGATCAGCAGATCCAAATAAGGGGCTGTGGGGCTGCAGCCTCCCCCCCTTTAGGACTGCAGCCCCCCCTTTCCGATCGGCTGGATCCACCCATGGGTCGAGCTGAAAGCCATACGTGTTCATGAGGTCCATGCCGAGGATTACATCTTCTTCCATGTCCGCCACTAGAGCTGAGTGCGGTTTGAACCTTTGAACCCAACTGGATCTTTACCTCTGCATCCCCGAAAACTTTCCGACCCCCCCCCCCTTGCCCAACACTTCCCCATCTATTACCCCGCGCGCTTTAGTCAGTTCTCGCAAACTACCTAATTTTCAAACAGTAATTAATACGTTTTTTTTTCGTGACTAGTTACCTCTCGCATAGGTAACTAGTCCAGATTAGGGAGGGGGGAGGGTTTCTCCAACCCTACCAGGGACCACCACTATCGCCAACTTACATTACAATCTTTTAAGGAACAGGTCTTGGTTTCAGCAAAACCGGTTTGACGCCGTTTCTACTGTTTAAAGCGCAGGTAATTTTGGGAATACATCCAACCTTTTGGCTACATCTCCTGTAGCGGTCCTTAGTCGCCACCTGGAGAGCGGCAGCCTTTTCTCGCCAACCACCTCCGTGCAGACGATAGTCTTCGTAGCTCCAGTGTCAATCAGTCTCGTGTGCCTCTTACCGTTGACGCTGCCATCCACATATGCGCTGTCGTCTCGGTGTCCCAAGGAGGTTACCATTATTGGGGAAGGACATTGGTGACTTTCATCCTCCGGTTATTGGCGTGTCTTATTTTTCCTGTGTCAGGAACGACCTTTCCTTTGCAGGAACTCCTAAAGTGTCCGAGCTCCCCACAGCTCCAGCACCGTACTGGTCTCCTTTTCCGACATATGTTTGCATATTCGGGCTACCTTTTTTATTTCATATCTCACTATTTTTAATGCGACATATTTTTTTTTTTTTTTTAAAGAAAATGCATACCTACCTATATTTTTCGTGGTACAGTAAACCTAAAAGAAAAATTGAGTTACTTATTTTGAAGAAAATATTTAGCCACTTAAAGAATTAATGCAATTTATCTGAGATTTGCAGATTCTTTGATGGGCACATTATGATTCTGGGAAAGGGCTTTATAAAAACTTTAAGTTCTATCTCAAGAATTAATAACTGTTTCCTGCTCTGAGTTTTAAGTAAGTGGTAAGTCTTCTATTTATAATATTAATAATCTAGATTTTAAACTTTCTTATTATAGTTTATTCTTAAATAAACCTTTCCATCCTGATGAAATTAGTAATCTTATCAATAGCTTACCTAACAGAACGTCACCCGGATATGATCTCATTACCAATAATATTTTTAAAAACTTACCTAAAAAAGCAATAATATTTTTAACAAATATTTACAACTCAATCTTAAAAACCACACACTTCCCAATCTTACGGAAATACTCGGTTATTATGATTCACAAACCCAACAAGCCCGTAGATTGTGTAGATTCTTACCGTCCAATCAGTCTTTTACCTTCTTTATCCAAATTATCCGAAACAATTCTTTTACGGCGCCTATATTCCCTTAATCTATTCGACGTTATTCCAAATGTTCAATACGGGTTTAAACAAAATCATTCTACAATTCAACTATGTTATCGTTTAGTAGATTATATTTCTTTCTCCTTAGAATCTAAATTTTATTACCCGGGTGTCTTCTTAGACATGAGCCAAGCTTTCGACAGAATTGGGCATGATGGATTACTTAGTGAATTGAAATCATTTATACCATCAACCTGCTTTCTAATACTGCAATCGTATCTAAACGATAGATTTTTCCGCGTAAAAATTGATAATGAATTTTCCGAAATAAAAAGAATACGAGCTGGAGTGCCTCAGGGCAGCGTCTTGGGTCCGACATTATTTAATATATACAGCTCAGACATTCCCCAACATCCGGAAACCCTATTGGCTACACTCGCTGATGACTCAGCTATCTTGACATCAAACAAAGATGCCACTTAAGCCTCACAAGAGCTCCAAGAACACCTAGACGAGGTAGCATGTTGGGCTCGAAGATGGAGGCTAAAAATGAATGAAGCCAAGAGCCAATATGTCTCGTTTTCACTTAAGCACGACTCTTGCCCTCAGGTATTTTTTAACAACATTCAGATACCCACCTCTGATTCAGTACGCTATCTCGGCCTTTACATGGATAAACGACTGACTTGGAAAGACCATGTTAAACGCAAAAGAAAAGAACTGAACCTGCGGTACGGACTTCTTTCAAGGCTACTTTACAGATGATCAAAATTATCTATGACAAACAAATTAACCGTTTACAAAGCACTTCTTAAACCACTTTGGACTTACGGTATTGAGCTATGGGGAACAGCCAAAAAATCTAATATACAACTCATACAGTCATTTCAATCTAAAATACTAAGAAGGATCGTAGATGCCCCATTTTATGTCACCAATGAGACCTTACACCCTGACCTTGACATTCCTTACGTCGAAGAAACAGCCATAGAGCGCTACCCTAACTTTCATGACAGACTTACTCTAATTTCCAACCCACTAACACAAGCTCTACACACTCCCACAAACCCTTATAATCCGCCAAGAAGATTGTTGAGGCGTTGGCCAAGAGATTTTCTGCATTAAACAGTTATCTTATAGTTTTCTCTTACATTTGTTAACTTATTTGTTCTTTATGTTTATGTTAATGTTAATGTTCTTTATGTTAAATGATTTGTTCTTTTATTTCTGTTTGTTAATTCCTTTTGTTTGTGTGTGTTTTTTTTTTTTTTTGTGTTTAGTGTTTTTCATTCTTTCATATTATAAGTCATGTCAGCATATTTGCTTATTACGCAAGTAGATAGCAAATTTAATAAAAAATGTCTCAAGTTAACATATGTAAATAAATAAATAAAAAAAACTTTCTTATTAAAATATATTAATAAGAAAGTTCCTGATAAAATCAATTTGAGGGAAAACTTTGTAAAATATATATGCGAAGAAACGCTTGATGAGAGAAGAAATATTTAAACAGGGCCAGTATACAGTGGTGAAACTTTTAGCAGATTTAAAACTATTTTAAGATCAGATATACAACACTTTTCATTTGAAAATTTAATTAATAATTCAATATATAATAATTTTATTTTGTAAATTTTGTTATTTTCATTTACAAATACACAGGCGCGCGCTAGGTTAAGGCCGAGCGCACATTGAGACACTCGCGACGCAGAGCAGAGCAGAGCAGTTTTTGTGGTAAGTGAAAAAGATAGGAACCGCGCACATTGGGACGCAGAGCAGAGCAGGCCGATGTGTCACTCGTGGATCTGCCACAGAAAATTGTGCCGATGCGACGCAGTTTTCGATATTTGATTATTTTAATTCCTATCATTATCATTTAATAATAGTGTTTGTCAAGTTCTACTTTTCTCTTAAGCAGGTTAATGAAACTAAGTAGGTCTTCTGTATATATAGGGTGTTTTAGATAAGTACTAGGAAAAAAAAAGGTTTTAAAAATACAATAATTTAAAATATATATTTAGGATCTGTTATTTTAGATTCCAAAATCATAATATAATTGTTAGTTGATAAGAAGTTGTTTTAATAAGAATTGGATGTAAATATAACTCTTCTCTGTTATATTATCTACTTAATTTAATTATATCCTCATACAGAATAGAAAAAAAGAGAAAATAAATTTTGTTCTGGGACAAGGTTCCTTAAGAATAACAGACTGGAACAAAAAATAAAACTACAACTGGTCAAATAATTAAAGTAATGGTGGATAGTTAAAGATAATATTTACATTAAAAACCCATAATAAATAGTTATAAATAATAAAAGTATACAAAGTAGTGAATAATATATTCATTAATCAAATAAATAATAACGGTAATAAATTAAAATAAATTTCCAAGGAAAAAAAGAAGAAATAAATGAAAAAAATTATTCCATAATGATATAATGCCGTTAAAATCGTATCGTAGGATTTTAAGAGATTTGTGCTTAGTATAATTCTACAAACTTAGAGCTTAACCAGACCTCTCATTACCTGATTTTATAACATCACGGATAAGTAATGGTTTTAAGCTATCGATCCCTCAGACTAAATAGTAACTTCAATGTAATTATATAATTCACCAGACTCAGACGGAAATATTTCAATAGATTGTTAAGAATAATCTGTTCGCAAATTCTTTCGTGAGCTAGTCTTTTCTCCATTTCATCATTTTATCACAATCTTTTTTACCTTGACTTTTGATAATGCAATTTGTTTTGTGTTTAACTCTATATACGAATCAGATTCTGATCTTAAATCCAAGAAATCTAACATAATTTAACTAAAAAAGCCTTGCCGAAACTGCGGCACATAAACTGCTCTTCAATGTGCGCGGGTAACTGTGCGACGCAGTTTTTTTTTCGTGCCGCCTGGGGTATCATGACACCACTCTCTCATAATCAAGAGGCTGACAACACCTATCGTGATCGTGAAAAATTTCGACGGAAATACACGTATGGGGGTCCCCTGAGTCGTAATGACCAAGTCCCGCGAAATGGTCAGTGTGTCCGTGTGTGTGTGTGTGTGTGTGTATGTGAACAGATTAGTTCAAAAACTATAGGGCGTACAAAACTGAATTTGGATATTTGGTGTATGTATATGCCCGCGATCTGACAGCAAACATTTTATCAAAATTGGTCAAACGGAGGGGGTACTTTATTTAAAGAATTTTGTCCAATTTTTACGTTTTTCTGGATTTTCTCAAAAACGGCTGTAGCGATTTTGATTAAACTCGGTATTTGGTGTATGATATGCCCGGGATGTGACAGTAAAAATTTCATCATTGATCAATTAGAGGGGGAACATTATTTAGTAAATATTGTCCCATTTTCACGTGATTTTTTTATTTACTCAAATTCGGCTGTAATTATTTTGATCAAACTGGATATTGGTGTATGTATATGCCCGCGATGTGACAGCCAAAATGTATTAACCGTATTATGAAGATAAAAACTTTCACTTATTAATAAAAACATTTATTTAACTTTAGAGAGTAAATACGTGATGCTTAGATTTTTTAAAGCATCAAAGGAGTGCAAAAATATGGTATAAAATAATACTGTATAATTAATTTATATTTTAGTCTAGTAACTTTTGTTCCATAATAAATTTCTGAAAACAATATAAAGCGAGTTTAGAGGTAACAGTAATCGTTCTCGATTTCCAGAAAGGCATAATACATAACGAGACGCACCTAAATGCACCTGTACGATTCATCTTCACGATATATTTACAAAAACAATTCGTAGTAAAAGACAAGAAAGCAGTAAAAAAAATCTGGTGCAGTGCGCGCATCACACAACTTTCACTTACCATTTGAGTAAACAAAAAAAAAAAAAAAACACGTTGTAGTGAAACAACATTTATTAAGTAAAGTGCCCCCTCCGTTTAACCAATTTTGATGAAATTTCGGCTGTGGCATCGCGGTCATATACATACATCAAATACCAAGTTTGATCAAAATCATTAAAGCCGTTTTTGAGTAAATAAAAAAACCTCGTAAAAAATAGACAAAATTCTTTAAATAGAGTACCTCCTCCAATTAATCAATTTTGATGAAATTTTTACTGTCGCATCGCTGGTATGTACATACACCAAATACCGAGTTTAATCAAAACCGTTAGAGCCGTTTTTGAAAAAAAAAATCGAGGAAAACGGAAAAATTAGACAAAATTCTTTATATAAAGTACACCCTCCGTTAGACCAATTATGATGAAATTTTTGCTGTCACATCGCGGGCATATAAATACCCAATTTCAGTTTTGTACGGCCTATAGTTTTTGGGCTAGTCTGTTCACACACACACACACACACACACACCATTTCGCGGGACTTGGTTATTTGGACTCAGGGGACCCCAAAACATTTATATACGTTGAAAACCGAAAGTCGAAATTTTTCACGATCGCAATACTTTCCTTACTATATGTTTCATATATAGGTAAGTGCAAGTAAAAACTGGACTGTTGATGAAATTAGGTCCCTTAAAAAAAACAATAATGAATCGAAAAGTACTGAGAACTTCCAAATTTTGCTGTACTAATACTCTATAACTTATGGGAGATATGCAAATATAAGCATATAAATGTTGAGAAATGTGTGAATGGCGTTTACAAATTATCGAAACACGTCGATTTTTAATCTAAGTAAGTTGGTAAGTGAAAGTTGCGTGTTGCGCGGATCACACCAGATTTTTTTTAATGAGAATATTACCTTGTATAAAGAGGGACTGGTACCTTAACTAACTAAAGCGTAACGTTTAGGACATAGTAACAACCTGATTGCATTATTCTCTTAAAAATACAAAAAAATCGAAAAGCCAATATATTTGGGGAGGGGACATGAACCCTCTAACCCCCCTCCCCCATGGATTTGCCCTTGGTCTAGACCTTCGCTAGTCCGGCAGGGACTGAGCAGAATGAGCAGACAGAACGGTGAGGAGAAGGACTGGAACTGAAGAATAAAGAGAAGAAGATGGACACGAAGCGATGGGAAGAGGGTACGCGGCAGCAGGAGAAGAGCCCGCAATGCTATTACCACTAATAACCATAATCCCTCTCCCCGCCTCAACGTCTCTATTAGCACCAGCGGCTCGCCAAACCTCTCTCCATAAATCTATCTCCCTGTATACTTATTTCCACAACATTTAAACGCTTATTTTAATAACACCCTATTTATAGCTCTGGGATAGATTTCGGATTGGTGAGTGATACCTTCATCTAATACCTTCTGGTGGAAAATAGATTTTCAGCAGTGATAAAAAATTAAATTTAAAAACCAACCTCTTCATAACTAGCTGTCTGAGAAGGTCACTACAGCGTTTGGTAACGTCTTATTATCAGATTAAGGATTTTGCAATGTAATGATGTATAGGACACTTACAAGCTTACATTATAAATTATTTAAAAGTATTATCTAAATTAGAGAATTTGGAAACTCAGAAAAGCTGGTATGAGTAAGGAAATGACATCGATGTTATGCAGCCGATATTTTGTTAATTAAAAAATACTACTCTTAAAAATCAAACCTTTTAAGCATAGTTCTCAGTGATTGTAAGCATGAAATGGATAAATACAAATGAGAGAACATTCCAAAGGAGAGTAACTAACAACCAATCAGAGGTTTCGGACCTGAATCTTTCTTCGGTTTACATTTATACAGTAAAAAGTGGCTGGTTAAAACGTGAATTACACAATAGAGGCCGTTTTTCTTTTATTTCAGTTTGAAAAATATTTTTTTTAAATATTTAATATAGAAAATATCTCTAACACATTAGACAAGTGTCAAAAACATAGATCTTTTACCATCGAGGTTTTGACAAAAACTTAGATACGTTAAACATCGATATTTGGATGAAAACAAAGATATTTTTAATATTAATGTTTTTGAGGTGTCTTCATTTATGTCGCATCACAACAACGCAATATTTACAATACTTACATAATATAAAGTATTTTATCAATCATACATAATCCCCTATCCATAGAAGCTCACCCTAGCGCCCAGCGTCCTACTTGAAATGTCTCGAAAGTTATATGAGAATTTTAGGACAGCGTTATTTCATAATCATTCTTTAGTCGCTAATTTTTTTTTTTAAATATTCTACCTAAATAGTTTCTATGTCTATACTGGGGAAGCGACATCGATGTTTACATAATTTAGGGCCCTAACATTAATCTTTAAAAATTGATATTAAAAAAACATCGATGTTCTTGAACATTGATGTTTAATGGGCGATGTTTTATCAACATCAATGATTTATATTCAAAATATCGATGTTTTCCTGTCGATGTGGCATCACTGGTATGAGTTTGTTAAGGAGGGTATGATGAACAGGAGAATGCGTGAGGAGACTTGGAGGATAGAAAAGTATGTATGGCACAGGCTTATTTGTGGTGTCAACATATCTTTACCTCGAAATCAGATGAACATAGGTCCAAATATTAAGGAATTCAGGTTTCGCATCATTGTATGTAGGATTTGATTCTACATTGAACTATACCAAATGAATAACAAACCGTTGAAAAAATGCCTCCTGGGCACATTAGTACGCAGGCGACGATGAGCACAGTGCATATTGAGAGGCCTGCCAGCGCACCTCCTTACCTAATACATGTACACAAAAATTGCGCTGCTCAGCACCACCTGTGTCTCAATTTTCGCCTGGCATAAGGGTCTTACAGGAAATAAAATGTCTATAAATCAAATTACAGTCTATTAACTGTTCGGTACAAGCTGTCTCAGAAAGTCAATCTGCAGTGTTTGCCAAAGTCCTCTTATCTGTAAGGATTTTGTGTAGGACTCAAGTGGGATCATTAATTATTTAAAATAATTCTTTACATTATGTAAAAGTAGTCTATTTAAATTATTAGTCGATTTTAAGATTATGCGCTCAGGTATAGAATTATAAAAACTTATCCGACATACGAAATTGAGGTCTATTGTGAGGTTTTTTTTTTTTTTTCTTTTTTTCCTTCCAACAGTAACCCTGCCAGAAGGTAGTTTATTTTATTCTGTACATACCATACTATAAAGTATATAATGTACACGTCTGGTGTCTCGCCAGTGAGCACCGTACCCTGCAGCAGGTGCTAGCGCCCTGGCAGCGACCAATGTCATAACTGCGTTTTGGAAAAGGTCGCCCGAGATGGTCCAGCAGCGCTACAGGCAGGGCAGGATCCCAGCACCGAGCAATACCTCCGCGGCATCAACAACGACACTATTTATTACAGATATTGATAATTGATTTGCTTTTTAATACAGTTATCAAGTGAATTAGATACAAAACAAACTAATATAAAACAAAAAATAAGAATTACCTAAATGGTCCACATAAAGCTTTGAATAGATAGATGACATTAAATTTAAAACAGCATTCAGCAACAGTCAATTGAATACATATACTTATAAATTAACTTTTACACATATTTAGAAATAAACCTAAATATACTTTAATACTCGTAAGTAATTATCAACATTAAAGCGGTTTTTTTTTTTTTTTTTCCTTAACAAAAATTTTGCCTACAGTTTTTAATCAAAAATACATTTCGTTGATGTCTTTTATTTTTTTAAGTGCATCTTTAAAGAATGCTTTAATGTCTAAAAACATTTTTTTCAAATAACACGGGACTATCCACCGGCCATTGTCCCAGTTTCTGTTTAGTTTTATTTATTAACGAATATCTGTAGTCTGTCAGTAATCTGCACTCATGTATTATGTGGTGTATAGTTTGTTCTTGTGTGAAGTCACAGGGACACAATGGCGAGTCCCTTATTTTAAACCTATGAAGGTAGCTGTTCACTGCCGCGTGCCCTGTGACTCCTTGTGTTGTGTAGAAGTCTGTCCATGTGTTAGCTTTATTGAGGTAGGTGTGTAAGTGTGGGATGAATGAATATAAATGTCGAGCTTTGTGTGTTGAGTCCCAACGTGTTTGCCATCGTTGTACTGCTTGTTGGTGTAGCATGTGTATTAAGTGTTGTTTTGATATCTTTGTGTATGATATAGGCAGGGAAGTGTCTTTGGAAGCAGCTTTTGCAGCCTTGTCTGCCAAATCATTCTCAGGTATATCTGAGTGCCCTTTTATCCAAGTAAATGAAATCCAATTATTTCCATCAGTTTGCAGGTTTCTTAATTGTTTGTGAATTTCCTCGATGATTGGTGCATGGCATTGTGCGTTTGCGATCATGTGTAATGAACATTGGCTGTCGGTTAGTACGTTAATAGTTTTATTTGTGATTTTTAAGTCTATTAAATGTTCTAAGGACTTAAGAATGGCGAATTGTTCGGCTTGGTTATTCGTACAATCCGCGCCAAGTCTACACTTTATAATTTTCTGTAATATCCGATTTTCAAATATTAAACTAGCGCAGCCTACATATTCGCCATCCTTACTACCGTCTGTGTATATTTCAAAATCTGTGGTGTGGTTAGAGTTGCGTATAATACTTGGATATTCCGTAGGATGTGGCCAGTCTTTGTAGTCTGTAATGTGTTCCACGTCATCAGATTTGAAAGTTTCAATATCTGTTTTATGGATAATAAATAGAATTTACTGACATAAAAGTCGGCTAATATACTTATTGGAATCATTTTGGCTAAGACAAAGGTTGCTTCATCGGAGAGGGTTCGGAAACCTTTGGCAATTTTAAGTGCCATCAGCCTCCGGACTCTCTCCAATTTTTTTATATTATACACTTTTTTTAATGCAGGATACCAAATTTCTATACCATAGGAGGAGGATAGGTAAAATCGCGCCCCTATACAGAATATCCAGAGCCTCTGTTCTTAACCCCCAGGTTGCTCTGGCCGCTATGGAAAGGGAATTTATTAATTTAATGAGCTTGTTTTGTAGTATGTCTATATGAGTGTTCCATGTTAATTTTCCGTCAATTGTTATCCCTAGATATTTTAAGGTAGATACTTTGCGAAGATGGGTATTTTGTATCGTTATTTGAAGTTCTGGAATTTGTCTTTTCCTTGTAATGATCATGTAATTAGATTTTTGTGTGTTAAATGTCAGTTTGTGTGAGTGTGCCCAATGGTTTATTTTGTTTGATACTATTTCGATTATTGTTTGTAAATGTTGAAAATGTTCCGAAGTTATTATGATGAGTATGTCATCTGCAAAAGCTAAGAGAGTAACATTAGGTGGTAATCTTTCTTTCAGTAGTGAGTCAACGAGTAAGTTCCATAGGAGCGGAGAACAGCAGGAGCCCTGGGGTGTTCCAATTGATTGATTCCGTATCATTGTATAGTTGTTTGAAACTAGACAAACAGATCTATCGCTCAGATAATCTCTCAGAATCCTGTAAATTTTTTTGGACATAGGAATCGCTTAAGGGAACTCCATATTGACGGCCACCATGCACTATCGAACGCTCCACTGATGTCTAAAGATATTAGTACACTGTGCTGTTTGTTATCTAAGGAATTACGAATAATTTGATTAACTTTGTAAAGTGCATGGGTAGTGCTTTTTTGCTGCGTGAACCCGAATTGGTTTTCGCTCAACATTTTTTTGCTGTGGAGATAATGTGACAACCTGTTGTGGATTATTTTCTCCAAGACTTTGCCTCCAGTTGGGATCACACATATAGGCCTAAGTGAGGTTATATCTCCTATTTTCTTGCCTGGTTTACTAATCAGAACTAGCTTTGATTTTTTCCAAATACCTGGAAAAATTCCTCGCCTGAAACATGTTTCATAAATATTGTACATGGTTTGTGGAAAAGTTTCGTATAATTTTTTATATATTGAGAAGGTAATGCCGTCAATGCCTGGAGCTTTGTTATCATTGAGGTTATTGATTACATCTGATAATTCTAACTCATTCAGAGGGATGTCGTCGTCGGTATCGGGTAAAATCTCCACAGACTGTCGCATGATAGCATGTTCTACTGAATCAGTGGTTAGGTCATCTTGTCTAATTATTGTGTCCAAAATATAGGAATAAGTTTCTTCCAAGGTGTTAGTATATGACCCGTCTGGCTTTTTTAAAGTATTTAAATTAAGTTGCTGGGGCATTTTCCCGGCAGCATATTTATAAGGCCATTTCCATGGATTCCTTTTAGGAATAGTGTCACAATATTCTTTCCACGATTCCATTTTACTTGCCCTAATAGATTTCGAATATTCACGTTTGAGTGTTAAGTATTCAAGACGCTTACAGGCTCTTGTGACATCGTTCGATTTTGTTTTCTGGTATATCCTGCGGGCTTTGTTGGTTGATTTCCGCAGAGTTTCCAGCTTATCATTCAACCAAGGGTTTAGTTTCTGGGTCGGAGTTAGTTTGAAAATGTTACTATTGATAATTTTAAATGATTTATTGCACGTTTTGGTCAATAGCCGGAAAAACATTTGGATGAACACGTCAAAAGCCATATTATTTATTTTTAAATTTAATTGATAATCTAAATTTTCGGTTTCCTGAATTTTAAATCCTTTACAGAATATACTTTTTAAATTATTAACGAATTTATCCCAATCTGCGTTTTTAGTTCTATATAGTTTCCAATGGGTTCTGATAATAACGGAAGAATTTAAATCCAAAGAAAATTGAATAGTGGAATGATCTGAGAAGTTTTCATCTTCTAGTATGCGCCAATTGTTGACTTTATTAAGAGCATGCATATTTGTAAAGGTTAAGTCAATATTACTTTGGCCTCGAGAACTGAAAAATGTAGGTAAGCCAGAATCTATATTACAAATATTTAAATCGTTGTTTATGATGAAATTTTCAAGTGACCTACCACGATTATTTGTGGTGCAATCATACCACAATCTGGATCGACAGTTAGTATCAGCACCAACGACGATAAATCGATCTGGAAATGCATCGATAATGCGTTTTAGGTTATCAGTGTCCTCAAAAACATCACGATTGATATCAAAGTAGGCTGATATAAAAATATACGGAACCTTTCCAATCATAACCTGTACTGCTGTAACATCTGGATTAGAGAAATCACTGAGCAAGATAGCATCTATATGTTTACTATTTACAATGATAAGAGATCGACAATTGAAAAGGTTAACAGAAAATTCTCTATATGCTGAATATGAGCGAATCTTACTTCCTAAATAAGGTTCCTGTATTAAAGCAATATGTATATTATGTTTGTGTATATATTCTTGTAGTAGTATTTTTGATTTGTATGAATGTTGCGTGTTTTGTTGTAGAATGTTTAAGTATCGTGGAGTTGAGTTTACTGCCATTGTGGTAATTGTAATGTAGTTGTGCTGTCATAATTTGTATTGCGGATTAGACGGTGAATAGCGTTTATGTATGAAGGACACAACTTAATTGTGGCTGAATGCTTGACATTAACGGTGAATTGTGCCTTACAGTGTTCATTATAATTAAGGCAATTAATACATTTATCTTCTTCGATCCTGGGGCAATCCTTCGTGTAATGTTCCCCGCAGCAGATGGCGCACGTAAGCTGGCTCTTGCAGTGCTTCTCCGCGTGGTTGAACTTGGAGCACTTTCTGCACTGCCGTACTGATAGATAGTCCTCTGCCGCACAAATTGTGAAAAATAGCTTTAGTTTCACGCTCAGTAGAGGAGCTCTCATTTTCGGGTCTACTTCTAGCAGTGCATGTCTTGGGCTCCCTGGTGTTTTCCCTCCAAAGATGGTTATGAGGCGTAGGCTGTCTTCAGTTAGCCCAAGCTCATCGTTTTGGCTAATAAGTGTTTTTAAGAGGTTATCTTTGTCGGCCTCTTCTGGTACCCTTTTAATGATAATTTTGGGGTTACGCTTTTTAGGTTGGCTTGTTTTTAAAGAGCTATCTTCCTTCAGTTTCTCTTCGATTTTTTTTATGTCCCGCCGATCGGTTGTTTCGACCAATATTTTACCTTCTTTGAGGTTTTTGATATTTTTTATACCTAACCTCAATTCGGTCGGGTTAATTTTGGCTTTAAAGTCTTTTTTTGTATCTTCAGAAGATACGTTGTTGTCTTTTGATGTAATAATGAGAATTTCAGATTTAGGAGTTATAGAAAATGGTAGCCCACTTACTTTTTTATTCTTGATTGCTCCAGCAAAGTCCAGAGACGAAGACGGTTGAGGGAAAATAGAAGCATCCTGTTCCATATCATGTTGAAGGTCTTCTAAAAGATCAACAACTTCTTTAACGAAACATTCGCTATTTTTTTTCGACCTAGAACCTTCTATTTGCTTGATTTTTTCGATAGCTTTTTTTAAGCGTTGCAATCTTGTCGCCATCATATGATCATATGATACCACAATACCACATGATATGATACCATATGATACCACAATAGAACATGTCTATTGTGAGGTTATATAAAGTGCTGATAATGAAAATGATGTCGATTCTAAGATTACCCGATCTGTTATTGATCTATGATAACTTACTTACTGGGATTAATTAACATATAAATACACACACACGCGCGCTAAGGCATACACTCCCACAAACACATGCATAGGCACACACTCACATACACGCGCGCGCGTGCACACACACCCACACACACACACACACACACACACACACACACACACACACACACATAAACACTGATTGATCTAATCAATGAAGTTATAATTTCTTTTTATGATGAAATAAATACAGTTAACATATTGACATTTCTAAAAAGCGTATACATCAATATTGTTTGTTGATAACGCATAAATTGCTACAAATCGATACCATAGAGAGTAACCTTAAAATCAACACTATTTTCATAATTAGCATCCCCAATAACTAAGTAACCAAACCCGATTAACCAGTGAGAGTAACTCTAAAATCGAAAATATTTTCATTATTAGCATACACAATTACTTCGACCAAAATATCGTTAATTTCCGCTTAATTATGATAAATCGATACCTGAGCTCTTAATCTTAAAATCGGTACAATTTTCATATTTAGGATCTCCAATAACCTAATGATCGCCACAATATCGTTTATATCGATTATGTTATAATAAATCGATCCCTGAGAGTGTAGTATTAAAATCGATTAATTCCAGAATATTGATATCAGGTATTTTTATTTACCGATATAATTTCCCTACAGGCGGCTAACCCATCATTTTATAGTAATAGGGAAAACTCTGAAAAGTAATTTATATATTATTTATTTACCCTGAAATAATTAATTTCAAAAAATTTACAACTCTTTCTGTGAATTTCTTCATAATTGAAATTTATTTAATACTCGATAAATTTAAGGAATAAATCTTGACCTACCCACCATGTTTAGAATAGGTTGGTTACACCTCTAGAATTACCACACTTGGCCAGGTAGGGGTACCGAACATAAAAAAAAAATTGAAATTTGTTTGTGAATACATTTTTATTCACCTATTAAATCGTGAATATCGATTGTGAGCATTTACAATGTTTCCGGTGAATGTATTTGTATTTACAGGAAAAACTTTTAATACGATTTTATTCATATACACACTTGTGAATACGAATTTATTTGTTCGTAAAAGTTCAGATTCACTAAATAAAGCGTTGATTCCGAAATAAATACCTATAAATTGGTTAAGCTTACAATATTTCAATAATGTTAATAGATTTAGACAAGCTAATTTAGATTTAGGTGTTTTAGCTCTGCAGCAAAGAGTCTTATTGTACAAGTTATTATTACATCTTCTCAGTAAGGCATACGAAAAGCATCTTATATCTGGACCTCATGTGTTTAACACCGCATACTCGTTTATATATTAGCATAGCACTGCTTTACACTTACGTTAAAAAAGAAAAAAAATCAAAGTGCATAAAGAAAAAACTTTAAGACAGAACTGACGTCCGCACTTGTCAAGTATTTACCGCACAATCCGCGTATTCTCTCTGCTTGGTCAAGAGATGCCAAGGTAGGGGAAAATATTCATCTACGATAAAAAATCTTTAAACAAGATTTCTGGGAAAACTAAATTGATAGGATTGTAGGGCTTAATTAGGTTATGTCACCTGAAAACTTGTCCGGGCTTCAAATTTACTATTAACCTCGTAATTAACAAAAATAAGATAGTGAGGGGAATATATTTATTCTAACGGTTGTTTCAGAGGACAACTTCCGTTGGTCACTGCGGATGTTGGTGATTTATTGGATTTCTTTCGATCTAACTGTTCTCCCGGATGCCAAGCATCCTTATTTGATTAAGGCTCTAGTTCCCTGCTCATCTCTGTTAATAATGAACTTATTGAAATTCGAACTTAACGATTGAATTATTCGTTAAAAATGCAAACTATTGATATCTCATAAGGTATATCTAACCCTATTCATTACGAAAATTTAATCAATCTGGGATATAAGAAGCCTTACTAAATGGATCTAAATATTGTCTAGGATGATTCCACAAATTATTTAGACTGAAACAGATGGGTATTTTTAACA
This sequence comes from Aelia acuminata, assembly GCA_911387785.2. NCBI lineage: Eukaryota > Metazoa > Arthropoda > Insecta > Hemiptera > Pentatomidae > Aelia > Aelia acuminata. The sequence goes on from OU426979.1 coordinate 100,977,080, forward strand.
GTTGACTGGTACCCAGTATGATACATAGCAATTTTGAACGGCTGCTCTTTTCATAGCTAAGGCTGATAAGAATCACTTTCTGTACTATAAACATGTTTTCAATGCTGGATAATGAAAACTGTTGTCATTGTTTTTATGAAAAACTTGCTGTATACACCGGTTTCACCCGGAGAATTTAATTTTTTAAATCTATAAAATATTTAAAGTGAGACTTTTATCGGCTCAAACGGTCGATTTCGTAAAAACCAAAGTAAAGCGAGATCAAAACGATTTTTATAACAATAAAGAATATACCCAGAGATTGGCTGAAGTTATGCAGTTTTAATGTGGACAGGTGTTCGCACCTAGTATCAAAGAACCATTGAGCGAAATTTGGAGAATTTAGGACAAACGGTAGGGATTTTTATAAAGAACAAACAGAATTTCATATTTATTTCCCGGTTCCACACAGGGAATTTCATTTTTCTAGTGTAAAAACCAATATAAAGCGAGATCATTACGATTTTTAGAACAATAAGGAACATCAGCTGAAAATCGGCTGAGGTTATGCAATTTTAATATGAATAGGTGTTCGCACCTTGTATGGATTTCTATAAAGAACAAACAGAATTTCATCTTTATTTACTTAGATTATAGCTGCATATGCCGGTTTCGCCCGGGAATTTCATTTTTCTAATGAAACGGTCGATTTCGTAAAGAATCATTGTAAAGCGAGATCATTACGATTTTTATAACAACAAAGAATATCAGGTGAAGATCGGCTGAAGTAATGCAATGTTAATATGGACATGTGTTCGCACCTGGTATCAAAGAACCACTGAGCGAAATTTGGAGAATTTAGGACAAACGGTATGGATTTCTATAAAGAACAAATAAATAAACAAACAGAATTTCATCTTTATTTATATAGATTAACAGCTACAATTAAAGAAGAACACATGTGTAAATCTTTCTTTCCATTTTCATAATAAATTACACCGACATAACAGATTTATTAATAACACATCCGCGACTGACATGACCATTAGAAAGAGGCTAAAAAGGAGCTGGTAGAGGAAAGTGATTGTAAAAAGAAAAAAAAACTATACCGTCTTAAGGAAAATTTATTTTGACAACTGTTGACTTGACTCATGCTAACCAATTTGTTAATATTTCTTAAAGTGGATTTCACTTATTTTGAAGATTGTTCGCTATTGCACTGGATTTCGGATTTAGATATCATATTTATTATAGTGTATCAGTTTGTAAGCAATAAAAGAGATAAATGCGGTTGGGGCCAAGAGGAGAGAGAGAGTTGGCCTTTATTCGACGTTTACGAGAGACAATCCGCCATCTGTATAATTTTACGAGGGTGCGGGGAGCGGGGATGTTATTTAAATGCATGCCTCCCCGGTGGCGGTGGGAATAAGTCCGCTTTTATTTATTCCGGAGAGGGAGCGGCTCCACCCCGGTGTTATTGTTATTGTCCGAACTGGTGATGAGGACTATTTGTATACAGGCTTCCCCAGGCAGCTCCTTTAGTAGCAATAAATATATATGTGGAGCGGATCCGAACCCGAGTCTAATTGCCTTTCTATTTGTCTCCGCTCCTATCATCATCCCATTACGGCACCCCATGGTCGTTTCTAGTCACGGCCGCCATCGGTGTGTCAGCGCTTCTCAAGGATCCCTCTTGCCCCCCTTCTTATTTACTTCATCCGTCCTTCCATTTCACCGGAACCCGGTTATATTGATCCATTTCTTAAGAGGAAAGAGATTATCTTTATTTTTCATCTTTTTTTTTTTTTTTTTTGCTTTTTCGATGAAGCTAGAGGGAGCTCCTGTTACCCCGACAAATTGTTTCTCTTCTTATTACAGATTGAGAATTGCTTCATTCCTCTCGTACACGGAAGTAGAGTCTTCAGCAAGGAGCTTCTCGATATTACAGGCATTTGAAATCCAAATTAATGGGTCTCCTGTGGTATAGTGGCAGGTATAGCAGTCTATTATTATTAAAGTCCGTTTATTTCTTAAATTCATTTATAATTTATATTTTAGCACGTACTCTTGGTCACTGACCATCAGAGATGAGTACTGGTTCACATAACATATAAATACAAAATATAGCATACACATAACACAGTAATTTACAAATTACAATGTAAAAAGGTTTGGCAAACATTACTTAAGTATCTAAATATAGGTAGGTAAACATTACTCTGAAAAGCGATAAACAAATAAAGATAAAAATATAAATACTAATGATAATATGTAAATACATATAAATATAAACGCAAACATTAATGTAAACAAAATGTGCAACATAATAAATATGAAAATAATAAATAATATCAATTAATACAAATAACAAATTCAATATTATAAAAAACTACTATAAAGCATATTTTTTATCAAATAAATAATTATTCCTTCACATCGGATAAATAATTAAGCAATCCAACAACTTAAGTTATTTTAATTTATACCTATAATGTCATGCCTCTCTTGCAAATCCCACTATAACTTTCCAATTTTTCCCATTTAAATATTGATTTAATTCCTCCATGTTCAAAGTTCCCTTCCCGACCATTTATACCTTATATCATTAAGAGTTGGACATGTCGCAATAAAATATTCGATTTCCAATATCCTATTGGATTTATCAATAGCAGTAAAAAATACTTGACTATGCCGTCCCTCGGAAAGGCCGTAAAATGGAGGTCGATGTGAGGTACTCATTAAAGATCCCTACCCTAATTAAACCTAGATGGGAAAAATTTAGGTCTCCCACTGTAGCATCGTCCGATTAGACTTAGTGGCATAAAGTGACGTTAGTTAAACAAACAAATTAATCCATATTAATTTATTTCCAGCAAATAGCCGGTCACATAAAAACTTGACTGTCAACGGAAATCCTGAAAAGATAAACGACATGCATTATCTTTTCACACCATTAGCAGGAAAAGTTCAAATGACGTCTAAGGGTCTGGCCACACATGTCCGCACCGAATCCGCACCGCAGCATTAATGTAGGTTATGTTCAGAATATTTTTAATTTAACTTACATATTACCTTTAGTTATGCCTAAAGGTCAGGCCACACATGTCAGACACAGGCCACTTTAGGCATAACTAAAGGTAATATGTAAGTTAAATTAAAAATATTCTGAACATAACCTATATTAATGCTGCGGTGCAGATCCGGTGCGGACATGTGTGGCCAGACCCTAACTCGACAATAAACTTAATTAAAATAATATAATATAAAATATAATGAAACAATCGGTAAAAAAAATGAAAGAGATTGAGAACAAATTATATACAAGAAGCACCGATTTTCCGGAACATTTTAAGAATCAACGGAAATCATTTATATCATTCCAAATAGTTCGCAAACCTTTTCCAATCCCACACCCTCTCTCCTGGCCCGGGAAACCCTATATATAGCTTATCCGGCTAGGAAGGGGAGGAGCAAAAAAAAAAAAAAATTCCGACCGGAATAAAACGTTGAACAAAATTATTTTGAATTGATTTTATTATAATGTAATTTTGAGTTCCAGTGTGTAAGCCTAATTACCAAGATTGGACCCTGAAATTCTCGAATGGTATTTTAACATCCCATTTACTTTAACTGCTTTTCGGAACAAAATATAAGGCCTGTTTATTTTACCGTAAGTTAACATAGAACATAGAAAATACATAGAAAATCAAGAAACATAGAACATAGAAACATAGAAAATCAAGAAAAATTAATGAGTTCCAATTGCAGATGATCGACACTACATAACGAGACACACTACTATCTTGCCTTTAGATCATACACACCCCAATTATATACATATCCGAAGAATATAATGTCTTAAGTAATTTTTTTTTTAATTTTTTTTATTGATAAAGAAATAATACAATCTGACACACTTAAGGGCATTCAATATTAGTGCTCAAAAGATACATTCACACAAGATAAACATAATAATAATTAGAAATTAAAATACATACAACCAAAATAGAAAATAAAATATATACAACCAAAATAGAAACTAAAATAAATACAACCATCCATTGAAATAAAAATAGAAAAAATATATATACACGCATTCTTCTTATATACAATATATACATTCAGCCTAGGGATCTCTGACCCCCGCTTTGCTTCCCACTTATGGAAAGCAAAGCAAGACCATAGGAGATCCCGGTGCTTCACTCCCAGCCGCACCACTTTTATAATACCAGCGGTGACTGGGTGAGACCACTAATTAAAAATAATTAACTGAATACAGGTAATTCTCTTTATAGGCATCTCAATACACTTATAATTTAAAAAACATTAAAGTCTTACTTTTTTTATGTCCTTCTACCTGTTTCCTCCAAGAGTTTTAGTAACCCGACAAAATATTGAGAATGAGCAGTCGATTAATACTGTAAAGTAAAAGAAATTTAAACTGTTACAGTTTTCCTGGGTATTAAACAAAAGGGAAATATGTGTTGATTGAAATAATTCAATTGGTGTCTTATGACTTTAAATATCTAAAGAAAATAATAAAACATAAACAAAAATGTTGTATAGTAAGAGGTGGAGTTAACGTTTTCAACATGATGATGATTGAGGAGTGGTAAGAAGTCATAGATCTTCTGAGTTTTTTGACAATGGCGTGTTTTATCGGTTGGATCATTTGGGCAAAACATCCCCTCATCATCATATTGAACTACTATATGATATGGCAGTCATTGAAATTCATCATAAGTTCATGAAAATAGAACTTTTATATACAAATCCCAAGTATCGGAATTAATATTTATGAAGTTCTTTCAGGGGAAAAAGTAGAGAGAAAACAACGCATCGCACTGTTGGCTGGGTATTTGTGATATATCATGCAGAATATCGACAGTGAGGCAATAGGGCTTTGGGCTCTGGGGAAATTATTTCTCTTGTTTCAAAAACCTCATCCATCTCAAACGTTGAGTCGAACTATTGCCCCTCCATTCCGATTTAAAGTAACTTATCCCAAAATCAACTAGTTCCTTCAAGTGTTGCAGTAAAAGCAATGGTCCAGTGAAATAATAATCTATGTAATGCTGAGACTCGGTTTCTCAATTATATCTTATATTTTATTTTAATTTTGTCATTATGGTATACTGTACATCGATTTGAAGAAATCACACGAGTAATTAGAAATATTTTTTTAACATTATTTAGTTTATCCACAAATTATCCAAAATACTGTGGATTCCTGTAAAATTTATATACAACATGAGAGAGAACATGTCGTTTACATTCAATTAACAAATACCCTCCTAATAATCAATCAATAAACCTAAAAAAATATTTTAAATCTCATTATTGTGACATAGCAATAAAAATTGCTTGTGATGGTAAAAAGAACAAAAGGAAAAAAGATTTCCTTAAAAAAAAAAAAACGAAAAGGTTTTTATTTTATCAAAGATAAAAACTGAGTTATATTGATGAACAATAAAAAATTGTCATGACAGCAAGGAATATAAATTTAACCGATTTTAAGTATAATTGTGGGATAATAGGAAAGATGGTCCCCATTGTGCCCTGTTGTATATGGGAGGATGTTCCACTCGGATGAACATGCGGTTGTAGAAGAAAGAGCCTTGGTGACAGTAGGACCAATAACCTCACGGTCCAAAGATTGCCGATCCCTCTCAAAAACTCTTTCGACCATAAATTTTCATTTTTCCACCAATCAGAAGTTCTGTTGCATCAATGGCCCTATTGACGAGGACGAATTTATGAATGAAAAAGCACTTGAAACGCACAGGCTCTTTGGTCCTTTTGCGAACATCGTAGCAATAATCTCCTACACGTAGCATCTGCACCTATTAATCCATATCACTGATGGATGACAATCATCATTTTGTCATTATTTCTACTCAAAATGAGAAACTTCAGTGCAGGGGCGGTTTTGGGAGATCAATTCTCACGACACTTCGAAAAAAAAAATTAGTACAATAAAGTTTCTCATGTAATTTTTTTCAAATTTTCAAGTATAGTAGAATTTATATAGTTCTTATATATATTTGTATACTTATTAGTAGATTTTATTATAATATTGTAACGTAATATAGTCAAATATAAAAACATATGGGTTGATATCCCAGACCGTTTGTTGGAACAACTAACACCTATATTTTAGGAGGGAGTGACTGGGACAGTTAATATTTGTCTAATTCTGTGTCTTGACTGTGAAGCTCAAGTCATTTGGTTAGTGTGCTATAACGTTATCATTTTTGTAACCTGCCCGAATATTTGAGTTATATTGATTCGCTGGCATTGATAATTGTACATTTTTGTTTAATACATATTCTTTAACCCAGAGAAGCGTTACAATATATTTATATTATAGTATTTTTTTCCGACCATTAATATATTATATTTGTATACCTATAGAGTTTCAAAAATATAAATCATATAGGTATCTATTAAGTGAAGAAATCAGGTAGGGGCCCGGTATCGCTGTGCGGTAAAGCGCCGTACTCCCATGCCGGAGCTGCGGGTTCGAGTCGCGCCCTCGGTGGTGCTTTTCTTTTGTAGGAGAAGTATCACCCAGTGCCACTTACACAGTAATGATTTGCGCTGCCTCCAAAAATTTTGTGTTGTATTGAATATTAGTAACAGTTAGTATTTATTCGTAAAAATTAAAATTAAATTATAAGTTGTTTTGCCATTTTCCGCAGTTTATACCATTTTCAATTTTGCTGTGTATTCATAAGGAGGTAACTATTTCATAATTATTATTTTTTTTTTTTATAAAAGATTTTTGTTTCATATTCTTTAGTGGCGGGAGAAAATTTGTAGAAGGCCATGCGTGGGATTCTGAAAAAAATTTTAAGTGTTTTTTTTTATACAGATTTTAAATGCATTTTGTACTGGTTTCTGGCATTCGAAGTAATTTTTTTTTTTTTTATTCAGTTCCCCCTTCTCGGCCGTAATGCCAAACTAGGGGTGTAACCGAACTATTCTATCCTTGGTAGGAAGGACGAGAATTATTCCGGGGGTTCACCACGAAATAAAAAAATCAACCCGCCCAGCTCGCGGTCCACCGGGTTACATTTTAGTTGATACATAAGGAACAATTACAGCACACAATTGAGGCATTGAGGCACACAATTGGAAAATGAATGACGGAAATACTTCCTATATGTGCCTACCATAAAGATTTTTGTATCTAGACTCTCCAATCTAGACAACGGCAAATCCTATACATGCTACCAGATAGGGACGTTATCATAAGTCCAAGAAAAAAATGATGCAATTAGCCATCATGGATGAAATTGGAGATCGATCTCCAAGCGATTACAACTTATTCCGGTCTCTGCAGAACTCCGTGAATGAAAAGAAATTCCTAAAGGAACAGGACATGAAAAATTAATAGGATCAGTTTTTTAACAATAAACATCAGGCATTCTATTCAACAGAAGAAAATTTTCAGACCCGCGAATAAAGGAACATGAGACATGAATGTGAAGAGTAATTTTTACTAAAATAAAAAATAGGAAGTACTTCCCCACAGTCTGATCATGCCTAGATAAGTATGGGTCGTCCCGGATATTTGGCTTTCACAGATTCTAAATAAAGGTTTTCGGGCCAAGCTTTCAATGCATGAAAATAACATCGATCTCCTACGTCCCACGTTTGTGGTACAAGAAACTTCGGAGCATATTGTTGTTGCCTGCGCTCACTATGAGACACTAAGAGCCAGGCTACTGAGGGAGACTGGTCTCAATATTCTGTGGGAGAGCGACCTCTCTCAGATGATGACCAAAGAAAACTAGCCGCACTTCAAAAATTTTGTTTGCTGGTGGAAGAAAGCTATAGGCCTAATGGACTTCTCCTTTGGTTATGGCTGATTAATAAGAAGGTTTACGCTGTGGCAAGCCTGTGAAATATGCAATATGATCTACATGCAGTAGTGGTGAATATCATACCACTGTTGAAATCATTGATCAAAAACAGATTAAACGACTTTTATTAAACTGGTAATTGTTAAATGACAGTGGAAATTTTCTTCCTAAGGTACCTTAATTTTATTTATTTGGAGTCAACGACAGACCTTTGCAATGTCTAAAAAAAATAAGGGTCTTGATTCAGAGTTTTAATGTATTTTACAATCAAATCAAACGGAAATTTTTTTTTCCAAAACGAAAATATAATTTTCCGCTTTCCGTTGATGAGAGTAGAAATATATATGTACGATATATTGTAAGAAAGCTGGGAATTTAAGAAAAAAATTATATTTTTAATGGGATGTAAAGTACATGGAATATTGAGGTATCAAAACAATAACTAATTTTAATTAATTTCTACTAAATTATTTAATGTAAGCTATTGGTTTCTATGGTACTAATCGCCGCTCCCTTAAAACTAAATAGAAATTTATAGAATTAAAAATCTTTTCAATTTAGTTTTACAGTCGAAAACTAAAATAAAAACAAGTTAAAGGACGAGATCATAATCGTAAGAGAAGGAGAAGTGATTGAGAGCTGCATAAAATGTTTATCGATCGGTAAAAAAACATATTGTAATTCGTTAAGCTTTAATGAATGAAAATTACTTTAGCAAATATTTTCATAAATATTCATTTAAATAAGAAATTAACTGTCCCTACAGGAGTATAATATAAGTTCAAGGTCGTTTTTAGAAAAATTATGAGCACTCAAATTTAAAAATTGAGTTCCAATTTATTATCGGCTGCTAATATGACACCTTTTATCGATTCCTATTCACATTGCTATGCGTGGTTCATTTGGACCCGGGCTGAATTTATTTCGATAATCTCAACAAAAAACAAAAAAAAACTTATTTATATTTATACGAATACCCGGGAATTGACTCTAAATGACTGTAAATGAAACTAACTTCGTTCTTGGGGCTCTACTTTATGAAGTAGTGAGTATAGTACCTACTTTCCAATAGATTAAAAAAAAAATGATGTTTTCCTTAGGGACGTTCATTGAGTACGCCGTTCTGTTTGTTGTTAGTTTGTTAACCGTCCCTTTGTGCTACTAAGGCTTAATCGGACGATGATACACTGGGAGTCCTAAATTTTGCTTATCCAGGTATAATTAGGATAGGGGTCTTTAACAAGTACCTCACATCGTACAGACTCGGGACCTCCATTTTTCGTCCTATCCGAGGGACGGCATAGCCAAGGATTTTTTACTTTCATTAAAAAAATCCTAGGGCCACCACGGGAGGCGAACCCGCGAACTTTGGTACAGTAGATTGCCATGCTAACCACTGTCACCTGTGGTCACCCTATACTGTTCTATAAAAAAGTTATAGACAAAAATAGTGTTTTAAGTGGGGTGCGTGTCTTAGTCCATCATTCACTTGGATCCGCTAATGCACTACGGTTTGTCTTCTCCCAGTATTATTTCATATTGGAGAGCTCAAATTATCTTAAATCCGTTCATAATCACCATCACATTAGTTCGTTATACAGATTTGGTTTGCTTGTTAATTTGGCGAAATTAATAGGTGGAATCATTCCAATTGATATACTCGTAGCGTTGGTATTCACTCCGGTTTCCTTAAAATATTCAACTATTCTCCCGTTTTAAGGAAACTGTCATGCAGAGAGAGAGAATATTTTTTTTATTTAAAGATTTACAAGATAAATTATGATTTCGTACATGATTTTGGATTATTCATCCTTCCAATCAACATGCTAATTTACATGACTTATTTGTGTAACAATAATAATAAATATTTAACAATTGTTTGTATGTGAACAGTAGGAAAAATTAAAAACCTACATAAAAATAAAAACAAATAAATGAAAAAATAAAAATAATATATAATAATCAAAACTGGGTAGTTAAACAAAATAAAGTAGTAGAAAAAGAGATCTATCTAACCTAACATAAAAAAATTTACATCTATAGGCTAATGATAAAGAACAGCTGGATATATATACATATTTACATAAGTGAAAATAATAATAAGCATGAATGCATTATTGTTATAAAAGCAAATGTTTTGTTCTTTTGTGTTTATAGCGATTTAGAGTTTTCTTATTGTAATTTCCTGTTGTATTGATTAAAGGATTTTTCGAGGCTATTGTATTGTTAAAATATTTTGTGGTTTGAGTTAAGACAAATTGTTGGATAGTCGGAAGTTCAAGGTCCTTGAGCATGGTTTTTATTTTCGTATAACGAGGATAGTTGTTAATTATTCTCATACACAAGTTTTGAATTCTTTCTAATTTTTAAAATTTGTAATACAAGTTGAACTCCAAACGGGTGAGGCATAAGTGATTAGTGATCGTATAATTGACTTATATAATGTGAGTTTGATTTTTGGACTTAGTTTTGATTTTTTGTTGAAGTATGGGAACATTTTATATATAATTTTTTTAGCTGCGTCGGTTTTGCTATTTATGTGTTGGGTGAAGGTGAGTAATCCGTCAAGTGTTAGCCCAAGATCTTTTACGGATTTGGACCAAGGTATTGAAGTTCAGTTGATAGTAAGTTACTTTCATGCATTTCATTATCTACCACACAGTGTAGGTACTTTGTTCAACTTTGCGGTAAGAAATATCGTTCGTACTTGGAAAATCTCAAGATAAGAGAGATGCGTAGGGGGACCGAACCCAGATCTTTGAGAACAAATACAGAAAAGATGGAAGAAGTTATTAGATATTTAGTGAATAAAGAGGAAGGGACAGCGGTAAGCCGGAGTGTATCCCGTGAAATATGTAAGTGTTGTAGGCCATAAATTTGTCGCAGACGTAGCGCGGGTTAAACGAAGGCGGTCTCCAGTAATAAGGACAAACTGCCCGTCCGTGACTCCCCTCCCTCTTCGCTTCTTACCGTTCGACCCTTGTGTTTTTTTTTAACTCTTTCATTTTACATAAGGGTAAACATAAACTCCACTTTTCTTTTCATTTTTTGTTCCATTTTCTTTATTTGTTGCTCAATTCTTTTTAAGAAGGAATAAAGCTGCGACAAAAATGTAGTATTTCAATACCTACAGCATGGAGCTTAAAAAAGTTAAAGTTAAATTGCAGATGGAAAAAAATTTTATAAGAAAAAAACAAAAATTATTGTTTCATTCATGAGCTATAGAAATAACAACTCATCATATCTCTCGTCTACTTATCTTTTTCTTCTTATTTTTTTTTTATTTTTTTTTTATTTTTTTTTTTTTATTTTTCAGTCTCCTTCATGCTCTACATTAGTATGTTATCTTAAAATATTATCCAGTAATTCACATATCTTCGTTTACTGTATTGTCGTGCCATAGCGCTTTGGTTGTTGTCCATAATACATTGAAAATAAGATTAAGTATTCTCTGTATGTTTATATAGCTAAAATTCGGGTACAAAAGAATTCAATTAGTAATAGATGAACATAAAGGCTAACAATTGAAGCGTGGAAATGCACAATTATTAAAAAATAAAACAAAGTTTTTTTTTTTGACAAATTGTTATATGTGTCAGAAATGGGTATAAGTAATGTTTTGTTGTTAGAAAAGAGCTCATTGAACGTATGAAAGATGGCATGGGTGTAAGCACTGAACGTAGTTCACCCTAGAGGGTACAAGTCACATCATTTCTGTAAAAATTTCCTAAGGCACTTATACCCTTACGCTTTTCCCCGCATCAATTCTTACAAAACTCCAAACTAATATTTCCCCAATGTGCTAAAACATTTATATAAATTTAAATAGGTAATTCATTACCATTGATCCAACCAAAAGAACAATAATTATGCAAGTAATAAATTATTGAAAAAAAAAAAAAAGATCTAAATTTGAATTCAGCTTCTCAAGTTAGTCTTGGAAGAGAGAAAGACATAAAATATATTTAGTTGAGGACAGATTGCCGCCAATTTGTAGATATTATCAATGCCTTTTCATGACATTTTTCTCTTGTTAAATACCATCACATATTAGTAATATAACATATTGTATTTGGGAAATCACATATTTGTAATGTATTGTAATGTAATTTATTGTATTGTAACGTATCATATTTCATCATATTATATTATATTGAAATTACATTATAACAGAATCCTATTCCTTGAATAACCTGGCGGATAAATTTGCTTTGGTAAAGGTGACAGAATACATCATTAAACAACCAACAATTATTTATTTGGATGTTCATTATTTATAGGAACAAATCAGATATAATCCAATAAATCTAAGAACGATGGGGAAAAACAGTAACAATAAATAAGACGGACAAAATATCGAATTTTAAAAAACAATTTTTCACTTTCCGCTGTTTACAGTTGTAGCATGCTGTAGTACTTATATAAAATATTAAAAAAAAAAAAAAAAAAAAACGAAATTTAACTATTTCTTACACAATAATATAAATACAATCTATTATAACAAATATGATGATTCTACAATTGTACTTCGTACAAGATTATTTTTTTAGAAGTTGTAACTTTTTTAAAATTGCGCATATGGTTAACATTTTATTTTTTTTACAAAAATCTACTATTTTTTACAATTCGATGATTTGAAAAACCGGAAGTCGAAATCTTTCATGATCGCTTACTATATATTTCATACACTGTTAAATAAAATTAAAAATATCTTCTACACTTAATGATATCGATGGCTCAATGAAATTATACTTAGAAATATTTTTTTATCATTTAATATCCTTAATGAAAGTAAAATATTCTCAAATATTTCAATAAATTTGAAATTATACCCACATTATAAAATAATTATACATTATACATTATAAAATAAATTTCAATCAATAAGTTCGGTACAATATCAGTATATGAATGCAGTTAAAGAATAAGATCTTTTCAAAAAGTACAATGGAACAATTTTAGAAATATTAAATTGTTGTATATTCAATATCTAAAATGGAAAAAAAGAAATGGTAAAATCTTGGAGACTGGAATTTCTTTTCACCTACTTAAATATGGCTGATCCAATACATTGTTAGATAAAGTTGTATTAGATAAAAGATAGCTGTAATTTCATCGATATGATTTAGGGCTGATAACATTTCATAATAAAACAAATAATACAGCAATTAAATAATTATTTTATTATAATAGATCGGGGCTGCTACAGTATCTTAAGTACCTACCTACCCATACTAGATGATAACCAGTACATCATTCATGTTAAGGCAAAAGGGCTTAGGTCATAAAAAATGTTTTTGTCTCATCTTCTTAAAATTAATAATTGAATATAATTTATTCGTTATTCATAATTTATTACAGCCTCAGTTGAAAGATTATAGTTTCATTTATTATTCTGGAATAAAGAAATACAATCAGAAAGAATTAATAATGATTTTCAATAGCTTGGTAAATCGTGTTTAAGTTTCACATTCGATGACTTAACCTCTTTTGACCAAATACCAGTGATATAGGTACTATTGTAGGAATGGCAAAACGGTATCTTATAAGTTTCTATCTGAACAAACAGAAAATAAAAGTAGGGTTTTTCATTCAATCATTTTTTATCAATATTTCTCTTATCATATGAATATTTATAACTAGTAAAAAAGGAAAAATTAATTTATAAATAGGTTGTTTTATTTATTAAATATAAGATTTTTCAGTCATAACGCTATTGTATATTAAAAAGAATTCAGCATCTTATTTCACTTCGAAATTATAATTAATCATCATAGAATAAGCATGTGACATTATTATGCATTTTCTGGTCCGAAATTAGATTAAAATAGGATTGTGGAAGATATCCAATTTTTTGGGAAGTAGTTCCCCTTTGTTACTTCTAGGCGTTGCTAATATGGTACCGTTCACCAATCTCAACTGTAAAAGGGTTTCGGGTTCATTTATCCCTATAGCGAGCGGGAGTCGAAAGCGGGGGAAGCTAATAAAGCTGATCAAGGCCCTTTTTAACTGAAAATAACGCGATGGAGCTCCGCTTATATTATAGCCCATAATCTTCAGATATAGACCACACCCAGAAGTAGCATAGAGGAAGCTTTTTATGGTTTAATGATATTTGGTATGATATGTTATTTTAATCATTACTGTTGATGTCTATTAGAGAAGTGATAATTAACGCAATCAAATAAAAACTATAAAATAACATTCGTTATTGTTTAAGGACAATCAAAAGGCTATACATATTAGCAGGAAATGGCGTTAAAACAGAGGAATAGCAAAATATATCTATATTGTAAGGAACATTATTAGTTAAGCCGGGCGGGTCGGAGGCAAGTGACAAGGGCTTAGAACAGGAAGTGGGGGTAGGTAGTAGGACCAATTAATTCGAATGCCCCTACAAATTGACTAATCATTATAGGGAAGACGGAAGGGGAGGGGGCGTGGCCGGCCAATGGGACGTGGAACGGTGGTGGGGGCGAGTGGGCGGGGCCACGCCCACTGCAGGCAGGGAGGTGAGGCTCAGTGGCCGGTCATGAGGTGACCATGATGGTGCTCGAGTCTCCGCTTCGGCTCTACACGGGTGCCCTCTTCCCACCGCACTCTATATTCCCCGGCTCCAGGTTCCCCCTTGGGCTACCCCACGGGTTCTTACCGCCCCCGCATCCACAGCCCCTCAGGTATAGGCCAGAACCGCCACCTCCGAGGAGGATCAGGAGGCCACAGTCGCCATCCCTGTCAAAAGGTATTTATAAAGTATTTTTATTTATTTATTTCTTCTCGCGAAATGAAATTTTGAGCTATAATACAGAAGATAGCGGCAAAAAAAAATGCCTAGGTAACATGCATGTAAAAGTGTTAACAAACACATTTAACATAAATGATTTTATTACAGTGACAACCGTTCATCGATAATATAATTTTAAAAGCCGAATTTTTGATAAATAATCAGTTAGTGATAAATAATCCATATTTCAAATGATTGAATGGGATACACATTTATACTGCAGATAAAAATTTTAATTTCTACTCAAAAACTAGTAAAGATGTTTGGTCTATAAAAAACATTTCCGTATCAATATAACGTTTAAAATAATGTGTTTAATTAATCATAAAAAGATAAACATTTTAAAGTTGAAGATTTAATAGAAAATTTTGTATGAATAAATTCTATATTTCCCGATAAAAAAATGTGGATGTGTCATATGGAAAAAAAAAAAAAATCGAACATAGATGAATATAGTTGAATTATATTTTAATCAGATTGCACACATATACAAAAAAAACAACATTTATAACCTATTGGATAATTATTGACACCCCAATAATTGAATAAAACCGTTATAATATTTTCTGTAAATGTTCGGATTTAAGGTAAAAAGAGCAAATTCCTTTTGAACCATAGTAAAGTGATAAAATATTATAACTGTTGTAATAATTTTATACTAACGTGATAAAAGTTTTATAACAAAACAGTACCTAATTGAGGAGATGTCAACTCTTAAATATTTTGCCTAATTAATTTATCGAAAAATAAATATAATATATAATTAATTAGTATGGTAAATTCAATCAGAATATTAAAACTTAACAAGATAAGTAAAATAAATTTCTCATGACGAGAAATGCCTTTTCTAATAATAAATTTTCTAATAACTGGTCATTTTTCACGATACCATTTTAGTCGCTAAAGTTATGTTATTACTTTATTAGCATAAATACCTATACTTAGGAAACGAAACAGAATATCGGGCTGGATGACAATTTTATCCGCTGCCTTAATGGACCGACCGAGTTAAACCTGATTTAAACGCGCTTGGCCGCATTGAACAAAACCACAAACTACACTTTAATTCTGGCGTGAATGATTGCGACAGAAATCAGGCATAACTAATTGATAACCATGTTTGTTTTTAGTCATCATTTATTTATATCATCGGCCGAATAATACTGTTTTGTCGATCAGGTCGGCGGTGGCTAATGGACAGCATTGTGAATTACTGGAATCATTTTGAAAGCCGGTGTAGTGAAAAAAAAAATATTAATCATCAAACTATACCTACTAAAATATGTTCAGCGGTATTTGATAACATTATGAGATAATAACTTACAGTCGTTAAAGTTATTATTTATATCAATGTACATAATGTAAAAACTTTTATAAATAATGCAAATAATGTTAGTTCATTAATATAACTCTTGTTCAAAGTAAGCGGATTTAAGAATGAGCATGAGATGTATAAACTTGAGATATTATAAAATAAAGTAATCAAAGGCAGTAATGAAAATTAAAAATATCATAATTAATAAAAATTCAATTTAATTGTATATATCAATGTATTCTGATAATAACAATTGAATTACACACCAACGATTGAAAAAATACATTCAGACTTTTTTTTTTTAATCTACAGTGAATTGATTTATTTTAATTTCTGGGAAAATAGTTGTTTTCAAACCGTCCAAACGACTTAAGCACTTTGTGGAAATGATAACACATCTATTTATAGATACATTTTTACATTATTTACAGTTTTATTATAATGAATAAAGCTCCAATATTCATCTATTGGAATGTATATTCCAATAGTATATATCTATATATATATATATTCCATAAATGAATTCTATTAATAATATATTATATAATAATTGAGATAATAATAATTTCATAAATTTTAAATCCATTAAACAATTAAGGTCAGTGTTAATTATTAAAACAGAATATTAAATTAGGTAATAAAAATGTCAATTAGTATCAAAACATTTTTTATTTTTTTTTTATTTGATAGTCACCAAGTTTATAGTTCATTTTTAAAATATTATTTCTTAGCCGCAACGGCAACTGAGTGGGGTTCAAATAAAAATATGCAGTAAAAAAAAATTTCTTAGTCTATAACTGTGAATCGGATTTTTTTATTTTACGATAAATAGTATGGACAACTAGATTAGGATTTGTTTAGAATCATATAGCTATTCCTTTTTTGCAGTTAATAAGTATAATTTAACTGTAAATTTATGTATTTATTTAAGTATATACTATAATGAATTCTAATAAAATGTTTGAAATGAAACTTTAAAAAATCTGATTAAATATGGATCTTAATGAGTTGTTTAATTGATGAATATGTTTAGTATCATAATTTAAAATTAACTACTTTACTTTAAGTTATAGAACTTGATGAGGCGGTGAAAGGTATCAACATCATAGTTTCCGGCTAAATACTTTCATTTATCATAATGCTCCATAAGAAAAAAGACCCAATGTTGTATAATGTTAATATAAAAACATATTTAATACATACCAATTCTTAAAACATAATTTATTGATGATTTTCAATAGAATTAAATTAATTTCTATTATATCATTGTTTTAGAAAAAAATAAAAGTCTTTTGAAATTTAATTATAACTAATTGTATTAGTGTTATTAATTGCTTAATCAATTAAATAAATAATTCTTATATCTTTTTATCAAAATTATCACTTTTATACTTAAATCGCCAGAATTCAACATTTATAAGTAAATTTGAAAATTTTTAAATCTTTTAAGAAGAAATA
This sequence comes from Aelia acuminata, assembly GCA_911387785.2. Lineage (NCBI taxonomy): Eukaryota > Metazoa > Arthropoda > Insecta > Hemiptera > Pentatomidae > Aelia > Aelia acuminata. Next base: position 100,994,484 of record OU426979.1, read on the forward strand.
TATGTACTGCATACAAGGGTATATCATTAGGCATAGTATTGAAATATTGTATTACTTATACATATATATGTAATTATAAAATATAAATGTAGGTATATATTTTAATATATATACACATATGTGTACAACTGGTCGAAAATGGCCTAGGTGGTAGATAAATCCTTAACACTGTAAATAAATTAAATTTGTTACTACAATATTATTAGTGAAAATCGAAGTTTTTAAAATATTTGTCTGAATGATTTATATTTAAAATTTAAAACGGAAGTGTAAGTGTAATTGAAATATAACAATATCCATTTTTAAATATTGATATTTTATTATAAAATACATTAGAATTATCATTCCATACTTGTAATCAAGCTTAGATAAAAATATTATACCTTTAAATCCACTTAATGAAGATGTAAAAAGGCTTATGGTTATAGACAGTAACTTACATTTAAAAATAAAAAATCAGAACTTAAAAATGAAATAGTTGTTTTGATGAAAAACAAATAAAAGCTAGATGATAAACCAGAAATAGGTGAGCTTTGAATATGCGATAAATAGTCAACATTTATAACATAAGAAAATAAAACGTACCTGTATGGACTTATAAAACAATTTTTCATGTCAAGCTTAGCAGAAGATATAATTCAGATTGATCGTTTTGAGGTGCAATAAATAAATCTTTAAGTTCTTTAAGTATTCGTCTGAATCTTTATTTATTTACAATTTTAAGATTAATTACAAGCTTGTCATAACATCATAATATTTATGTTGAATAAAACCAGAAATAAGTATATTCATTTGTATTTTTGTAATGCAAAAAATAATACTTAAAGTTCTTGTATTTAAATATTAGCATTAATGCATGTACATATATGTATATTGTATATGAAAAATTATTTTATTAGTCATTCAAAACTTAATTGTTACCAGAAATTATTGAAATACTTAATTGGTGAGGCATCTACATTTAGGTCAATTTTATTTTTTTAAGTTCTTTTAATATCTGTTATATAAATCTACAGTTTATATAAGTAAATAATAATTTTCATATAAATATTTATTTTTACATAAACAGATATTTAAAAATATAAAATTTAACCACTAGCTATTAAAAATGTTTTTTAAAAGATCTTAAAAAACCATAGACAATGGCTAAAATGAAAATTTGGTAAAATATTAACAAATGAGGCTGAATGACATTTCAGAAATTTATTACATCAATGACAAACTTCTTTCAAAGTTTTAAATTTTGTTTTAGTAAATTTTTAGAATCAGGAAATAGCCCATTTCGAAAGTAGTCTGTACGTTCTACTCTTACCTATATGTTGTTAAAAATCCAAACTACTGTTAATGTTGATTTACATTCGGACGATTCCTTAAAATTCATTTTTAATAGTTAGTGGTTAAATTTCATATTTTTAAATATTTGTATATTTAAAAATAAATAATTATGAAAATTATTATTTACTTATATAAATTGTAGATTTATATAACGGATATGTATTTTATGCTTATACTTATTACAATATTTATATAATTTTGTTCATTTAGATGCGGTAAAGTTAATGTATTAAACTATTACATTTTTATTTAATTTTAATTATAAATATTTTGGAAAATTAGAAAATTTATTGGTGAATTGGTGAATACCAATAGAAAAATATTAAAAAATCACCTCAATAAATACACAAGTGTTATATGATGATTAATGCCTTATACGAAGCTACACGGTCCTACTGATGGTGTTGATAAAACACACTTGCCTAACCACCTTACCCATTATTAACTGACCAATGAAATCCCCTTCATATCAGCACGAGAAAACGTGCCGGGCAAAAAAACAAAAAAAAAACATTATCAATAAATATACAAAATTAAAAATAAATTAACTCTGAAGGCAATAGATACAATTTTAAAACAATTAAGTATATTAAAAACCATCCCGAAAACCATAATATATATTAATATTTACTAATTTTTTACCAGAAGCTGCCTATTCAATTTTGTAATTCGTTGCAATTTTAATTTAATTTAGTATGATTTGAAAAATAATCCTTAAGTATCTAGTAGTGCCTAGATACCAACCAAGTTAAAATTTTATAATAAATGTATTTTAAAAATTTATCACAAAACATTCTGAGATTAGAGAAAAAAAATATGCACTGTTTCTTAAGCTGGCTAATCAACAATGGTTTTATTAATAAACAAATTTATCATGCATATTAATTAATTAATTGAAATCTTATTGCCGCTAATAATTTATTCAATGCCTCACCATTTGAATTTTTTTTTATCGCATCAATAAAAAAATAACAATAATTTTTAATTTATTTTTTAATAATCATACAGTCTATTTTTTTTCTCTAATCAATTGGAGAATAAAAATATGCACTGTTTCTTAAGCTGGCTAATCAATAATGTTTTTATTAATAAACAAATTTATTATGCATATTGATTACAATAATTAATAGAAATCCTATTTCCGCTAATAATTTATTCAATTATTACCTCACCATTTGATTTTTTTTTTTATTGTATCAATAACATAATAACAATAATTTTTAATTTATTTTTTAGTATGAAAAATATAATATTAAACACTATAAATATACAAGTCTAAAAAAATTAGCTTTTTGTTTGTACTATTTTTGCCAATTAAATAATAAGACTTATGACGTTTTATGATGCAGTTAATATAATTAGTATTTATTATTTTATTCACAATTATTAATTTTAAATAGGAAGATAAACCTTGAAAATGGAAAAAGAGGCCGAAACATCACAATCGTTAGATTTATAAACCGAGTTATTACAATATTTATATTATTATTATATATTGGTCATTATTGATAGATACATAAATATTATATAACAATTTTACAGAAATATAAATTTAATTTCATATATTGATAATGAAAAAATGGAGTATTGGTGGACCATCTCATCATTTAATTTTATGTTGTTTAAGAAGTTGGGATATGTCCCTAATTAGGGGACATATTCCAAAGGTGGGATCTAATTGACAGATTGTCATATTAAATATTTATTCATTTAATTTTATCTAAATATAAAATATTTTTTCTGCAACGGTGAAGCGGTGACCCGGGTTCGCATCCCGGCGATCTGATACCCTAAATATTATTTCTCAAAATTGTTTTTTGGGAGTAATCTATAAACGATAAATAGTTAATGAATCTTATTCCACGATAGAGCCATAATTTTAAAGATTGCCAAGACGTTGAGTGCACGAAAAAAGAGCAGGTTTAAATTTGTTAATAAATAATTCTTTTTCTTACGTATAAAAAATCCAATTTATACTTAGCTTGAAAGATTAAAGTTTCTTAAATCCTTAAAAAAAAGGGGGGGGGGGGGTAAAAGTCATTGAAATCGGACTTTTATTCACCAAGCTAGAGATAAAAAAAAAAATCTGGTGCGTGCGCGCAACACACAACTTTCACTTACCAACTTAGATTAGAAATTAATGCGTGGTGTTAATGCCACTTCTCACTCAGTTACTCATTTTTCCACATTCATTTCTTATTTTTGTTTTCATTTCCTCTATAACAAACACTAAATAAAAGTTTTTACTTGAGATAATTCGGCTTAAGAGTTAATTTTTCCATATAAACAAAAACAAACAAAAAATGTCCCTACCCCATTTAAGCCCCCTCAGAACATTTTAATAATGATAAAGCTTACCTGATAATAAAGAACACCTAATTTTCATCAAACATAACGAATTTGATTAAAATCGTTAAATCCGTTTTTGAGATAATCGAAAAAAGATTAAAAATGGCAAAAAAGTTATTTAATAAAGTGCCCCCTCCGTTTGACCAATTTTGATAAAATGTTGGCTATCACATCTTTGGCATATACATACATTAAATGCCCAGTTTGGTTAAAATCGTTAAAGCCGTTTTTGAGTAAATAAAAAAAACACGTGAAAGTGATACACAATTTATTAAGTAAAGTCCCCCCTCCGGTACATCAATTTTGATAAAAATTTTACAGTCATATCTCGGGCATATACATTCATCAAATACCCAGTTTGATCAAAATCGTTAAAGCCAATTTTGAGTAAATAAAAAAAACACCTGAAAGTGATACAAAATTTATTAAGTAAAGTCCCCCCTCCGGTTAATCAATTTTGATGTAATTTTTACAGTCATATCTCAGGCATATCAATACATCAAATGTCAAGTTTAATCAAAATCGTTAGAGCCGTTTTTGAGAAAATCGAAAAAAACCTAAAAAGTTATTAAATAAAGTACCCCCTCCCTTTGAGCAATTTTGATGAAATTTTTGCTGCCATATCGCGGGCATATACATACACTAAATACCCAATTTCAGGTTCGCACGGTTTATAGTTTTTGAGCTAGTCTGTTCACATACACACACACACACACACACACACACACACACACACACACACACACAGACCATTTCGCGGGACTTGGTCATTTGGACTCAGGGGACCCCAAAACGTGTAAAATTTTCACGATCGCAATACTTCCACTTACTATATATTTCATATATAGGTAAGTGAAAGTAAAAATAGAATAATAATAGTAAATAATAGCTTTAGCGAATATGAATCTCTCTTTAAATTTAATTATTTTCTTCGAGTGAACGGTAGTAAAATAGTATAGGTTTTTTTTTTTACAATATCAGAGAAGAGTATTGCAAATTACTGTTTTAAACGAAGAATTGTATCGATCATATCCGGATGAATCGGATCCTCTTTGCGTCTAATATATCTCACAAAGAGGAGACTCCTTCACACAATGAAAAGGAGTCCAGGAGGAATTATCAGTAAAGTCGACAAAGAAAGTGTGACAGAAGACCCCATCAGCGGACCCGTTGTGAGTGTGAGACTGGTACACCAGGGCGAAGGAGGTGTTCAATACGCCGAGAGAGTGTAGATAGATAAGGTGCAAGAAAGCATAAACCATTGCTGGATATGGCATAGTTGAATGCTTATAGTTAAAGTTCTTTTCCCGAAGCATTAGAAAACACGATAATTTCAATTTGGCGCATGAAAATCGGACCGAGATAGATTATAATTATAAGACTAATTAAATTCATAATTTAATCGTTTTCCCAACTTTATTCTATGATCAAACCTTAATTAAAGTCAACATAATTCCATATTAGTGGTATAATCATTGATTTATTGATTATTCGCATAAGTGTTAAATGTCAGTTCTTATTTGAAATAAACATGTATTTCCAGAAAGCGATAATAGATATTACTTAACACATGAATAATTGGTGATAAACATGAATATTTTTCTTAAAGGAAAAAAAAGATATACTTATACCCATGTCTTTAAGACACAAGGAGACTATAATATGTTCAATTCAATATAAAAAAATAAAATAAAATGAACATCAATTGTAAAAAGAGCTAGGAATGCATATTTTTATGATGCTTTAAAATTATTCTTTATTATTATTAATAATCAACCAAAACGTTTATATAATAATAGGCAATAACGTGGCACGTGGATTTTTAAGATTTTTTTTTTTTTTTAATATTAAGGAATATTTTAATTTATAAGTGCCGTAAATTGGAGATTTTATGAGAAATTTACAAATAATGATTTTTCTGGTGGATTTTATGATTTTTAGTCAGAAATACATTTTTAATATTCTATTTATGTGTCTCAATCGTAAGATTTAATTAATTACCTTGGAAAAATAAAATATCATGATTATAGTTAAAAATATAAATATACCTGCGGTAGAGTACTTTAATAAAAAATCTGGTGCTTGCGCGCAACACACAACTTTCACTTACCAACTTACTTAGATAAGAAATTGACGTGTTTTGTTAAATATCATTTCCCAAAGTCACACATTTTTCTACATTCATATCTTATTTTTATTAATCGTTAAAGCCGTTTTTGAGTAAATAAAAAACCCCGTGAAAATGATACAAAATTTATTAAGTAAAGTCCCCCCTTCGGTTGATCAATTTTGATGAAATGTTGGCTATCACATATTTGGCATATACATACATCAAATACCCAGTTTGGTCACAATCGTGAAAGCCGTTTTTGAGTAAATAAAAAAAGCACGTAAAAATGATACAAAATTTATTAATTAAAGTGCCCCCTGCGGTAGATCAATTTTGATGAAATGTTGGCGATCACATATTTGGCATATACATACATCAAATACCCAGTTTGGTCACAATCGTGAAAGCCGTTTTTGAGTAAATAAAAAAAGCACGTAAAAATGATACAAAATTTATTGAGTAAAGTGCCCCCTGCGGTTGATCAATTTTGATGAAATGTTGGCTATCGCATATTTGGCATATACATACAAAAAATACCCAGTTTGATCAAAATCTTTAATGCCGTTTTTGAGTAAATAAAAAAAACACGTGAAAATTAAATAAAATTTATTAAGTAAAGTCCCCCCGCCGGTTGATCAATTTTGATGAAACTTTTACAGTCATATCTCGGGAATATACATACATCAAATACCGAGTTAGATCAAAATCTTTAATGCCGTTTTTGAGTAAATAAAAAAACACTTGAAAATTATATGAAATTTATAAGATAAAGTCCCCCCTCCGGTTGATCAATTTTGATGAAATTTTTACAGTCATATCTCGGGCATATAAATAGATGAAATACTCAGTTTAATCAAAATCGTTAGAGCCGTTTTTGAGAAAATCGAAAAAAACCTAAAAGGGTATTAAGTAAAGTACCCCCTCCCTTTAAGTAATTTTGATGAAATTTATGCTGTCACATCGCGGGCATATACCTACACTAAATACCCAATTTCAGGTTCGCACGGTTTATAGTTTTTGAGCTAGTCTGTTCACACACACACACACACACAGACACACACACACACACACACACACAGACCATTTCGCGGGACTTGGTCATTTCGACTCAGGGGACCCCAAAACGTGTATTTCCGTTGAAAACCGGAAGTCGAATTTTTTCACGATCGCAATACTTCCACTTACTATATATTTCATATATAGGTAAGTGAAAGTAAAAATCAATAAATAATAAAATAAAGTAGGGGGAAAATGCATAACGGCAGAGGAAAGCATGCATACTCTCAAAAGCCCATACCGACGTATGCATAATTAAACGTATGCATAATTAATCAAATATTAATTTAATAAGCAATATACTTTTAATAGATAAATATACTTTTTTTTAATGAAAATTATACTTTTAGCAAATTGACTTTTATATTTTTATTTTAACTATGTATATCTAAAAATAATAAAAATTTTCCAATAGTTCAAGTAATAAGTGCCAAAATGTAAACAAAGAACTAAATAATGGCATGAATAGGCTTGCAGAGGTATTCATATTAAATTGCTCATTTGTAGAAATCTCTTACTATTTCTTGAGTATATCAAATCGGTAACACGTGAAACATTCATCATTTTACGTACGACTATATTTGTGACAAAATAGAGGACGTTAGCAGGAAGAATTTGATGATTTTGTGAAGCCACAAATCTCATCCGCAGGTCCAAATATGTCTCACTGTTTTGTCATGTAAATGAGCCCTCTGGCGTTTTCAATTTTGAATCGCATGTCAACATTTTCAATCAGCATTAGTCTAAAATTTAATTCCAAAAACATTTATTCGGTAGTTTCGGTGTTTCTGAATGGGATAAGACCGTCCACCGTAGAGAGGGGTCGTTTACATTTTTTTATAGATTATAATTGAAAAATCATATTTTGCAGCTGAATGATACTAAAGCTAACAAACTGTATGCACCCCTGTAAACAGTAATATATTTGTATAACAGGAGATCATATTTTAATTTTAAATAAGGGTCATATATGTAGGTTTGTTTATCAGGATATTTTTATTAATCTCCAACCAAATATGGGAAATATAATTTAAAAAATCGCAAAATTTATAAAGAAAAATGAATATAATGATTTAAAGACTGGATAAATACTTATAACTTCGAATACGAATATAGAACAAATAATCAATTTTATGAGTGGTTGTCACTCTTTTATTCGTGCGGACTCTACAGATCTTGAATGATACTATTAATTCAAAGTTAAGACCGCGATTTCATGAAGGTACAAATGTTGCTCATATTTTGTATATTTTCATGTACAGAAAATAAAACCCTCAACAATCATGTTAAACAGCAAGGATTGTAATTGAATAGATGAGGTTATAAATTTAAAACATTATCAATATTTCATGTTTAATTTCCTCTTTTAAAACATATATTACAATAGATTATAAATACCAAATATAATTAAATGGGGATTTAAAACTATATAGGTACGTAACAACATCTTACATCAAAAGATTAAAATATAAATTTTATTTATTCTTTTACATTTTTAACTTCTTAATAATATGATTTAATACGAAATAGTAACTGTCATTTCGTATTGAAACGATATCCATTCGCCTAACAAGGTTTGA